>WKFP01014019.1:14796-58844 GCA_011057875.1 Pterocles orientalis
GGGGTGCAGGGGGAGATTTGGGGTGCAGGGGAGGTGTGGAGTGCAGAGCTGGGATTTGGGGTGCAGGGGAGACATGAGGTGTAGGACTAGGACTCTGGATGCAGAGGAGGAATGGAGTACAGACCTGGGATTTGGAGTGCAGTGGAAATTTAGGGTGCAAACTTGGGATTTGGGGTACGGGGGAGGTGTGGGGCACAGACCTGGGATTTGGGGTACAGGGGAGACATGGGGTGCAGACCTAGGACTCTGGATGCAGAGGAGGCATGGAGTGCAGACCTGGCATTTGGGGTGCAGGGGAAGTGTGAGGTGCAAATCTGGGATTTGGGGTACAGGGGGAGATCTGGAGTGCAGACCTGGGATTTGGGGTGCAGCTGAGACATCGGGTGCAGCGGAGACATAGGATGCAGACCTAGGACTCTGTATGCAAAGGAGGCATGAAGTACAGACCTGGCATTTGGGGTGCAGGGGAGGCGTGGGGTGCAGACCTGGGACTTGGGGTGCAGGGGGAGATCTGGGGTGCAGACCTGGGGTGCAGGAGGAATTTTGGGGTGCTGACCTGGGACTCAGGGGAGGGGTGGGGTGAGCCTCCCTTTCCGGAGGCTGCGCAGCGCCGTGTGGTGCCGCGTGGCAGGATCTGGCCCCAGCCCAGGTACCGCCACTGGCCAGGTTCGTTAATTAGTAACTACAGCTGACAAGTTTCTGCTGCCTCGCCTGGCAGCTTCCGCTCTCCTTTTGATTGCAGAAGCGGCTAAAAGCCCCCCCAAAAAATAATACCACCAGCCTGGCAGGTGGCTGATGCTCGTGGGCACCCACACTAGGGTGAGAGTGGTCCATAGTGGGGTGCACCCCAAAGTGACCCCGTCATAACCCCGCCTTACTCCCCACAGGGTTTTGACCATGACAGAGGCAGCAGGGCCAGTGGCGAAGCGCATCCTGGTGACGGGTGGCACTGGCTTGGTGGGGAAAGCCATCGAGAAGGTGGTGGCTGATGGAGAGGGGCGGCCAGATGAGACGTGGATCTTTGTGTCCTCCAGAGATGCCGACTTGACGTGAGTTGACCGCGTGGGTTTTTGCTTGGAAAAAAACCCTGGTTTGCTCGGTTGGCACCACTGAACCCCAAAATTTCCCATCCCAGGAGCGCTGCGGAGACCAAAGCTCTGTTTGAGCAGCACAAGCCCACCCACGTCATCCACCTGGCTGCCATGGTTGGGGGCCTCTTCAAAAACATCCGCTATAACCTCGATTTTTGGGTGAGCACCTGGCAAACGGGCAGTATTGGGGTCCCTGAGGATGGAGCATCTCTCTGCCCTCCCCGAGCTGGAACATGGGGACATGAGGACATGGCTTGCTCTGCTCCTGGGGCCAAATCAGAGCTCCTCTGGTTTCTGGAGTTATTAATGAGTTATTACTGATAGGATGCACGTTTTTGGATGTCTCCACACCACAGATCTGACAAATCTCTCCATTCCCAGAGGAGGAACATCCATATCAATGACAACGTCCTGCACTCGGCGTACGAGACAGGGGTACAGAAGGTGGTATCCTGCCTTTCCACCTGCATCTTCCCGGATAAGACGACGTACCCCATTGATGAGAGCATGGTGAGCATCTCCAATCCCCATGTACAGCCTCGGGGGGATCCCTGCCCTCCTTAACTCCCTGCTGTCTTGTCCACAGATTCACAATGGGCCACCTCACAACTCCAACTTTGGCTACTCCTATGCCAAGAGGATGATCGACGTCCAAAATAGGTGAGGGAAGGGACACGGGGGACCCCTTATGAGCTGTGAGCACCTTCTGGTTTTCAGGGCAAGGGGAGTTTCCTGGGGTTCCCAGAAATTAAATAGAGTTGGGGAGATACCTGGACTCAGCAGATGGAGATGCTGGTGGCCAAGGTCTTCTGGGGACAGCTCTGTGCTGGAGGGGGATTACTGCAACTGGTGGACAACCCATCTGCTCTCACCCAGGGGCTACTTTGAGCAGCACGGCTGCCGCTTCACCGCCGTCATCCCCACCAACGTCTTTGGGCCGTACGATAACTTCAACATCGAGGATGGCCACGTCCTTCCAGGGCTCATCCACAAGGTCTACTTGGCCAAACGTGAGTGTGGCAGGACTTCTTATGGGGTTTTTTTTAGGGGGGGGGGAAGGGTTGGGTTGCTTTTTGGGAAGGGTTGAGCAGTTCTGCAGGGTAGTCAGGGTCAGTGGAGGTGGCTTTGATGCTCACGGATGTGTTCTCCTTCCTCTCACAGAGACCGGCTCAGCTCTGACTGTCTGGGGCACGGGCAAGCCCAGGAGACAGTTTATCTACTCCCTGGTATGTGTGGCCTTGGGTAGGAGAGGGTATGGGGCTGGCGGGGGGGGGCAGCACCTGGGGCCTTAGCCCACCTGGGTTGTCCTGGGCAGCATTGGCCATCCTCAGGGTTGGGTCCCCTTGTGATGGGAGGGCTGGGGGACAGCAGCCATCCCCCAAGAGCCATCTGCTCCTCCCCAGGACCTGGCCAGGCTCTTCCTTTGGGTCCTGCGGGAATACGATGAGGTGGAACCCATCATTCTGTCTGGTAAGCCCCACCCATCCCCCCCCCACAAGGGCCTCCAGCCCCTTTCCAAGAAGGTGGAGGAATGGCCATGACCATGCCCTTTTCCACAGTGGGAGAAGAAGATGAAGTCTCTATCAAGGAGGCAGCAGAGGCGATCATGGAGGCCATGGACTTCAGGGGAGAACTTGTTGTATCCTTCACTGCAGGGTGGACCCCCCATCACTTACAAGGCTGCTGTAGCATGGGGGGGTACCCCACTTTCCACCAGCAGCTGTAGGGTTCCAGGAGAGTCCAGAGAAGCACCATGAGCAACCCTCATGCCCCAGTGCTTCAAGCACCCCACCCATTGCCCCAACCAGGACATGGTGGGGCACAGCAAGACTTGGGTTTCTCCCTTTGGGTTTTCCTTAATCCCTCCCGCCCCAGTTTGACACCACCAAAGCAGACGGACAGTTCAAGAAGACGGCCAGCAACGCCAAGCTACGGCGTTATCTGCCCAGCTTCCAGTTCACTCCCTTCAGGCAAGGTAAGATGATGGGGTTCCAGGAAACATGGAGGTTCTACCCGCTGCCATCAGCCTTGGTGGCATTAGGGTGATCTATCCTTTCAATATTTAAAGGGGGCTGATAAGAAAAATTACAACAGACTTTTTAGTAGGGCCTGGAGTGAAGGGACAAGAGGTCATAGTTTCAAACTCAAAGAGAGGACATTCAGACTAGATTTAAGGAATAAATTCTTTATGATGAGGGTGGTGAGATGCTGGACCAAGTTGCCCAGAGAGGTGGTAGATGCCTTGTCCCTGGAAATATTCAAGGTCGGGTGGGATGGGGCTTTGAGGAACCTGGTCTGGTTGAAGATGTCCCTGCTTGGACCAGATGACCTGGAAAGGTCCCTTCCAACCCAAACCGTTTGATGATTCTATGAACCAACTGCATTCCCAGTCCCAAAACCCATCCCCTCTTCTCCCTCCTCAGCTGTGAAGGAGACCTGCGCCTGGTTCAGCGCCAACTACGCCAACGCCAGGAAGTGATGGACCAACACAGCACCGGGACTGGCATTGTCCTCTTCAACTCAGGGTTGTCCTTTGCTGAGGCAGAGGATGGGGCTAGGGGGTGGTGGTGGGGGCTGACAGTAACATTTCCAAAGTTAAAGGGGCCAGGGAGCAGCCCCCACATTCCTGCTTGCTGCCAAGAGCGGCGCGGGACGCCCAGGGCAGGGTGGGGGGAAAGCTGGGGCACTCCAAAGGTGTTGGGAGCCCAGACAAGGTGGTAGCTGCCAACTGGAGCTGCCTTGGCCACATGCAAAAAGTTGGTGGCTCCTGCTGAGCTGTAATGGGCTACACTGCTAATTAACTGTAATTAGGCTGTAATAAAGGGAGGGTGATCAGGGTTATTCCTCTGGTGCAGGAATGGCAACCAGGCATTTGCTGCTGCTTTTGGCACGTGGGGATGGTCCCAAAGCCACCCCTGTCCCAGCATTGAGATGGCGGAGAGCAGAACAGGGAAGGCTCCAGCTGTAAATATGAAATTTATTAAAAAAATATGGAAATAGGATAAAATTGGTGGGACAAGGAGCATCTCCTCATAGCACAGTCCCGTACCCATGTTGAATTGCACCCTTAGGGTCCTGATCCTCCACCAGGATCCATAAGAGCTAAAAAAAGGGTTTAAAACCCCTTGGGGAAAGGGTAGGGGATCAAAAACGGGGGGACAAGTCCATGGTGAAGCCACCAGTGGTGTGGAGGTGGCAGAAGTCCTGCCCGGGGGTGGCTTTCTTCCGGCACCGCTGCCCAGCTCTGGTGAGCCCCTGGCATGGGGACTTTGGGGACAGTGAGGACCTGCAGAGGAGAGACCCATCATCACCCAAAGCAGCCCCCAGTGGGGCTGTCCCCCCACTGTCAGGTCACTGGCTGCACCCCAAGGTGACAGTGGCCCTGATGTGTCCCTGGGGATGTCCCCTGGGGGTGGCACTCACATGTCGCTGGCCAGAGACGGGCTCAGGTTGTAGGGTTTGGGTTCCCAAAGCTCCCCAGTGCCCAGGACTGGCTCCAGCAGCTGGTTGGGGAAGAAGAGCATGGCATGGTCCCCTCTGTCCCCACTGACCTGCCTGTCCTGCAGGAGATGGCCCTTGTCCCCAAAGACATGTGGGTCATACAGGATGGATGCCTTTGCCATCCATCCTTGGAGGACACCTCCATCTACCCGAAAGTCCTCCCTGGGCATCATGTCCCCTCAAGTGCTGCAGTACAAAGCCTCGGCCCCTCTCCCAACGGGGTGTACGGCACCCATGATAAGGACACCCCAGCCCTAGAAGACCTGACCCTTGGGGGGACTCAGCTGGGCCCCAGGAGCAATGTCTGGCCCAACCAGAGGACATCCCACCCAGCACTTACCCCCCAGGTCACACTTACCCCACATGAGCTCAGCTTTGTCCTCCAGCCACTGGGGATGGGTGACACTCCCTCTAAGGGATCTGCAAGAACATGGCATGGGTGGTGACACACACACTCCTGGCACTGGTGTCCCCAAGTGTTGGATGGGGACACCCTAGGGTGCGGCACCTTGCATAGCTTGGGGACACTCTAGGGTAACAGACATGACCCAGCACAGGATGGGGACATGCTGTGTGTGTTCAGACCCCTGTCCTATGGCAACCACACCTCCCACCTCACGGTCATCTCTGCTGTGTCCCTCTCCCCACCCAGATCTCACCTTGCAGGGAGCTCATCTCCATCCTGTCCAGCTCCTCCTGCAACAGCTCCATTTCATGTTCCCTACATGGGGAAGAAGGAAACATGGAGTTCCATCACCTTGGTGGCTCCTTCCTCACCCCCATGGTGATGGCAGCCCCCTCTCCAGCCTCCCCACAACCTCCTCTGCACAGAAATAGGGCAGGAAGCTGGGATGAGGTGCCCAAAAGCCATCAAGATGTGTCCTGGCCCCTCCTGGGGACCTCTTCCAGATGGCAGCAGGATGGGACACTCAGGATGGGTGCCCAAGCTGTGTCCTGGATGTGGCATCCTTGAGAGCTGCTGTCCCCCCCCAACCATCTCCTACCTGTCTGGGGTGGAGGTAAGCTGGTAACAGGGCTCCTCCTGGGGAAGGACCAGCCCAGGTCCCCCAGCACCACGGCGGGCAACCACCAGCCACCATCCTGCAGGAAGACAAGAGGGTGGGAGACGGCAAGAGCCCCCCCAACACCTCCAGTGTGTCTCCAACCAGCTCCCCCCTACACCCATCCCCACCTGCCACAGCAAGGACCAGGAGAGTAGAGAGTGTCGGGATGCCGAGGGCGCTGGAGGCGAGGAAGAGGAGGAGGAACATGATGGCACAGGGTGGTGTGGACACCAGTAGCGCGACCAGTAGCACAAAACAGGAGCCGTGGAGGATGAAGGTAAAGTTCAAACTTGGGCTCCAACCTATGGAAAGGGCAACAAGAGCCTGGCGTTGGCACCTACCAGCACCTGTCTGCCCTCCAGCACCCATGTCCGGCTCACCAGTTGGCATTGGTGGAGGTTGGCTCACCATTGTCCGGCTCACCATTGTAGTGGATGTTCTGCAGATGGTTCTCCATGGCCACCAGCATCAGCCCCAGACTCTGGTTGGCCCATTGCAGCTTCTCCACCTCCTCCTCCAGCTGGTGCTGTTGGGTCAGGAGAAGGGCCAGGTCACTCTCTGCACGTGGAGATGGATACGGTGTTGGGATGAGCTGGAGAAGCTTCACCCAGGGGTGTCCTCATGCAAAAAAAAGCCAGGAATGGGATTTGCTGAGTTCCCACCTAGTTGGGAATAGATGTCCCGAGCTTTTTCCTGCATATGGTGGAGGTCAGACAGGACAACCCGGTGTTCTTCCTTGAGCCCTGCAGCCTCCCAGCTGCTCACACTCCCTGTAGAGAGGCACAGGAAGGTCAGTTGTCCCCAGGATGGGACATGGGGATGTATCAGCATCCCAGCTGGTGGCTCTTACTCATCCGCTGGACCATGTCCTCCATGAGCTGGGCCATATCCTCCAGGAGATGGACCATATCCTCCATGAGCTGGGCCACCCGGAGATGTCCATCGGGACTGAGGGTCTCCAGTCTTGGCCGTAGCCACCCAGACGGTTGCTCCTGCAGCTCCTCCTGGGGTGAATATTGGGATGATGGTGATGGGGGGTGGCCCCACAGCCCCCGACAAGCCATCACCCCATGGCAATGCCCACCACCACGTACCAGGTGGATGCTGGCTCTCCCCATGGGCAGCCCCTCAGCACCCCAAACTGAGGCCCCGGTGTTTAATCTCCATCCCATGGTGTCAGTGGGCTCAGCACCCTTGGGTGCTCCAGCACAGCTGCGGTGGGTGTACACAGGGGTAGGGTTTGGGTGGGAAATTAAGGAGAAAGGTGGGACCCAAACCCAGCACTTGACCTTCACCCACCCCCAAAAAAAACATCCTAGATGGATATGGGGCACCCCACACCTGGCAAAGTGACTGCCCATGGCAGGGGCTCCCAGGGACCCGCATTTCCCAGACAGGGGGGTTGAGGGGGAGCCCCACTTCCACACCTGATGGTGACAGGAGTCTGGGGGTGACAGCTCGCAGCGTGTGGCTTCAGCCTGGAACCGCTCATCACCCCCGGACATCTCCAAGGGGATGTGTGTGGGGGTCCCCACCTCCGCGGGGTTCCCCAGCTCCTCCAGGGGGTCGCTGAGGCCCAGCCACCCAAAAAACCCGACAGCGGCGCAGAGGAACAGCAGAGCCCAGCAGCTCCGGAGCAGCATGATGGGGGGGGTCCTGCAGGGAGAAAAGTGGGGAGCGGAGTGTACCCCGAAGCTGGGAGCAGCCCCCCAAGTTTGAGTAGAGGCTTGGGAGACCCCTCCCATTGACGGACCCCCCATCGTGGGGCCCCCCTCAATACACCCTGGAGTACCAGGGGCCTTGGCCACAGCCCAGGGACGGTGAGGAGGGCTGGGGACCGCCCCCCGTCTCCCCACGGGGTGGTCCCGCCACGCGGGTCCCGGCGCCGCCCCACCCCGGACGCAGCCACCCCCCACGTGGCGCCCCCCGCACCTGCGCAGATCCCCGCCCTCCCCCAAGTCCCGCCCCTTATGGCCAGACTCCACCAATGGGCGAGCAGGGGCGGGCAAAGCGTAGCCAATGGGCTTCCGAGGGGGGCGTGGTCTGGAGAGGAAGGGGGCGTAACTTGGGGCGGACGGGGCGTGTCCGCGCAGCGATGGAGGCGGCGGAGCTGCGGGTGGGGTTTGTGGGCGCCGGGAGGATGGCGGGGGGCCTGGCCCGGGGGCTGCTGCGGGCAGGTATGGCCGGGGGGGAACACCGGGGGTCCCTGCCCCATGGTGGGGGGGTGGGGACATGGGGACAGCCCTGTCCTGTCACCTCCATGGGGTCCCTGCCCCACAGAGAGCGGGGACACAGCCCTGTCCCTCCCCCTGGGGTGTCCCCGGTTGTCCCTTGCCCCATAGCGCAGTGTGGGGACGGCCCAGCCCATGCTCCGAAGCCAAGAGATGTCCCTTCCTTTTGGGGTCACCTTCCTTGTCACTGCAGCACTGTGTCACAATGGGGTGCCCAGAGCCGTCCCCGTGGGGTACTCAGGCTGACCCACAGGGATCTGTCCCCGGTCCCTTTTGCTCCATGTCCCCCAAGCTGAGACTGGGGTGCCCAGGCTGTGTGGGGGTGTCCTCGTCACACTGGAACCACCCCGGCCACTCACCCCGGTCCTTGTGTCCCCCCCAAGGGAAGGTGCCAGCCAGCAGCATCCTGGCCAGCGCTCCCTCGGACAAAAACCTGGACGCTTGGCGGGTGAGTGGGACCACAGGGTGACAAGTCACCCTGCTGGGTGGCTGCGGAGGTGGAAGGCATGTTGGTGTGCATGTTGGGGTGCCCCTCACCATGATTTCAGGGTGCCCTTTTCCCCCATGCAAGGCTTTGGTTCATCCTTTCCAAGTCTGGGTGAAATCCAGGCAGAAGCTTCGTGGCTTTGGTGGCTTTTGTCCCCAAGCTGTGTCCCCACATGTGAACAGTGCTGGGGGTGTGGGGGTGACAAGTTGTGACACGTTTCCCCACCCACGGACAGGAGTCAGGGTGCCGGACCACCCACTGCAACCTAGAGGTGCTGCAGGATTGCACCCTGGTCTTCCTGGCCACCAAACCCCACATTCTGCCGGGCGTCCTGCAGGAGATCCGTCCTGCCGTGGGACCCCACCACGTCGTCGTCTCGCTGGCAGCTGGCGTCACCCTCCAGATGCTGCAGCGGGTAAGCCTCCTCTTCCTCCTCCTCTTCTTCCTTTTCCTCGCCCTCCCCTTTGTTCCTCCAGCTCTTCTTCCTCTTTCTCTTCCCCCCCCTCCTCTTCCTCCTCCTCCATTTTCTCTTCCTCCTCTTTCTCTTTTCTTTCTCTTCCTCTTTCTCCTTCCCCCTCCTCCTCCTCCTCCTCCTCCTCCATTTTCTCTTCCTCCTCTTTCTTTTCTTTTTCCTTCCTCCTCCTTCCTCCTCCTTCCTCCTCCTTCCTCCTCATCCCATTTCCACCCAAGCCCATGGCAAAGGACAAGCTACTGTGGCTCTGTCCCCATCTGGGTCTCATCCCCAGGTCCTTCCCAATGGACCATGCTTCTCCACCAGCCCCCATGGGTGATACCCACCAGCATCTCAGAGCACCCCTGGGTGCTTCCCAGCACTGGCACCCCTCTCCTATCCCCATTTCTTCCCAGCTTCTCCCAGCCGGAACCAAGGTGCTGCGGCTCATGCCCAACCTGCCGTGCGTGGTGCAAGCAGGGGCCATGGTCTTTGCCCGGGGCAGCGGTGCCGGTGACGGAGAAGCCACCCTGCTGAAGAACATCCTGTCCTCCTGTGGGCTCTGCGAGGAGGTCCCCGAATCCTACATCGACATCCACACCGGCCTCAGCGGCAGCGGGGTCGCCTACGTAAGCACTGGCGGGACACGGGATGCTGGCAGAAATCCCACCCATGCAGAGTTAGGGTTTGGGGGTCCCCCGCTTTTTGTCACATTCACCCTGATGTTTTTCTCCCCTCAGGTCTACCTGTTTGCCGAAGCCTTGGCCGATGGAGCAGTGAAGATGGGCATGCCAGGAGGTTTAGCCAGAAGGATCGCAGCTCAGACGCTGCTGGTGAGTTGGTGCTGTTGCTCAGGGACACCTAGTGTTGCCTAGAGACACCGGTGTCCCTTGGGGACACCCGGCATCGCTCCTCTCCCTCCTGTCCCACAGCTCCCACCTGGCTTGGGCACTGTCACCATCACTTCCCTGGGCTCTGTGGCACCTGGCAGGGTGGCAGAGTGAGGGAGGAGGCACTGGATGGCCTCTTGCCTCAGTTTCCCCTCTTGAAACCAAAGATGAGGCCACTAGGAGACAGTGAAGGGCACGATGCTTTGGTGTCTTGTCCCCTGCTGTGGGCTATGGGATGCCACCATCCAATCTCTGGGCAAGGAGAAGGGGGTTTGGGAGATCCTGACCTACCCTGGTCTTCTGTAGGGCGCAGCGAAGATGATGGTGGAGACAGGGGAGCACCCGGCGAAGCTGCGAGAAGATGTCTGCACACCTGGGGGTACCACCATCCACGCATTGCACCAGCTGGAGAAGGGCGCGCTGCGGGCCACCGTCATGAACGCCGTGGAGGCAGCCACCAACCGGGCACGCGATGTGGCCGAGGACTAACGGCCTGGCTGGGGATGAGCCCCTCCATCCCATCCTCTGTGGGGCAGGAGCAGTGATGGGGACCAGACCAAACTCCTTCAAGGAGCAGGGGAACCCTGACACCCTCGGGAGACCCTGGCTGGGGGTTGGAGATGGTGTGGACCCATGTCCATGCCACATGCTACCTCTGCAGGGCTAGGACCAAATAAACATGGGCAACACAATGGCTCTTTCTGGTCCCTTCAGTCCTGAGGGGGCTACTATAACCCAGCACGGGGTCACTTCCATGGGGAGGTGACAACCATGGGTCCTTGGGCTAGCAGAGATGGAGCTGATGTCACACTGTCTCTGTGCTCACCAGTGTATGGCACTAGGGACAGGGATGGGGACAGAGTTTTGGGGCTGGGGAGCATCGCCGGGTGCCATGAGGATGCCAAGGGACCTTGAGAATTGGGGAGCTGGCAAGATGATGGTCTGGGGATGAGCACAGAGAGGTTCTTCATGAGCATGAAGTCAAACCAGTTGAAAAATGTCAACTTCCCATTCTGGCCACGCACCAGTATCACACCACAGTTCTTCACACTGGTCTTACTGGCAGTGAGGCAGTGGGATGGAAGCCCAGAGCTGCTCTTGGCCCCAGGGTGCTGCACATCAATGGAGGAGAACCTCAAACTTGCCTATCTGGAGAGGATCTGAGCCTTTTGCATGCCCTAATTAAGCTTTGTTTGCCTCCCAGCACCTATACGGATGCAATTAGTGATGATTTGTGAACCGCTTTGAAGATCAAAGTCTTCATCCAGGCACAACATCACTGGTGAAACAGCTGGGTGCCAAGCCTTTGGCTCCTACGGCTTTGACTCCATCACCCCAGATGCCAGTGGTGCTAAGCCAGGAGAGATGCCGCAGCCATACGGTGCTGCCAGGTCACGCCAAGGCATGACCTCCCTGGGCACCTTCTCTAGGCACCTAATTAATTAGCAAAGCTGCACAAAAGCTGGAGATGGAGCTTGAGCCCACCAGTCTGTCCTGCCCATCTCTGCGTTTTGCTGTGTAGCCATGGAAGGGGCTCATGGCACCTACATGGTGGAAGAAAGAAGTGGTCCTCAAGGTTCCCAAGCCACTTGTTAGCTCCTTTGTCCTTCTGCCCTGTCCCCACATTGTCCCCACGCAAAGTGATTCTGACAATCTCTCCAAAATCTGAAGTGCTGCCACCTTCTGATTTCATTCTTAGGTGTCTTCATCTCTTCTGTGTCCTCCACACCACTTTTTAACATATATTGGCCAACAAGCCTTGGCCTAATACAGCCCCACCACTCATGCCGTGGCTGACCCCAGCCCTTGCTCATTCCCCATTTCCATGTGTCCCACTCAAGGCTTTGGAGCTTTGGGTTTTCAGGCTGTCTTTCAGAGAAGTGGCACATTCAGCCCCAAAGCCAAGATATTTATGACCTTCATCATTTTGCTAAGTGCCAGTTTAAAAAAAGAAATGCTTAGATTTCATTAATTTTATAAAATAAAAAAACCCCACCACTCGCTGCAAGTACATTATCACAGCGACCTTAGTGCTAGGACTTCTGCCTTCAAAAAAGGCATCTCATCATGCCCAGTGACATCATGGAGCAGATCCTCCTGGAAGAGATGTTGAAACATACAGAAGGCAAGGAGGTGATAGGAGACAGCCAGTGCGGCTTCACCAAGGACAAATCATGCCTGACAAAGGTGATGGCCTCCTATGATGGAGTGGCTGCACTGGTGGACAAGAGAACTAGGGATATCATCTACCTAGACTTCTGTAAGGCCGTTGGTATGGTCCCACACAACATTCCTGCTGCTAAATTGGAGAGACGTGGATTTGATGGATGGACTGATGATGGATCAAGAACCGTCTGGATGGATGTGTCCAAAGAGTTACAGTCAATGGCTCAGTGTCCCAAGTGGAAACAAGTAAGGAATGGTCCCTCAAGGGTCCGTACTGGGATCAATACTATTAAATATCTTCATCAATGACATCGACAGTGGGATTAAGTGCACCCTCAGCAAGTTTGCAGATGACACCAGGCTGAGTGGTGCAGTTGACTTTCTTGATGGAAAAGATGCCATCCAGAGGGATCTTGACAGGCTGGAGGAGCAGGCTCATGTGAACCTCTTGAAGTTCAAGGCCAAGGGCAAGGTCCTGCACATGGGTTGGGTCAATCCCCAGGATCAATACAGATTGGGGGATGAATGGATTGAGAGCAGCCCTGAGGAGAACTTGGGGGTGTTGAGTAATGAGAAGCCAAACATGAACATGAGCTGACCACGTGCGCTGGCAGCCCAGAAAGCCAACCGTGTCCTGGGTGGCATCACCAGCAGTGTGAGCAGCAGGGTAAGGGAGGGGATTGTCCCCCTCTGCTCCGCTCTGCTGAGACCCCCCCCCCCGGTGCTGCATCCAGCTCTGGGGTCCTCAGCACAGGACAGACACGGAGCTGCTGGAGCGGGGCCAGAGGAGGCCATGGAGATGGTCCAAGGGCTGGAGCAGCTCCCGTGCGAGGACAGGCTGAGAGAGTTGGGGGTGTGCAGCCTGGAGAAGAGAAGGCTCTGGGGAGACCTTGTGACCTTTCAATATATAAAGAGGGCTTATAAAAAAGATGGAGCAAAGTTTAAACTGAAAAAACAGAGGTGCAGACTGGAGATAAGGAAGGTATTTCTTATGATGAGGGTGGTGAGACACTGGATCAGGTTGCCCAGAGTAGTTGTGGATGCTCCGTCATTGGAACTGTTCAAGGTTGGGTTGGACAGGGCTTTGAGCAACCTGGTCTAATGAAAGATGTCCCTGCCCATGGCAGGGGGGTTGGAACTCAGTGATCACTAAGGTCCCTTCCAACCCAAACCACTCAATGGTTCGATGTTCTCACCTCCCCAAACCAGGCCAAACGCTGCCATGAGTGCACCCAGGGTGACCTATACAAGATGTGAAGGTCTCTACTCTGGTACCTTCTGCTGAACTTGGCAACGTTTTTCTCAAACAACCAGACTCCTTTAACTCACAAACTACTGCTTGAAGTGAGTCACATCCCAAGCTCTGAAATGTTTTTGTGGGGTTTTTTTGGTGCATATGGTTATCAAAATCATAAATAGAAACATCGTTTTACATTATTACATCCTGTTGGTGGATAAAAGTCTGCATTCAGGCATGGCAGCATCAAGCCCCAAACACGTACCAGGAGGTACCAAAGCTAAGGGAGAAGCACAAAAATGGGTGAGACACCACACAGCACTCCGGCTGTGAAGCTAGCAGTGCAAGAACATAAGAAATTGAAGTTGATTTGGTTTGTGGCAGAAAAAAATATTGTACCTTTCTCCCAATATGAAGTATTTCTTGATGTTGGTTCTGCAGTGGAGTTTCATGATCTGAAAGGACAATCCTCAGCTCCAAATTTGACTTTTCATGTGTTTTTTTCCCTTGCTGCTCCCTAAATTCCCTGGCAGCCTCATTTATCAGCAAGTTAACCCTATTAATAAAATCAAAAAGTCAAATTGAGCAGTCACAGTGGGCTTGGGCTGCAGAGAGGTGGGGAACAATGGATAAGACCACACCAAGAGGACACAACCACACAGAGGTCCCTGTTCTGCCACCCCTCCATCCCTCTGCGATGGCTCTGTGTGACCGTTTACAGAAGACAACCCCAAAATAGGAATAAAAATCCATTTAATTTCCATAAGATCTGAAGTTATGAGACAAAGACAAGTAAAAATACCCACCCCACCTGCTGACATGGGGCACAGCAGCACTGATGAATTGTTTTTTTAAAAATCCTTTCAATAATTTGGCTAAGCAGGCTAAAATTTAACCAAAAATCAGGTCACGAGCTGCTAAATTCACATCTGATGCCTCCAGTATTTCAAGGCAGTGTGAGGAACCCTCCCCATTCCTCTCTCAACTCATGACACACGTCATGCCAGCAGCCATCTCCCCCACACCACAAGACACTTCCTCCAGCCCCAGCCCCTCCACAAACCCCAGGAGGGGCACCTCAGCCTCCATCCCTGGAGTCTGGGGCTTCATGAGGATGCTCAGAGGATGGTACTTGTTTCAGCAGGTCTCCGTGGTCTGGGCATTCCCAGAATGATGGAGGTGACCCTCTCCAAGGAGCCGCAGCTTCTTGGATGCCACCCAAGCATCCCTGTCCCAATCCAGTGCATGAAGAAAGTTGTTTGGAACTATCCTCAAACCTCCCCAGTTTAACAGGACTCTGTTTCAGCAGTGGGAAAGGCGTCACCAGCCTCTTCCAGAGCAGAATATTTGTCTTACAGCACCCCAGGAGCTGTCTCTGTCCACCTCAGCCCTGCTCCACGCTCCCCACACCGACACCGAGCAGGTCCCTCTCTTGTCCCTTCTCCCCACAGGGTCGGACAGACTGGGCAGTGTCGGGGTCATCTACCCCCTTCTAATGGTGCCGGTGACCAGGGGGTCAACCCCACCTCAGTCTCATAGGATTTAAAAAATAGCACCTCCAAAATATATTTAGGGTGAGGAACAACCCTCAAATACTCAATGTACGGAGGGGTTGTTGCATTAAAAAAACCCCCCATAAGCCCTAAATTGTAAGCCCTCCTTCGCTGTGAGCATTTGGGCCCCCTTAATCCCAGGGACTGCCCATGACAGAGGGGTGAGAGGAGCTGGCACCTCACCGCCAGCCCTCTGGGACAAATCAGGGTGTCCCCAGCCCCGTGTCCTCCCCCACACTCCAAGTGGGGTGGTTGGTAGCTGAGAGGTCGCAGTTCACCCTGCCCTAGGAATGGGGGCTGCTGCTGGCACGGTGTAGCCGTTGGGCCATGCTGATGAGGGAGCGGAGCTGCACCAACTTCAGCGGCCCCACTTGCCGGGGGTCCTGACCCTCCAGCCAGCGCAACGCTGTCTCGAGACCTTTGATGGCTTCCCGAGCTGTGGGTAGCAAAGCATCCCCTCCTTCCCCACCCCTTCTGTCACCCCCATCTCTGCCAGCTGCCTCCTCCTCATCCTCCTCTACCTTGCAGCCCCCAGGGCCTTCCTCCTCAGCATCCTCTTCCCCATCGTCCTCCTCAGTACCGGGGGCCGCATCATCCAAATGCAACCAGTTGGCCACCTCCTCGGGAGCCAAGCGTTTGTAGGCCAACGCGGCCAAGTGAGTCAGGTCACTAAAGACTTTGCTGTCCCCACTGCCTTCCTCCCTGTGCGGGGGGTCTCCATGCTCATCCTCCCCAGGCTGGGGCTCAAAGGCGGCGCGCAGCCCCAGCAGCCAGCACTTCTCGATAGAGCCAGGGGAGATGAGGTCCCAGGAGAGGCCAGCCAGGTACAACATGTCCTTGAGGAGGAAGGACTGCACAAAATCCATGGGGCCACCCGAGCTGCCGCTGCCAGCCACGCACGAGACAGCCAGGCGCAGCAGTTCCCGCTTGTAGAGCTGCTTGAAGGTGGACACCACCCCCTGTTCCAGTGGGGCTGGGATTCGGCCTCCTCCTCCCGCTGAACTGCTCCCGGCAGGGCTCTTGGAGAGGAAGAGTGCGCGGATGGAGCCGTCGGGTGTCTGCAGCAGTGGGGACTCTTTGGGATCCGTCCTGGAGGGAGGTGGCGGGGAGCTGAGCAGCAACACAGCCTTCTGCTGCAGGCAGCTCCGGCGCAGGTAGCGTTTGACACCTGGCACAAAGTCCTCAAAGAACCAAGCACGAAGAAGTGCTGGCCCCAACCTGGCTTCGGGGCTGTAGCGGTAGCAAGCGGGGAATTTGTCCTGGTTATGGTGGCGGAGACTGGGGGGATCGCGAAGACCCCCGACCACCAACGGCTTGAGTTTGTGGGATCCAGTCAAATTGGCAGCCAGAAGCACAGTGACCCGCTCACGGGGAGCCATCCGTCGCCGTGTTGTTGTCATCGCCCCGCCGGCCTGCCCCGGCAGCAGCTTCCAGTAAAGCCCAGTAACGTTGGCATTGTAGATCTGTTCATCACTGTAGCCCCCAGCATCGGCGGCTGGCATCGGCAAAATCTCGGGGCAGGCGGCGGAAGCCCGCTCGGGGTCGGCGGGGAGGCTGCCCTCGCCGTAAATCCGCTGACTGGAGATGCCGTGTCGCTTCTGCCAACGCCAGAACCACCCGTGGCTGGCTTTGAAGGTACACTCGGGTCCGTAAATCTGACGGGCAAAGGCTTCAGCTTGGGCTTGGATGAGGGGCCCGGAGAGGGGCACTCCGTGCTGCCGGAGGGCGAGGAACCAGGCGTACACGGCGCGGTCGATCTCTTCCTCGTTGGCCAAGCGCATTTTCTTCCGCTGGGTGCCCACCTCGCCCCCCAGCTGCTCCAAAAACCACCGCAGTTTGGCTTCGTCCTTCAACCAACCCCTCAGCGTCCCCCCCGGGACCCCAAAAGCCCGGCACACCGATGCTTGGCGTTCTCCTTTCTTCACCCTCTCGATGGCTTGCAGTTTGTCCTTGATGGAGTAGGCCCGTCGCAGCGCCATCTTCACCGACACCCCCCCTCCTGCACCGCCGCTGCCGCCTCCCCGCCGCCCTCCCGCCATGCCGGCCGGCCCCCCACCCACCTCCAGTTCCCCCCCGGGCATGCAGAAACCCCCGTAGCCATGAGCCGGAGCGGTAACGGGAGGGGGGGGCGCGTTATAACCGGGGCGGGACTGAGGTGGGGGGGGCGCGGCGCCTTTGTCTCCGCTCCGGCCCCCGAGCCGGCCGGTAGGGCGGGGCGGGCGGTTCTGCGCATGCGCGTCCCCCCATAGTAATGAGATTGCGCCTCTCCCCCTTCGCCTTATTGCTCAGTTGGACTCTTCCCCCTGTTCGACACGGGGTTGTACCACTGTGCGCTGAGGGGTGAGGGGAGCACGTCCGCGCTTCCTCTTCTCCCTGTTTCCCCCCCTCCCCGTTTCCCCCCTGCTCTGCCCGGCTGTTCCACTGTAGAAAGGGGGAGGAGGGGAAGAGAGCTGCGCTGTGAGTTCTTCGCGTTGTTTCCCTCCCCGCGGCCGCTCTGTCCCCCCTCCCACCCCGCGTGGTCTGCGCCGCCCCCACAACCCCCCGCGCGCCGCGCGGTGGCTCCCTTTGCCTGGTGGAGGCCGAGCGCAGCGGAGCCGCGTGCGGCCTGGCCGGGCCCAGCGCTGCCGGTGAGTGCTGCCCCCGCCCTCAGGGCCCCGCCGCCTGGGCTCCTCGCTCCGTGGGGTCCTTCATTCTCTTTTGTGGGCCTCGATAACGAGAGTTTTGGGGGTCTGTAGGGGTCCTTTGCTTTCCTTATGGTACTGGGAAGGGAGGTGTGGGAGGCCCGCATGATCTGTGGGGTTGTTTCCTGCTCAGGGGCCAGGAGAAGGGTTGTGGGGGCTCCTCAGGATCCCTGGGGTCCCTTTTTCCTCTCACGGTCCCCAGGAAGGAGGTTATAATCACCCCCTTATTATCTGTGGAGTCCTTTTCTGCTTATAGGCCAGGGGAAGGGGGCTTTGGGGGTACCTCGTTGTCTGTGGAGCCCCTTGCCTCACTGTAGGGGAAAGGGGTGAATTGTGGGGGACTCTCGTTATGTGTGTGACTCTCTTTTTATGTTACAGTCCCAGAAAAGGGAGGTTATGGGGTTTCTCAATTGTCTTTGTGGTCCCTTTCTCTTCATGGCCTCGGGAATGGGGATGGTTCTCCCCCCCCAGTTAACTGTGAGGTCCCTTCCCCCCAGAGTCCTGGGGGAGGAGGCTTAGGGTGCCCTTGTTCTTTGGAATTACTTTTCCCCATTCAAACTCCTAGGGAATAGTGTGCTGACACCCCTTCTCCGTGGCCCCTGCAATCTCTTAGGTACCTTTCCTCTTAATAGGTCTGGGCAGGGGGTTGTGGCAGGCCCCCCATTCCCTGTGGGGTCTTTTCTCACACCCCAAGATAGGGCTCTCATCTGTGAGGTATTTTCCTCCTCTTAGGCCTGGGGAAGCGGGGTTGTGGGCTCTCTGTGGGGTCGCTTCCACTTCACAGGCTCTAGGGAGGTGGTTGCAAGAGCACCCTGTTACCATTGTAAGGACTGGGTGGGCTGATGCTGGAGCCCTCTCTAAACCTGTTGCACCTTTCCACAGATTGAGAAGGGAACAGATTTCCCTCTCTGTTGGGCCACTGGTTGGGGGGATACCCCTGCTACATGGAGCCTCGTCCCTTGAAGTCTGGGGAGATCAATACAATTCCTGTCCTGGTAGGGAGGGGAGTTTAGGGGACCCCTCTGTCCCCAGCACCTCTGGGAGCCTCAGAGTCTGCTGTTGTCCTGATTCCTCATTTTGGCAAGGATTTCTTGTCGAGTCACCTTCTGCAAAGGGAAATTCGAGCTGCTGCTCTGTCCTGGCACGGAGGAGCTGGCAGCACTCTAAGCGAAGCAGCGGCCTGATCCAGCCTGTAGCCCAGCACCCTTAGCTGTCTTTCCAAACTTGGTTTGGAGCTGGGAGCCCTGTCATGTCAGGCCTCCTCCATCATCCTGCCCTTGTTCTCAGTAGAGCTCTACTCATCTCGCCTAACCCCCTCTGCTTGTGTTAGTGTTTCCAACCCCTCTGTAACCTTGGCGGTGCCTCCCGCAGCCTGTCCTGCTCTTTCTGCTTTTCCTTTTTGTTCCAACAGCAGCTCACTTGGGAGGTATCTGTTTCAAAACTATATTTGGGGAATGGGCAGAGCCGGGAAGGAGTGGTTGTGTGGAGGCTGCTGATGTGCTCTCGGGGTTTGTGAAGGATTACAGCAGTAGCTAAAGTTGCTGAGGCTGCTACAGTCTGTCATTCCTCCCATCGTGGTGTTCACCAAAATCAATATGGGTTTGTTCTTTACAACTAGACCATAGATGCTTTGGAATTGATTGTCATCTGATGTTCACAAACCTGTCCTGCTCAGTATGGAGGAGAAAATAACTTTGCTTGTCTGTACAGCTGTAATTCTTTCCTCTCCTTTTCTAGGTGTGCCCTCTTTCTCCCTGACCTTGCAGGTATGCGTTTTTTCTCTTCACCTACGCTGTTTGTTTTCAACCATTTTGCTTTTTCATGTAAAGGTGGCTTCTTTCCTGTCTTTCCCTACTGCTGTTTTCCCCATGTCCTTGATTATCTCTTCATTAGCAATCAGCAGCATTGTTACTTGGAGCAGAGAGTCGCATTTTTAGGTGATGAAGGTTGGGAGCCGTTGTACTTTCCCTGACTAAAGGTTAGTGTGGTGCTTTGTATTAAAGGGTGATGAAGGCTGTTCCTCTCCTGACTCTTGTTCTGCTGCTTGTGAGTTGGGGGAGAGCCAATTTAGGGAGTTAAACCAGCAGAAGAGCAATACTACACCAGTGTTAATATTTTATTTTGCTTTAGCTGCCTGTATTGACTCAGTGCCAGTGTTGAGGAGGCGGTGGGTTTGCTCCCTTCATCTCCAAGAGGCCATCAGACCCTCTGGTGTGAAACCAGCCTCAGTTCTTTGAATCTCTGCAGGGAGGCAGGGCAGGGTTGATGCCTTTCCTTTGCTGTAGAGCAGGGAGGTCTGAAGCAGCCGGGTCTAACCAGTGCTGAGGTGGTTCTCACTTTTGTGCAGCAGTAGCAATTTTGGGAAAAGGAGAGGCGTTTCACTAGGAAATTCTGGACAGTGCGGATGTCTTAAATGTGGCGTAGCCCAGGTGCTGGTCTGAGGCTGTAGAAAAGAACAAGCTGGTGCCTATGGACCTTGCTCTTCTCTCTATTCTGTCTCTGACATCAGAAGGGTTCTTTTGGGGTTTTCTGGCATTTATTTTTCTGGCTGCAGCTGGGATGAGCATTAAGAAGCTTCTGACAGGGAGGCTGGTGTGACATGTGATAGAACAGGGGCACTAAATATAAAACCATGTTGGCCTGGTCAAAATCAGCTGTGCCAGAGCATGGAAGCAAACATGCAGATGGAGGATTGGGACAGAATCTGCGGTGAGAACTGATCCGTGCTGGGTTGGAGGAAGAGCGACCAGTGTTGCCTTGATTGCTGCTTGGACCTGCAGAAATTGTGACACTTCTGCCTAACTTTTGGGGCTGTGTCCATGGGGTGTTTTTGGGGTGGAAGTACAGCAAGCTGCCCTGTGTCTCTGTCATCCTGTGTTCCCTGGTGCCACCTGATGCCCATTTTTGATGTCTTTTCTGAAAAATGGGGTTGAACTGTGATTGTAATCTTGTCCTCTTGGTTATGGCTTGCAGAAAGCAGCTGTCATGTCCCTCCAGAAACCAGTGACGGATGGGATCTGCTGCTCTCACTCATCTAAAGAGAATTTTCAAGGCTATCAGAAATATTTTAAGCCACATTAAATTATTTCTGGGAGAGCTGCTTCCAAATCATGGTACTGCCTGACTTGCTGTGCCTTGGTAGGAGCTGCCAGGTCAGCCTGGCACACAGCTGAAATTAAAATCACTGTTCAGTTCCAGTGCAAGAAATTGTGCAGGGCCTGATGGAATTTAGGTCTCTGGGAGGCTATGGCAAACTTATTTCTAACCTGACTCCTCCCAGAAATAAACCCATTTATTTTATAGGCCTCTCAATTCAGGAGAAATAGAACTTTTCTTCATGGACAAAAGAGAAAGAGTGGTTTTCATTAAACCAAGAAATGGAGTTGACTTTCTTTTTTTGCCGACAGCCTTAGGGTGATGTGTTGCACACTTTTGTTTTCCTGACTTTTTAAGAAGTAGCTGGACTTAAGGGGATAATGCAGCCAAATAGCTGGAGTTCCAAAAGCTTATTTTGGATTTACAGAACAACAATAGAGACCTTTTCATTGCCTATTTTTAACTTGATGCATTTCCCTGCAGCGCTGGGAGTACAGTACAGATTTGTTCTGCCTTGAAATACCCAGAAAGTGGTGACAACACCAAGCCCAAAGCTCTGAAGCAGTAGCTATGATTTCAGATTATTCTTTCAGGTGTTTGCTAGACTCATCAGCAGTCCATGGGAGGCCTAAATGTTGATCTGTGGGGGGGGGGGTTGTGTTAGTTGGGAGTATTTGATTGTTTTGCATCGATAAAGTGTTAATAATAGCATTTGCCTTTCTGGTGGCTTTATGTTTTGTAAAATACCTGATAGATTGCACTGTCACTGGAAAAAGCAAAATTTTCCTGGGTACGCAGGAGCCAGTCTGGTGCATGCAGTAAGAACCCTTCTTAATGTTTTTCTGCTCGCTCACAGATTTGTGTTTCTTAGCTGATGGGTCTGTAGTTGAGCTCTAGTTTCTCTGCTCTGATTTTTGTTGGTGGAGAGTGTTAATAGAACTATAGCCTGTTGTAAAACTTCTCTATTTGAGGCGGTGAAGTGAATAGTTGAGAATACCAGGGTGGAAAGCATTGAAACAACTGTGGTTTGGTGTCATGGTAAGTCTTAGATGCCTCAGACCAGACTACGAGCAGAGCAGCATATGGTGCAGACTCTTAAGAAGTCCCTGTCAGTTTAAATTTCTTCCAGAACGTTTGAAGAGGTAAGTTTGTCCCTCCAGACTTTGTCAGATGAAGTATCCTTCCTTTACTCTTCGTACTATGCTTTGTCAGAATTGGCTGGAGCTGGGTTGTGAGCTCGTGTCTTGTCTGGAGGAACAAGGTAGTGCTCTTGTGCTGGGAGAACTGGTAGTGCTCTGGTCTGCTATTAATGGTCTGCAGCTCACATCTCTTGTCAGGCTGTCCACACCAGCTCAGGTGATGGTTTGTGTAATTAAAATCCTTGTAATTGCCTTTTCCCAGATTCCTCTGAACACAGAGGAGGAATGACTTCTATATCTTTGCTTGTGTTGGTAAACTTCATTGAAAATCTGTTTATCATGTCTGAACTTAAGGTTTGGCCCCTCATGGAAATAAATAGGTGCTGCAAGTATCTTGGACCTATTTTCAGAAAATTATGTTGCTGTTTGTTGTGGCAAATTCCTTTACGAAGATTTTCCCTGGTAATAATCTTCATAAAAAACAGCACTTGAATTCCTGTGAGCCAGATTTGATGGGGAGTGTTTGTGGTCACTTTGACTTAGGGGTTTGTGTTGCTTCCTTGTAGAAATACTGGATTTTTTTTACCTGTCATGTTGGACTGGTGACGTGAGAAGCTGTGTGGTGTTGGGCTTAAGTGTAGCCTCGTAGGTATGGCTCTTAAAGTCTTAAATTCTGCCGCAGGTGTTCACATGTTGTATTGATGCTTTTCCTGAAAAAATAGTCGGCTGAGTATTGGTACTGGTGTTTTATTTCTGTCTCATTCATAGAATGTTGTACAGATTGCTAACTTCTGGGGGAAATAACTATGATCATGTGCATTGTAATTGTTAGCTTTTCAGAATTCTTTCTGTTGGTGTTTAGTTACCTGAAACTGAGGGACCTGAGCTTCACTTTTGGCAGGCTGGGGGAGCATCTGTGGCTGATTCAATCCTTTTGGTTATGGGTTTTTTATTTATTGCTTGTTATTTAAAATTAAAAGTAACTCAGTGTCTGTGGTGTTGGTTGAGGAAGATAATGTAGTTCTGGACAGTTAACCAGCTGTAAGCTTAATTAAATTTATTATGTATGAGGGGAGTTAACTATGTGATAATACATTTGGCTGTTGTCATTCAGTGTCCCTGCTGACTGCATCTCTAGAACTGGAAGCTTTCTCTAACTTTATCTTTTTTCTTAAATGCTGTCACAGGAGCTGAAAAAGTAAGTACTCTCTAGTTGTCATGTGGTTTTTAAATTGTTTGGAAAATCAAGGAAATATAGGCACTGATCTGATACTTCTTACTAGACAGATTATTGCACAGTTTTCTGATTTCCACTGGAAATAAGTATACCTTTACTAGTTTATTTATTAAATTAATCACTGTCTCACTTTGATTCAAGACAGTTCTTTGAGAGAACCTCCTGATAATTGGAGTCCTCAATAATGCCCCTCACCCTTGAGATGAGTGATGTGAGGACTGCAACTCCAGTGTTTGAAGCTGTTTGCTTGAGGACTTGAGCAAAGTCACCTACAATTAAAAAAATAACTAAACCCTAAATTTTAGTGACACAAATGGTCATGCTTTCTATTTGAAATGTGAATAGCTGTAATGCAAATTAAATATTTAAAGGTGTGACAGTCTAAGCTGTATTGGGTCATGTCCAGGTTTCTCATTACACCCACTAAAGATTCTTCCTGAAATTGTTTTAAGTTGAAACCTCTGAGTATAACACCAATTGCGTTGGGTTAATGAAATATTATCAATAAAGGATCTCCTTGAAGGCTATAGATTTATGACTTTTCCTTGGGATAACTCAAATAAATGTGAATGTAGAGCCAAGCAGAGCATGTCAGGCAAATCATAGAATCACAGAATGGTTTGGGTTGGAAAGGACCTTCAAGATCATTAAGTCCCAAACCCCCTGCCATGGGCAGGGACACCTCCCACTAGCCCAGGTTGCCCAAAGCCTCATCCAGCCTGGCCTTGAACCCCTCCGGGGATGGGGCATCCACAGTTGCTCTGGGCAACCTGGGCCACTGCCTCACCACCTGCACAGGAAAAAATTTCTTCCTAGTATATCAATCTCCTCTCTTTCAGCTTAAAACCGTTCCCCCTCATCCTGTCCCTGCACCCCTGATCAAGAGCCCCCCCCATCTCCTGTAGCCCCCTTTCAGCACTGGAAGGTGCTGGAAGGTCTCCTTGGATCCTTCTCTTCTCCAGGCTGCACACCCCCAACTCTCTCAGCCTGTCCTCGCACGGGAGCTGCTCCAGCCTCGCACCATCTCCATGGCCTCCTCTGGCCCCTCTCCAACAGCTCCGTGTCTGTCCTGTGCTGAGGACCCCAGAGCTGGATGCAGCACTGCAGGGGGGGTCTCAGCAGAGCGGAGCAGAGGGGGACAATCCCCTCCCTCGCCCTGCTGCTCATGCTGCTGGAGATGCCCCCAGGACAGGGGTGGTTTCTGGGCTGCCAGCACACGTGGCTGGGTCATGTTGAGCTTCTCACCCCCAGTACCCCCAAGTCCTTCAGGGCTGCTCTCCATCCATTCTCCTCCCAGCCTGGGTTTGTGCTTGGGGTTGCCCCAACCCGTGTGCAGGACCTTGCCCTTGGCTTTGTTGAACTTCCTGAGGTTCACATGGATCCACCTCTCCAGCCTGTCAAGGTCCCTCTGGATCTCCTGTAGCGATTATTTTTTTTAAGAGCGTTGCTGTTTGCTACCTAATAATATAAAAATATCTGAATTATTTGTCCAGCAGCTGAGATGATCATGGGTATGAGGCTTCCTCTTTTTTTTTTCCTAATAACAGGAATATATCCTTGTACTTCAAAATAACTCGTGCAAACTCTTCAGTGGGGCTGACATGTCTTCTCTCCGCATGATGTACATGACGCCATTTTTTCACTGTGTGAGGATAATGCTGTGGAAGCTGCAGTAGCAGAGCTTATCCTGACAAGCAAACCCAAGTTACTGCTTGCTCGTAGCATTACTCCTACCTTACAGTGCGTTTGGTTCCAGCTGGGGTGTTTTTGATGTTGATGGTAACAACTGGATTAATGTTTTTGGAAAGCACTGGTTTGTTTCTAGTTGTGTGTAGTAAGAAGTGTTTTATTGCTCCATAAGTGCTGTGACATGCAAGAGAAGAGTCTAAAGTGAAAAAAGACCTCAAAATATGTTTCAATTGAGATATTTTTAAATGTTTTAGCTGCATCACAGTGTTTTCAGCAGCTAGTGGAGAGGAACAGTTTCACAACTCCAGTAAGGAAAAAAAAAATCGCCTTTTCCAGTCATTTTTATAACTGAAATACAGTGTTCCGTTGCTTTAATATTTTAAGCTATATAAATTGAAAGTTTAAAAAGGCAAAAGTGTTTACTTGTAATAATTGTTTATTTTTTTACTGCTCTGTCAAGCCCTGGACTTGAGGCTTGTCAAATTCTCAGAACTAGTTGGACCTGTAAGCTATCGACTGAAGTCTGGAGGATATTTCAGCTGTATGTGAGTTTTATTTGGCAACCTGTTGTAGATCAATTATAGATGTAAAACTTGCAGCTGGTGGTAGCTAAAGGGAGAGGTGGCTTACAAGTACTTCATTTCAGACTGTTTTTTTTTAACTCCAGGAATCAGACCATGTAGTTGTGTTTCGCAGAGAGGTGGTTACCTATTTATTAGACATTTTAGTGGCCCAGTAAATTCTGTACTTGGAAAAGTATTTCGTATACCATTTCCAATCTACACATCCTTGAACCTTCTTGATTTTTTTTTCCTAGCAAGGTGTGACTAGGGCAGGAAAACACAAAGTAGATGCAATATTTTTCATTTCAATGTAAGATTTTTTGGGTAAGCTAAATTAACAATGAGTTCTCCAGCTCTTGATTGATTTTAATAAGCCAGTAACTGGAATTTTAAACCAGAAGAGAGTCATAGTTTTTTCATCAGCTCCCTCTGCTGGCTTTCTACTGGAAAAACACAAATAGGTGGAAGTAATGACCTCTGGAGATATTAAAGAATTTTTTAGCCTGTCTTATGAAATTGGTGCCTTGTTGAAATACTCAACAAGTAATTATGGGACAATCCACCATCTTGGAAAAATATCTGGAAAAAATTTGAACAAATCCTCATTTTTTTTTCTGACAGTTGTCTTAAAAGTGAAATTTTAAGTGCTTTTAGTTTTGAATAGTGATGTACAGAATACTTATCAAACAGCAGAAATATTTTAGGAGGAAGCTTATTTTGACTTGGGAAACTGGACATGTTTAGGCAGTTTAATTTCTTTGAATTAAAATTTGTAACAAAGGCAAAATGTAAAAAAAATGCTTTGGCTCTTTACCATGAACAATAATGGCATGATAGCTTTTGACTCTTAAGAAATTACTAAAGTCTTATGAATGCCCTTGCTTTATTTAATTTTGCTGCAACTACATTGTTGTGCTTATCTTTTAATGCTGCCACTCTTTGGAAGATGAGGACAAGGAAACCTCCCTGCCCGGTAGAAAAAGTGTGGGTAGACAAGAACAAATACGATGAAGCAGAGAGACTGCATTACGAAAGAGAAGCAGTGCTAGCTGCCGCAGCCCCTGAGGAGTGCCAGGAGGTAGAAGCTGTAAACGGAGTCTGCAATGATGACTCTGTTGAAAGTGATTTCAAGGGAGACCTGAAGAGAGCAAAAAATGGAAAGAAACAAAGGAAACGGAAGCGTTCTCCAAAACCCAAAACCATGACCTCCAAGTTAGACTCTGTTCTGACTGGTTTGTTAGCTGACAATGTGTGGTTTGACAAACCTTTCTATGATCATGCTGAGAATCTGTACAGGATAAGACTAGCGGCTTGTCAGAACGAGGAGGCACCCGAGACTGCGCAAACTGCTGAGCAGTCCCCTTTAGCGGCCAGGTCAAAAGATGTTCAAGATGTTCCTAAGCCAAGGATGCTTTCAGCAGCCCCGCTGTGCTCCCATGGTAATTTGTCTGCGTGTCACCACGTTATTCAGGGTGTCTGGGTCAACAAGTTTGATTTTGATAAGGCTGAGGAGGCGTTTATTGAAAAATCTCAGCTCTTTGTTCCTCCAAATGCCTTAACTGTCCCGTCTGTGTCGTCAAATGCTGGCAATGTTGGGCTGAAGACGCCGGATGAGGGCTATGTTACAGCCCTGCCTACTCCTGCTACGCCAAGCTTAGCTCCAGATGTTGTTGCTGATTCTGCTGCTTCCTTCATTCCCAGTTTACGTGGCTCTGTAAACCAGACGGTAAATGGTAAGCCACAGATTGCAAGCTTGCAGGCGCTCATGGCAGAGGTGTGGTTAGAGAAACCTCTCTATGACGATGCTGAGAAGAGCTTCTACGAAAACATGTTTGATGGTCATCCATCAGGCAAAGTCCGACAGCAGCAACATGGCAGCCCCAAAGAATTGGAGAACCACGACGAGGACAGGAAGAACCACGGCGCTGGAAAGCAAGCAGGCATCAAACATGTGGAGGTCACTCCCAACCCTCTGCCTCCCAGTGATGCTGAGCAGCCTCTGCCCCCCTGCTTTTTTCTGCACGAGGACAGCGAAACTGTGTGGCTTAATAAGCCAACATACGACCGTGCCGAGTCACGGTACTACGCAGCTGAGGCTCTGAAGATGTCAAGAGCAGGAGAGAGTACAGAGAAGCAGGAATCCGCAGCAGTAAAACCCTCCCAACCAGCTGTTTATGCTTCAAACGTACCCACGCCAGAAACAAAGTAGGAGAAGTTTATTCTGGGGTAACACTTACACATGCAAAACTGCCAGGTCAGGATTGAGCTGAAAAAATTTGCATGTGTAGAAGATGGGCGTCCTTTTTGTCAGCAGGACCGAGCGTGCATGCTGCTATAGGGAGACGTTGATGAATGCTGTTGGCTAAAGCTGATATTTGTGTGGTGTCAGAGGTTTAAGTGTTGAAAGTCAGGGCTGAGAGGTGAGCTAAGGTTTGACCTCCCCTCTTTTTACATGGGGGAGCCTGGGGCTGTGCACCTTTCTGTATTGCTATTATATACATAAAAGTAAGAAGTTGGAGGGAGTAATCATGTTTTAAACAGGCTTGCTGAGACAGCAGATGTAGTGTTCTGTCTTTGAATTTGAGAAATGAAATTGGTGGTTATTTGCTGTGTATTTTTGTTGAAATCCCACAAGGTCCTTCAAAGAAGTGGTTATCCCCAGTTCTGCTGAGCATCTCTGCTGGTCGTTGAGCTCTGTGCAAGACACGCTGACATTTGAGCATCGCTATTTGAGCATCACAATTTAGAGCATCAATCTGGTGCTGTATTTGCTTCGTTGTGGGAGAAGGTTGCCTTTCTAATTCCTTAGATGATTTCATCTGGAAGCTGCTGTGAAATCTGGGACAGGGCTCGCTGGATTACATATTGTGTGATGTGCGTGGATGTAGCTGGGCAGGAAGAGCATGTTCTCAAATTGTAGATGACCTTCAGAGTTGGAAATCAGTTACAAATTAGTTGATGGAGAGAAACATTTAAGGATTTCCTTTTTAAGTCCTGGGTGAGGCATGGTATGATACCGTGCTTTGTCTTAAATATATTTCTTTATATCTGACTGGCTGAACCCTGAAATCTGCTGCAGGGATGGCTGTAACACCCTGGGAGCCTGTCTGAAGGCCAGTGCTTAGATATTATTTTGCAGTGACTGATGTTCTTGGGGGGGGAAAAAAAGGCTCTTGGAGAATCAGTCTTTAGTTCTGATGCTTTTGATCCTTGAGTTTCTTAGGATTTATTGGAAAGTTAGAAGATCTTTATGTCAAGTGATACAGGGGGCTACAGGCGAGCTTTAGAGCGCACATACCTTTCGCCCTGTCCTGTTTGGGATAGTTTTCTTTCATTGGACAGAACCAGATAGGAGGAACGAGTCTGCAGGTTGCTATTAGTTGTTGTCTCAATGTTGGGAGGTAGAACCTGGTAGCAATGCGGTTTTGCTGTGATTCTCTGTCCCTGCTCTCACCACCTCCTTGATGCTGGCTCTGCAGCTGTCCTCTGGCTTGAAATAAGGGCGCATCCTCTTCTCTTTACTGTTCCGAGGGCTGCATCATTTGCCTTCGAGTTAAGAAATTAACCTTTGGAAGCTGTTGCACTGAAGAAAAATAACGTAAACAAAAATAACTTCAACCATTTCACAGCAGCATTAAGGTATTTTATACTGTTCCTCCTTGGAGTGATGGGTGTCTGTCCCTTCCAGGTGTTGCGTTATTGATGATTTTAATTTCTGAACAGTTGCAGCAGCTTCCAGAAGGGCATGTGTTCAGTTACCTGTGGTGCTGTTATAAACTGTGAGTGTGTCTGGATTCCTGGAGGTTGGTATCAGGTGCTGGGCTGTTCCTTATGGGAGGATTTTGTTATCTTGTGCACATCTGTCTTAGCAGCAGATTCCCATGTGGCTAGAAAATTCTGCTCTGAAAGCTTTTTTTGTGGAAGAAGGTACAAACCAGCTGGTTTATTCTGCTCCCGCTTTGTGTCCTGTCACTAAATGCAGGTCAGGCTAGGTGCACGGATGGGTGATTAGAGGCTGCCCTGCTTTCTTAATAGGATCATGTTTACTTAAAGTTTTCCACTTGAGGGGAAACTGCTAAGCAGAGAGCTGCGGGCCCAGCTCTAGGGGGGAAAAAAACCACTCTGATGAGCTCGTTGCAAGCTTCTAATCTTAAGTACTTGTAGGAACTCACTTTGGGTTTGTTTCTTTTTTCTTTCATGCAGAAAAATGGCAGTCGACTACTTTAAGTATGAGAAGATCTGGTTTGATAAATACAAGTATGACGATGCTGAGAGAAGATACTACGAGCAGATGAACGGGCCAGTGGGCAGCTCGTCACACCAGCAGGTAATTCTTGTTCTCAGATGGGGCTTAGGAGAGCACTGGAGCTTTACCAGCTAGTACAGAGCAGGAAAAATGACATGATCCACCTGGATGTACATTTTTGTATTATTTCCACTCCTGGTGCTGCTTTTTCCAAGTGTGAGAGTCTTCTCTGGAGCTCTCGAAGCCTACCTCCAGTTATGACCCCTTTTGAAAGACCATCTTGTGTGGCCTGTGAAGAATTTCTCCAGTATAACCAGTGTACTGGGCGATCAGACACTCTTGTAACAGGCAAACGAGTTACAGGGTGCAGCGGTTACTCTCAATCTTTTCAGGCTGCTGTGGCAGGGCACAAATCTTACCTGTGATCTAGTGGGGGCACAATTTGAGACGCAAGCCCCCGAAGCTGTGGTTCTGTTGACTGGGTTGGACAAAAAATTGACCTGTCTGTGCTCAGCCAGGGAAAATGTTTTCCTGCATTTTTGGAGAGGCTAAACTTCCCTTGGTGCGGGATATACTGGGTATATATGACATAATGTTTGAAGAGAGGTACCATAGCTCCAAAGAGACCAGGAATTGTTCCTCCTCTCTTTGTACCCCTAAAATATTCAGTCTGCTCCTGCAGAAGACTCTGTAACAGTACTGGTGAGTTGTGGGGAAGCATAGTGCTGCTGCAGAACATGCTGCAGTAGTTCAAACTTAAATATTAGCCCAAAATTATTGTTGATTAAAGGTACAGAACTATCATAACCTTTTCCTGCTATGTAAGGAGCTGGTAACTGCTTATGCATTTGGTTGGTGATGCAGAAAGCAGCTTGGAGTTTTTAAAAGGCTGTCTTACAAGTGTTTGAGGGGGTGCTTTTTGCTTAAATAATAGCTTCTAGCCTGTCTATTCCTGCTGCCTGTGCTAGCGTAGTGGTGGCACAGCATCTAGGACACTTGCATAAAAATAAGAAGCTGTAGGTAAGTGCTCGAAGTAGATGTTAAAAAGTAAAGCTCTTAAAAGAACAGATTATTTCATGCCATAAAAAGAGCTTCCAGTGAAGAAGTTTGCCTTTGATGGGTGGTGTGAAGGCTCTGAGAGAGATTCTGCAGCAGTTTTTCAGCCATTTCTCTGCTAAAGGAAAAAGATCCATGCTCCTTAAAATCTTCCTGCAACTTGGAAGTGGTATCTACCTGGATGTGTCCAGGCTTTTGCTCTCTCATGGTCTGTTTGACACAGGGTTTGGGGCTTGTGGGCAGTTCTCATGTCTCAAATCTTCCTTGTGGGTTTGCACTCTGGGAGAAGCAAGGAGTGAATGGATCATGGAAACTGAATTTGTGCCTTACGAAGGGAATCTTCAAATCCAGGAGGAGGATGGGGGGCAAAAACTTGTCCTGCTGTACCCCTGGGTCATTCCTTTCTGGATAGAAGGCTTTGGTTAGGGCTGTCGCTTCTTTCTTAAATACAATGACAGGTAATAATATGAAAAAGAGCTGCCTAATGATGGAGTGCTGGAGTGATTCCAACCCTCTACCTGGCTGGCAGCTGTCCAAGCCGTTCAGGGTATAATAGAGAATTTGAAAAGCTCTTGACTGTGGATGATCTTCTGGGCACGTGACCTGATGTGACCAGGGACTGCAGTCAGTGCTGCTTGATTTAGATCCAATCCTTGCAGCTGATTTTGCTGAATCATTGGAAGGAAACCTCCCCTACTTTTACCTCCTTTTTTTTTTAACTTCCCTGACCAGCTTCCCATGTTTTGTATTAAAAAAAAAAAAGTCTTGGTTCTTTCTGCACTGTTTGCAGGAGAACGGAGCCAGCACGATACTACGCGACATTGCCAGAGCCAGGGAGAATATCCAGAAATCGCTGGCCGGAGTGAGTACCCGAGCTCTCTCACCAGCTGGCTACCTGCAACCATTTTTAGCTGTGATGCATCTCACAGAATTTTCCTCTGACCACTTCATAGATTGTGTGGCTTCTTTATTTTTAAGTTAGAGGAGAAGGCTAAGGTGTGCAGTGCTGTGTACCACCAGCATAGCTCCCATCTCATCAAGAGCACCATTCCTACCAGAGTGCATGCTGCTTACCTGCTTGCTAGCCTGCAGTGCTTTTTAAAAACTAACTGGATTTGGGTTAAAATTCTTAAGCTTTTCTTAAGCTTTTATTTTTCTTCTAGTGGAATGTTCTCACAATTCTTATCTAAAAAGTTACAGGTCACTGTTAAAATAACCTCGCTGGGTAGCAGAGCACAGGAGTGCGTGTGTCTCTCTTGGGGTACACTGAGCTGCCACCTTCTCTTTCCTGTTTTGCTTTCAGTTAGGGTATGTGCAAAAAAATGGTATCTTTCATCTGCTGCATCCAGGGAATTCAGCTCAGCTACTACCTTTGAGTCTGTACCATCCTCTGGAAGTTCATTCTCATCCTTTCTGGAGGTGTTTTGAGGCTGATATGTTCAGACACCACTGTTAAAACTCTCTAATTTTTCAATAGGAGGCTGAGTTCTTAATAAGTGGACTGGTTTCATGAGTGAAAAATATTCACAGAATACAGGCTGTGTGTCTTGATTTCTTCCCTCTGCTGTGGGACTACTGCCTCCCTGCATGTACCTTCCATCTGAGGGTATACATCCTTCATTGATATTGATTTGGCCTGATAACTCCCTCTTGGGGTATTTAACACCCTCAGTTTCTATCTTGATCGGTAAATAACAGGGAATTGAGCCTTTCTCAAGGGGAATGTTTCATATTCCCCCTTCACACAAGCAGAAAGGAGCCATACATTTGGGGTGAATGCAGAGGAACTAGGCTAATTGCTTTCCCCATGGTGGTCCCGCTGTGCCTGATGAATTCAATGCTACAAAAACAACTTCTGCAACCACTTGTGTGAGCGATCCAGGATACTCGGTACCACACTGGAAACTTGGAAGGGGATGCAGGAAGAGCAGGGCAATTTTACTGAAAGGATGATGGGAAAGGATTAAATTTGTTTTGGGTAGATTCAGGGGTCCTGAATACAGCATGGGAAGCAATGGAAAGTTAGGACGTCTTAGTAATATTAAAAACAAACCAAAACATGTTGAGGAGGAAAACACTTGGAAGTTTTCTAATGCTAGTTTTCTTACATCAGCATCAGGATTTCAGCCAACACCTTGGAAAGATTTTCCTGAACTGGCTCATTTCAGTTCAGGTCTGAAATTACATTTGGGCTTTCAGCACAGACTTAGCAAAGACTTTTAGTTTGGACTTGAGTAAGGGAAATACATGGGGAAATAAGCCTCCATCCCAAACAGGGCTGGAGAACTCTTTGCCTTTGTTAAATGCCTTGGGAAAGACCTTTTCAAGGTGGGCAAGGCTGCTGCTTCCTCCAAGACTGGCCTCCTCCAGGAGCAGAGGTTGGATGTGGTGTGTAAGGACAGAAAATCTAAATACAAATCACCAGGCAGTGCTGCTGGTCTACCCTGACGGCATCTTGCAGAATGGTCTGTGGTTTGCCAAAGTTGAGGAGTTTCTTGCCCTGACCTGTGACTCCTGTTAAAGAGCTTCTTAGTTTGGATCATCCAAGTCCCGTAATGGGGACAGCTGGGGGAACTGGCAAAGCATCAGACCAAAGCCAGAACAGAAATTTGAGAATATAAAGTCCTTTGCACCCCTCTGACACTGGTTTGGGTTAGTGATGAATATAAAAAAATTAATCTGCTGGATGTTTTTTTATTCCTGTGAGCAAAGCTTGTCGAGCTTGAGGATTTAAGATCAGGACTGAGCCACAGGGCGTTAAAGCTGGAATCTGGGGTGTTGCAAAAAGCGAGTCAGGACTCTTCTTTGAGTGCTTGAAGGAAAAGCCTTACGTACTGCACAGCTGTGTTAGGGAAAGCATCGTGCACCCTAACCTGTGTTGCTGTTGGGGCACTCCGTGATTTATGTAACCTATAGCTGCCATTCTGCTCCCAAAATACACAGTTGCTTAAATAGGCAGAGCACATAGCAAGCGACCTCCTCCTCCTTTTTGTTTTGTAGTCTTGTTTAGCTGATTGTGGTTTATCGTATATCCTGAAGAGCTCACCTTATATGGTTTTTTTTCTACTTATTGCCACATCTCTTCCCTGAAACCTGATGTGGTAAACCACGGTCAGATCTTCTGTGTTAATATGTGAGTTAGAAAGACTGAGCTGTTGAGAAACGTCAAAAGTTTTTGTAGCTTGCATTTCTGAAGGATCATCGTTAATCTTGGACAGCCGTGGCATAAAGCAGGCTTGACTTTAGAACATGCTTAAACTTTGTTTTTATGTTTCAGAAAGCCAAATTTATACTATCCGATCTATAGAACATGTTTTTACAGTCTGGATTTAGTCTTTCTTTCCACCTGAACTTGCAAAGTTATTGTAGGAACCTAAAGATGGAGCAAGCGAAGAGTTGGCTCTTATAAGATGGAAGATGAGTGCCTTTCTTTTGCTGTGAAATTCAGCCAAGGCTGGTTTCAGCTCTGTTTCAGCTGGATAGCTTTGTTCTGAAATGTCTGAATGAGCATCAGAAGGGTTGAGGCAACCCTCCCGAAGGAGGCTACAAAGCTCTGATGCTGGAAACATTTGTTTGCACATACCTTTCATCCTGCTTTGCATGGTCATTTCTGCTTCCAACAATTTTTCCAGTTGACATCTGCTCGATTGCTAATGCTTTCCTAGATGTTTTTAACGTGTACAGTACTGCAGCTGGTGGCATTGAGACCTCAGGCGGTGAGAAATCTTCCAGCTGGGGACCTGAGGCACACGGGAAGGATTGACTTGCCTGAGATCATCAGCAAGTCCAACAGAGCGGGTGACTGAACTATCATTTCCTCCCCACTCCCTGGGGGCTGTAACCAAAGGGCTGTCACTGGGTAGGTGGCTGATGTGGGAGTCCGAAGCTCTGTTATTCCACTTTTACAAAGCTTCTGTATTTGTGCGTTTCCTGCGTGTGGGTTTCGAACAAGAAAAGCTCTCAGAAAACCTCTGACCTCGCTAAAGTATTTGGAGGCCACGTTCGGAAACACGTTCTGTGTACAGGGAACGGTCACACCTTCTGTAGGAAACCAGCCAGGATCCATCCTGCTGCTCTGAGGTGGGGCAAAACCTCTTTTAATTCTTCAACATCATTTCCCCCCAGTTTCATTTTGTGTATGTGACCATGGCTAGACTTTCTATGTTTCCAAAGCTCAGGTAGACCCGCCTGAGGGGAGAGGTTTTGTATCTCTGCATGTGTGAAATACATTTATTTTTTTGGATGAAACTGAGTGCTCTGTGAGCTCTGGACTGGAAAACCTACACATCACACCTGTAACACAGCTTGTAAAATTTGTGTGCTGTTTTTTGGAACGGATTAATTCCTGGAGGTGTTCAGGGCCAAGCTGGATGAGGCTTTGAGCAACCTCGTCTAGCGGAAGGTGTCCCTGCCTCGATCCGAGATGATCTTTAAGGTGTCTTTGACTCTTTTAAAGGGTCAAACTATAGAGAGGGCCAGATGTTGAAAGCTCTTTGAGGCTGAGGCTAGATTCTGCTTTCTTCCCTTCATAAGCAAGAAGTCCAAGGGTTTTAATTTGCTTGGATGATTAAATTTATATGCAGTCCTTGGTGTGGTTCTGGGCTTGCTGAGTGCTTCTGCTGGGCCAAATATTTTTTAGAGGTTGCAGTGCTGGTCAGCGTATCACTAATGTGTGTTTATTACAAAAACTATGACATAAGCTTATTAAAGACAAAGGTTTTAAGAGCTCTGACCATGAAACAATGTGCAGGAAGTGACTGAAGTGATGCCCTGAAACTCCCCACCTTTGGGATTTTGAATTACTGTCCTTGATAAAATTCATAAACACTTGTGTTGAGCTTCCTCTTGGCACTGTTGACTCAGAAGAGGAAACACTTCTTGGTTGTACATAGGAAAAAACACTGCAGGTAGCATGTAGCTTAAGTTGGTGACCACATCTCGAAAAGCTTAAAACATTCTCACCTTGGGAAGACCCACAGTCTCATCGAGGCAATTTTTCCACATTTTCTGGAAGTGTGGCTTGACCACCTCCCAGAATTGGGAAATGGTTCAGCGTTGTGCCTCTTACACCACATTTTACACAGGTTACAGATTCGCAAAGGATGGCTGGCCCAGTTTGTGAAGATTTTTAATCTCTTGTTTGCTTGAGCTTGGGGCAGACAACACTTTCTTGCTAGCGGGAGGTGGGTGTGCTCAGGTTCACCCTGCCCTGGGTTTGCTCAGGACTAAAATATACCTGAATTTCACAGAATATTGTTTTAAATACCATGCTGTGCCATTTCTGAAAGCCTTCTCTGTGTTGTAAGCCTCCCTTTCAAACAAGAGTGAAAAACACAACGTGGAGGAGCAAGAAAATCCTGGTTTAGGGTTAACTTAGCGTATGGAAGTACTGCTTGCTGCTGAATTTGTTTGTCCAGGTGCACAACACCAAACGATTCACATGCATTTTGCAGGCGTTCAACCTGTAAAGGTATCCAGGTTGTTCATCAATTTGTTTAACATCTTTGTTGGTTTGTTTAACATCTTTGTTGGTGACACGGACAGTGGGATCGAGCACACCCTCAGCAAGTTTGCCGATGACACCAAGCTGTGTGGTGTGGTGGACACGCTGGAGGGAAGGGATGCCATCCAGAGGGACCTGGACAGGCTGGAGAGGTGGGCCCATGCAAACCTCATGAAATACAACAAGGCCAAGTGCAAGGTCCTGCACGTGGGTCGAGGCAATCCCAAGCACAAATACAGGCTGGGTGGAGAGTGGATAGAGAGCAGCCCTGAGGAGAAGGACTTGGGGGTATTGGTGGATGAGAAGCTCAACATGAGCCGTCAGTGTGCGCTGGCAGCCCAGAAAACCAACCGTGTGCTGGGCTGCATCAAGAGAAGCATTAGCAGCAGGTCAAAGGAGGTGATTCTCCCCCTCTACTCTGCTCTCGTGAGACCCCACCTGGAGTACTGTGTTCAGATGTGGGGCCCCAACATAAAAAAGACATCGACCTGTTGGAGAGAGTCCAGAGGAGAGCCACAAAATTAGTCAGAGGGCTGGAGAACCTCCCCTATGAGGACAGGCTGAAAGAGTTGGGGTTGTTCAGCCTGGAGAAGAGAAGGCTCCGAGGAGACCTTATAGCAGCCTTCCAGTACCTGCAGGGGGCTACAGGAGAGATGGGGAGGCACTCTGCATCAGGGAGTGTAGTGAGAGGACAAGGGGTAACGGGTATAAGCTGAAAGAGGGGAAATTTAGACTAGACATTAGGAAGGAATTTTTCACTATGAGGGTGGTGAGACACTGGCCCAGGTTGCCCAGAGAAGCTGTGGATGCCCCATCCCTGGAGGGGTTCAAGGCCAGGCTGGATGAGGCTTTGGGCAACCTGGGCTAGTGGGAGGTGTCCCTGCCCATGGCAGGGGGGTTGGGACTCAATGATCTTGAAGGTCCTTTCCAACCCAAACCATTCTGTGATTCTAAATGCTTCAGTGTTTGGCTTGAAAATGTGACTCAGGCTTCAAACCACCAAATATTTGCAGTGCTTGCTGCTTAGCTGAATCAGCAGTGTGCTTTTGGAAAAAAAAGGAAAAAACAAAAAAACCCATCTGTGTGTCTCTTTGCAGGTGACACCGCTCCTGTGTTGGATCATGAGTCAAAACAAAAATGTTTTTTCAAAGGATGGAGATGGATGTGACTATTGCCTGAATTCACTTTTCACTGAATTAACTTAGACCTTGGCCCTGATGGTGTAACTAGAACAGGAAGAGGTCAGGCAACGAGTAAATCTGAGCTTTAATTTTTGTCTTTGGTGCGGTAAGGCTAAGGATGAGCCTGCTGTGGGCTCTGTTCTCGGTGGTCCATGTGAGGATGGAAGCCTGTGCAGGGGTCTCACCGAGGTTTTAGTGCAGATCGATGCTGTGTTGCTTTACTCCTCTCTAGGAGAGACACATTAGTGGTAATTGGGGACTTTTAATTAAGAGTCTTGGTAACTTTGCGTGTGTTTCTGCATCTGTCAGATATTAGATTTTATCTGATGAGATGAAAACCAGCTGATACTGGGCTGTGTACCACAGGTACCTGCGGCACCTCTGATTTTTTTACCGTCTCAGTCTAGTTCTGCCACCCAGCCGCACAGCCTTTCTGCAGGCACTGAGATGTTTAACGAGAAGATGGCAGAGTTCACGGATGAATATTTCCATGCAGGCTTTGTTCGGTGTGAATTTGGTGTGAGGCTGTATCTCGTTGCTTGATGATTTTTTCCTGCATGTGGTTTTGCTTCCTGCACTCTTCCAGCATGTGTAAAATCGTGTTCTATCTTCCACATTGAACCAAACATCCTCCAAACTTTTTGCCCTTTGCAGCAGAAGACAGTTCCTCGTAGTAAAGAAGCTCCTGCCCGTCCCAAGAGGCAGGCGGGCCGCTCAACTGTAAGTCAACGGGTGCACGGATGGGTTGTGTGATTTGAGAGGACGTTGGAGGGCAAGGAGACCTCTGCCTTGGAGAGATGGACCAAATTCTCCTTCCTTTCCATGAGAAACATTGATCCTTCGGCATGTGGTCGTAGCTCACCCTATGTAATAAGATTGGTGTCGAAGGACTGCAGATCTCCGCTCGCGTTCCTGAGCCTGCAAAAGCTGCATCGGAGATCAGTTTCACAGTGCTTCTGACATCTGGCCCCTGCCTCTTCTTGGGTGGGTGCAGAAGGGTCTCTGACCTTCCTGCTAGGAGCAGCTCGCACTGAGTCTCCCAGAACCAGGCATCTCCCAGATCTGTCTTCCTTGTGCCACATTCTTCATCTTAACCCTTGTATTTCCCTCTCTCCATTTTGAACAACTGCTGGGATCTCGGAAGCATGTCAGCTACAACTGAGAACAACGTTATAATTATATGCAGGGTGCACTTGAAAGAACAGACATTATTTTCTCTATTGTATGCAGTTATAAAAGACATTTAAAGCGTGAAGGCCTGTTACTTTCTTTGCTGATTTGAATTTTTAGATAAGGACCTCCTTAAAAAAAAAAAGGTCTTTTTTGCTGTTAAATACTTCTGAAGCTGGATAGGTATTATTTCTCCCTCGGGATGTGTTAAACTAGGTTTAAGTTGTTTTGAGAGGAATTAAAGGCTGGAGTGGGGAAAGTGGGAATATAGAAATGCTGGGATCTTTTTCCAGCTTTCACGGTGACTCACTGCATGACATGAGACAGGTCTGTGTTCTGTGCCTCGGTTTGTCTGTGAGGGGAGACCAGCTGCCTCATTTAAGGGGCTCAGCATGAAACTTTCAAAACCTTTTGGGTGTTTATTGGCAGTCTGCAATCTAAGACCGCAAAGAATTTTATCCTTTGCTCATCAGTGCCAGCTGAAATTTGTTGAGACACGTTTCATGCTTCATGTAGAGCTATTATATTCTTTTTCATAAAACCTTTAGAGAAAATCTCCTTGGTCTTAGATTAGCTCTCAAATTTTTTTCTTCCATGAAGGCATGACTCTGCTTTGCTTCACTGAACCACAGGGCTTGGGGAATAGATGAACAGATTTGTTTTATCTCCGTTTTCCTTGTTGCAGAGCACGAGCACAACCTCTTCTGGACCTGCTGGTGACCAAAGTGAACTCCTGTCCAGAATTTCTCACCTGGAGGTAGAAAATCAAAACCTTCGCAGTGGTAAGAAGGAGAATCTTCTGGCATGAAAGCAAAACTGGATGGGGGTCCTGCTTTTGGGGGGTGTATCCTTTCCTGACTGTCATCAGGTGAGCACATGCGTGTCCTGATCAGAGATTTGCATGTTTCCCTTTGACTGGGGCAACTGGTGTTTTTTTTAAAGCCACTTTGAGCAGAAGCCATTTTGTCCTGATTTGAGATCTGATGCAGAGCCTACAAGATATAAAGTTCTCTCCCACCCCCATCCCATCTTCTTGCAGTTGTTGCAGACCTTCAGATGGCCATCTTCAAGTTGGAAAGCCGCCTGAATGCTCTGGAAAAGTCATCTACCTCCCACCAGCCCTCACCAGTTCCTCCAACCCAGGTGAGCCTTGGCAAAATGCTGTTCTTGAACACTTCATGGTCACAAAGTGCCAGGTTATTTCATAAGTCTCCTGGCTGTCTGAAGATGGAGAGATGCTCATAGTTAGGATGAGTTTGTTGCAGCTTTTCCGGGAGTTTTGGCAGCTTGCATCATTGTCTTTCCCAAAAAGTAGAGAGGAGTGTTCTGCCCTAAGACCAGCAAAGAAGCTACGGTAGAAATTTCAGCTAGGGAGAACTTGGTCAATTCTTGTTGTAGGTTGGAAGCTACCAGTGGTGCTGGTGGTCTCTGCAGTAACTTACAGAATGCGTGGGCCACTCTTCATGCTAGGGCAAGGTGTTCGGTTGCATTCCCAACTGCTGTCCCACACTAGATATCCCAAGCCCTTCGGAAAAGGATCAGCTCTTCGCTACGTGATGGTTTTTGTTCTAAGTATGGCCATGCTGGGCTGTTTTAAAGGCCCATCTGGTCAAATGTTGATGTCTGATTGTCAAATGTCAAATTTTGATGGCCAATAGGTGATTCTTCATGCAAATCACGTAGTGTGGGCCACGTTCACTGTCTTGAGCAATGTAGACTTTTGTTCCTGAGCTGCTCCTGAGCACTGCTCTGATTCAGGTTAATTTTCTTCCCTTTTTCTTTCATGCAAACTTGAACACATGTCACCCCAACGAAGAAGGTGGAACCATTCAGCGTTCCCTCCAAGAAAGTGGAGCTCCCATCTGCTTCACCAGCAAAGAAAGTCGAGCCAGCTGCTGCAGAGGATGATGACGATGATGACATTGACCTTTTTGGTAGTGACGATGAAGAGGAAGACCAAGAAGCTGCCAAAGTCCGGGAGGAGAGACTGCGTCAGTACGCAGAGAAGAAGGCCAAGAAACCGGGTCTTATTGCCAAGTCTTCTATCCTTCTGGATGTGAAACCAGTGAGTAACTGAAGCGGGGGGGCTCCCGAGTAAGTACGTTTTGTGCTGCAAGAAGGTGTAAATCATCTCACTTGCACATCCAAGTGGATTGGTGAAGATAGGACCTGCAGATGGAACCTGACCGATGGGGAGGCACTCTTGATCAGGGAGTGGTTTTAAGCTGAAAGAGGGGAGATACAGATTAGATATTAGGAAGAAATTCCTCACTGTGAGGGTGGTGAGACATTGGACCAAGAAGCTGTGCATGCTCCGTCCCTGGAGGTGTTCAAGGCCAGGCTGGATGAGGCTTTGAGCAACCTGGGCTAGCGGGAGGTGTCCCTGCCCATGGCAGGGGGGTTGGAACTTGACAATCTTCAAGGTCCCTTCCAACCCAAACCATTCTGATTTCCAACCAAGGGGTCAGCAAGGTGGGATATTCCAACTGGGATCCGTAGCCTTTGCGCTGCTGCCCTGTTCCTTGCACCGTGACAAGTGCAGGCTGTTATCTGAGGTTCCACTGACCAGGACCAGCCCTTTTATTTGAAGAAAAAACAGATAATAAACACCCTAAGTTAGGAATAAACCTGTCTTTGTAAAATTGTTACAATAGAACAAAAATTTCAGGCTGGCTGGTGCTCAGAGAGATGCTCTTGGTAAAAATCACTTTAAAGCAAGCCCTCCAAAGCGATTGTGTTGCTGCAGGAAGAATCCTCCTCACATCTGCGGTGCCTCTAGGTAGAATCGAAACAACATGCTGCAAAGTCAGATTTTAACTTGGCTGAACCCATCGGCTAATTCTGGTGAAAACCAGAAAGAAAGAGCAACTTGGATCAGCTGAAATCTCCTGAGACGTGTTGTGTTTAAGTCACTGGGTACCTCTTGGGGGCTAACAGTGATTCTAGGAAAACACTAAAATTCGTACTTCATGCTTTTCCAGTGGGATGATGAGACTGACATGGCGAAGATGGAGGAGTGCGTCCGGTCCATCCAGATGGATGGGCTGGTGTGGGGAGCCTCCAAGCTGGTCCCAGTAGGTTACGGTATTAAAAAGCTCCAAATCCAGTGCGTAGTGGAGGATGACAAAGTTGGAACAGACATCCTGGAGGAGGAGATAACCAAGTTTGAGGACTACGTAAGTTTTTGGTTTTTTTTTTTTTCAACAAGCTGCGTAATGCTGGGTGGTACCTGACCTGCAGGATCATTTTTAACTAGGTTTCATTTGCAGATTTTGGCAAAATTGGATTTTTTTTTTTAAAAGAAAAACCGCATGGAATTTATGGCGTCTGCCTGCTGAGACACTTGTATATTTAAATATTTTTTTTTTAAGGCTGGCTGATGCAGATCTCTTGCAGATATTTTGTAGAACCATTTTACCGGCTCTTGCTGCTCATCCAGCCCCATCCTGTCTCCCAAACGAGCAGGCACTGTGCCGAAAACTGCACAATTAGATTCAGTTTTGAATCAATTTCTAAAAGATGAATGAGTAGTTCGGCTTGAAATTCAGGAAATTGCTTGGAGTTCTTTAAACTTTCCAGTCTGGATTGCATTCATATTGAGTACAATTTTTTTTTATAGCTTGAACAGAGTTTACTAAATATTTAAAGCTATAAATATTGTTAGTGTATCACATCACTGTGGATTTCTTTGACGGACAACTTTTTAATGTTACTTTTTTCAGATTTAACTGCTCACTCCACACTTTTTGGTTTTTGTCAGTTTGCATGACCAGTGCAGTTCATTGGTGAAATAATTATTTATAACTAGGTGAGAAATTTACTCTAAACACTTTCTCAAAGTGAGTTCTTAGTTTCCTAAGAGCTTTGTGTCACGTTTTTTTTACTAGAGTCTAAAACCAAATAAGAATTATAGCAGGGAAACTTATTTTCTTATCCTCGGTGGGAAAAATAATTCTATAGTTTTTACTTCTTACTATTCCTCAGCATGTGGAGGGTGTCCCTGCCCACGGCAGGGGGTTTGGAGCCCGATGATCTTTAAGGTTCCTTCCAACCCAAACCATGATTCTATGTCTGAAAACACCGTGGTGACCTCCCTGCTGGTTTTTGTTCCATTGCAGGTGCAGAGCGTTGACATTGCTGCTTTCAACAAGATCTAGAAGCAAAACGGTATCCCCCATGAAACTGTAACGAATAAAGATCAAGATTGGGAGTGCAGATTGGATGATTTTTTTCCTTTTTTTCCCTGCTAAGTGCAACTTCTCTGGAGTGATTTGTTGGGAGGCTTTGGCATATTTCACTTCACAAAAAGAAAGGCTTTGAGAGGGGAGTGACCTTCCGCTTCTGGGTTGGAAGGATCTGAGTAGCCTGAGCTAAGGGTGCTTGCATGCAGCTTTCCCCTGATAAGTCAGTCTCTATTTAAAACAAACAGAAACCCACACAAAACAAAACTAAACAAAAACCCAACAAAAAACCCAAACCCAACAAAAAAATGCCCCTACAAACAAAAAACCCAACAGGAACTGCCCAAACAAACAAACATGACCAAAACCCAACAAAAAAACTCCCAAAGAAACAAAAAAAACACAACCACCCCAGCCCCCCCCCAACCAAAAACAAAAAAAAAACCCAACCCCAACCCCCATGAATCACCAGGAAACATCTGAAAATGGCTGATTTGAGGCTTAATTTTCTCCGTTTTCCCCTCGCTGTTCTCTATATCCTCTGTGGGTCACTTCAGCTGCTCCTTCAGCTCGTTGGGAGCCAGGGCCAGGTGTGGGGTGGCCTGTGGACAGGGGAGGTGACATTTCTGTCCTAGTGCCAGAGTCCAGGGTCCAGGTGTAAGTGCCAACATGGAGCCAAGCGCGAAGAGCTGCGGGTCTGCGCTGCAAACGCTGGATGAAGCCGCAGCAGCCTCGGTGCACGGTGTCACTTGCCTGGTGGCGGTGGGGCTGGTGGTTTGTCACACCTGGTGGGTGGCATGTCCCCTGCATGCTGCCAGCCCTGGTGCCCTGTGTCCCATCTGTCACCCTTCCCCGTGTCCTGTGTCCTCTCCCTGCCGTGGCCCATGTCCCCTGTGTCCTCCAAGGCGCTGTGTGTCACTTAGGCCACCAGTGTCTCATGCCTTCTGTCCCATGTGCCCTGTGGTGGCAATGGCAGGTGTCCTGTGTCCCTGGAGCTGCCTGTTGTCCATGTGCCTGGAGCTGGGGGTGCCTGGTGTCCCATGTGCTGCCACCCCCACCGTCCCTGCTCTCCTGGGGGCAGTGTCCCGTAGGTCTGTCCTGCGTCCCCTGTGTGCTTCCATTCCTCTGTGTCCCGTGTCCCCCATGTGCTGCAGTCTCTGGTGTCCCATGTCCCCCGTGTGCTGCCATCCTTGCTGTCCTGTGTCCCCTGCATGCTGCCAGCTGTGCGTGTCCCATGTCCCCTGTGTGCTGCCATCCCTGGTGTGCCGTGTCCCCTGTGTGCTGCAGTCTCTGGTGTCCCGTGTCCCATGTCCCCCGTGTGCTGCCATCTCTGGTGTGCCGTGTCCCCCGTGTGCTGCCACCCCTCTGTCCTGTGTCCCCTGTGTGCTTCCATTCCTCTGTGTCCCATGTCCCCCGTGTGCTGCAGTCTCTGGTGTCCCGTGTCCCCCGTGTGCTGCCATCTCTGGTGTGCCATGTCCCCCGTGTGCTGCCATCCCTGGTGTCCCGTGTCCCCCGTGTGCTGCCATCCCTGGTGTCCCATGTCCCCCGTGTGCTGCCATTCTTGCTGTCCCGTGTCCCCCGTGTGCTGCCATCCCTGGTGTCCCATGTCCCCCGTGTGCTGCCATCCTTGCTGTC
>WKFP01014019.1:58864-103318 GCA_011057875.1 Pterocles orientalis
GGGGGAGAGGGGAACCCCCCAGTGGGGCCTGTGGCGGGGGGGGAAAGGGCAGGGATGGCCCTCGGGGGGATCTGGGTGACAGGGGGACCTGGAGGGGACAGGGACCCCTTTGAGTGACAGGGGGACCCGTTGGGGCAGCCTGGGCAGGGGATGGACAGGGACAGCCCTCAGGGCAGCTTGGGGGACACCCTCCAGGAGGACAGCGCTGCCACGGACAGTCCCTCAGAGGGGACTTGGGGACCACAGTACCGCTGCCTCAGCATGTCTCTCTTGCCCCCTGCCGCCACACTGTCACCTGTCCCCAGCACGGGAGGCTCAGCCACCTGTGTCACAGGACAGTGGCTCAGGGGACCACCCGTCCTGGTGACAGCTGACCTCTGTCCCCACAGATGTCGCCTACCTGCGCTCTGTCCTGCCCAGCACCACGGAAGACGCCTTCTTCGATTATCTGGCCACGCTGGACACCTCGGAGGTGACAGTCTCAGCTGTGCCAGAGGGCTCTGTCGTCTTTGCCAGGGTGGGACATGCTCCGTACCTTTCCCGGCTTTAGGGACATTGGCTTTTGTGTCCCCAGAGGGGGACAGGGGACATCACCATCCGGCTGTCCCCACAGGTCCCTTTCCTGCAGGTGAAGGGGCCGCTGCTGGTGGTGCAGCTGCTGGAGACAACGTTGCTGTGCTTGGTCAACTATGCCAGGTAGGGGACACGTCCTCCTCTGGTCCCCAAGCTGCTGGGGACCACATCTGTCACTTCAAGTCCACGATGATCCCTGCCACATCCTGGGGCCCCACCACTGGTGGCTCTGTGCTCAGCCTGGCTTGGTGTCACCTGTCCTCCTCCCAGCTTGGTGGCCACATCTGTCACCTCTGTGCTAAACCCTCCAAGTCCCACGATGATCCCTGCCACATCATGGGGCCCCACCACTGGTGGCTCTGTGCTCAGCCTGGCTTGGTGTCACCTGTCCTCCTCCCAGCTTGGTGGCCACATCTGTCACCTCTGTGCTAAACCCTCCAAGTCCCACGATGATCCCTGCCACATCATGGGTCCCCACAGGCAGTGGCTCCGTGCTCAGCCTGGCTTGGTGTCACCTGTCCCTTCTTCTCCCCAGCCTGGTGGCCACCAATGCTGCTCGCTTCCGACTCCGCGCTGGCCCCGACATGAAGCTGATGGAGATGGGGCTGCGTCGTGCTCAGGGACCCGATGGTGCCCTTTCAGCCTCCAAATACTCTTACATAGGGGGTGAGTGCTTCCCCACAGCGCCTGGTGGCACCACGGCCACGCCATCACCTGTGTGTCCCCTCTGTCCCTCCTCGCAGGCTTCGACTGCACCAGCAACGTCCTGGCGGGGAAGCTCTATGGCATCCCGGTGCGCGGCACCATCGCTCATTCCTTCATCATGTCCTTCACCTCGCTGGAGGAGGTGCAGCCGCGGGTGAGTGTCACCATGGGGAGGGGACAGGATGCTCTGGCCGTGGCTGTGCTCCTGGTGCTGTGGAGGATGTCACGGGGTGTGTTCCGTGGCCAGGAGCTGTCACCGCTGGCAGGAGGAGACCCAGTGGATCTCCCGCTCCTGGCCGAGTCCTGGTTGCAACAGGTGTGTGAGCTCCTGCAGAGCCCCCCCGAGAAAGCGAATCGGGGTGAGCTGGCCGCCTTCATATCCTACGCCATCAGCTTCCCGCGGGATTTCCAGGGCCTGCTGGACACGTATTGCGTCCAGAGGTGAGAACACTGAGTCCCCATGGCTCTGCCACTGCAGCAGAGGGGACAGACATGTCCCTTCTCGCGCGGTGGCCTCACATCATAGACTCACAGAATCATTGAGGTTGGAGGAGGGATGTTTCCACCTGGCAGCATCCTTGTGCTTTGCGGTTGCTGGATGCAGGGCTCTGGATGCGCTGCTCCATCTGTCCTGGGTCCCTGTCCCCCCAGGCAAGGCACATTAACCCCTTCCTCGCCCATGCCAGGAGTGGTTTGCCAAATTTCTGTGCCGTGGCGCTGGCCCTGCACCAACTGGGGTACCGGGCTATCGGGGTGCGCGTGGACAGCGGGGACCTGGCGCAGCAATCCAAGGAGATCCGCCGAGTGTTCCGAGCCTGCGCTGCTCAGTGAGTCCCCCAGCAAGCCCAGCTTGGCTGCCACTGGTCTCCAGTTTCCCCACTTTGGACACCCAGAACCTCATCCTGCTGGGGTGGGAGCTCCTGCAGCTCAAGGGGGTGCTGTGAATGGAGCCAGGCCCCCCCCCCAAACTCTCCACCCCTCATTCAATTTCCTGTCCCTCTCTAGCTTCCAGGTGCCATGGTTTGAGACCATCGCCATCGCCGTCAGCAACGACATCAGCGAGCAGAGCCTGGAGGAGTTCAGGCGGGAGGTGAGGGAGCTGCTGACAGGGCCGGGACGGCATCACCGCCACCAAGGTTTAGGGGGTGGGGACAACATGAGAGTGACCTGGGGCTTTCTCCCTGGGTGAAAACAGAGAAGAGGGTCTAGGCTGGAAAAAATAAAGGGTTTTGGGTGCAGAAACCGGGCACCTTTGGGCAGAGCATCCTCTGACCTGCCCCATGGCTCCGGTTTTATACCAGGCTTAAAAAAAAATACCAGCAGGGTTGGGCTGCTGACAGCCGCTGTCTTCTCTGCTGCACCAGGGGAGCGAGATTGACATGATTGGTGTTGGGATGAACCTGGTGACGTGTCCCCTGCAGCCATCACTGGGATGTGTTTACAAGGTAGGGGTGGCAGCTCGCTGCTTGGCTTGTGGAGCGTGGGGCACCCGGGCTTCGCAGGGGTGGGGACAAGTGGCAAAGGGGGAATCCAGCCCTGAGGGACGCTGTGGCTGGTCTAGTTGAGGGTGTCCCTGCCAATGGCAGGGGGGTTGGAACTTGATGATCTTTAAGGTCCCTTCCAACCCTAATCATTCTATGATTCTATGATTCTATGATTCTATGATTCTATGATCACGGAATGGTTGGGGTGGAAGGGACCTTAAGGATCATCTAGGTCCAACCTCCTGCCGTGGGTGGGGACATTTTCTACTACATCAGGTTGCCCATGGCCCCATCCAGCCTGGCCTTGAACACCTCCAGGAATGGAGCATCCACAGCTTCTCTGGGCAACATCTTCCACTGTCTCGCAACCCTCGTTGTGAAGAATTTCTTCCTTATATCTAAACTAAATCTCCCCTCTTTCAGTTTGAAACCATTGCCCCTTGTCCTGTCACTACGGGCCAGGGTAAAACGTTTCTTCATCTTTCTTAAAAGCCTCCTTTAAGTACTGGGAGGCTGCTAGAAGGTCTCCCTGGAGCCTTTTCCAAGGCTGTACAACCACAACTCTTTCAGCCTTTCCTTGCACCGGAGGTGCTCCAGCCCTCGGACCATCTCTGTGGCCTCCTCTGGCCCTGCTCCAACAGGTCCATGTCTGTCCTCTGCCGAGGATACAGAGCTCAACATGGTCCCCAGCACCCACATGACCTGGTGTGTGATAAAAATAAGGTGCCCACTTCCATAATCACCTTCTCCTACAGCTGGTGGAGGTTAATGGCTCCCCCTGCCTGAAGCTCACAGAAGACGAGGAGAAGATGACTATCCCAGGGACCAAGACAATCTATCGGCTTTATGATGCTGCTGGTGAGTTGGGACACCCTTGCCCCTGTTGCTGCCCTGTTGCCCTCTCCTGCTTCATAACCCTGTCCCCGCCGTCCCACAACCTGGCACCCCTGCAGGTCACCCCTTCATGGACCTCATGGCGCTGGAAGAGGAGCTGTCGCCCACCGCGGGGCAGGAGCTGGAGATCCGTGTCCTGGGGCGGCTTGATGAGGCCACCAAGGTCATGCCCACCACTGTGGAGCCCCTCCATCGCACATACGTCAGAGACGGCCAGGTCAGGGGTGGCTCTGCCTTCTGATGTTGGAGTATCCTCCCCAACCTTGGGTGAAGGACCAGGGTTGTAGTGTCTTAGCAGTAATGTCAACATCAAAGGGTTAAACCTCAGTGTTTCCTTGCATCTGTGATGTTCCCCACCCCAACAACTCAGGTGCCACCATCATGGTGGCATCAGATTCCAGCCTGGAGGTGACTTGTTGGGGATTGGTGGTGGCTCCCCACATGGGACATGGTCACAAATCTCCATCCCTGTAGGTTTGCGAGCCACTGCCCAGCCTGGCGGAGATGAGGAGCCACGTGCAGGCATCCCTCAGCCTCCTCAACCCGGCTCACCGCCGGCTCTGTGACCCACAGCCCTACCCGGTACGTTGGCCGCTTGCCCAGCACCATCGGTACACACACAGGAACCTGGGCGACTTTGGTGGCCTCAGCAAAGCCACTGTGGCTCTATGATGGAGCTGCACTCCCCTGTGGAGAACACACGCTCACTGTCCCCTCTCGGTGCCGTGTCAGGTGGCTGTGACGGAGAGGCTGCACCGGCTCCTCACGGAGCTGCGGGAGGCCTGCCAGTGACGGGGGGACCCCTGCTTGCCCCCTGTGCTGTGGCCACACAACCCCTGCCTGGGGCCAGCTCTTCTGCACTTTTTTGAAGACCAGGTGACTAATTGGGAATTAATGGTTTTAACGACGCTGCCGCGCTCATCAGAGGACCCTGCAGGAACTGGCAGTGCTCCCAGTAGCAAAACTGGGCACAGAGAGACAGGGCAGGCAGAGCTGGGAGGCAGCTGCCCCCAAGTTCTCTGGAGGTGACGGTCCTCTGCCTTCCTTGGTGGCCCTGCCAGTCTTGCACCTTCTGCTGTGACAGTGCTGCCCACCTCGGTGGCCCTGCCATCCCTCTGCCTTCTGCTCTGGCAATGCTGCCCGCCTCAGTGGCCCTGCTGTCCCTGCACCTTCTGCTGTGACAGTTCTGCTTGCCGCAGTGGCCCTGCCACCCCTGTGCCTTCTGCTGTGACAATGCTGCCCGCCTTGGTGGCCCTGCTGTCCCTGCACCTTCTGCTGTGACAGTTCTGCCTGCCTCAGTGGCCCTGCCACCCCTGTGCCTTCTGCTGTGACAATGCTGCCCGCCTTGGTGGCCCTGCTGTCCCTGTGCCTTCTGCTGTGGCAGCGCTGCCTGCCTCGGTGGCCCTGCCACCCCTGTGCCTTCTGCTGTGACAGTGCTGCCCGCCTTGGTGGCCCTGCTGTCCCTGTGCCTTCTGCTGTGGCAGCGCTGCCTGCCAGCCCTACACCTTCTGTGGTGGCAATCGATACTGAAGTTCCTCTGTGCCACTAGAGACCAAATTTTGAGTGCACAAGAAGTCCTACCATGGGAAGGGCCAGCCTGTCCCCAGCCCCTGTCCTGTGGGACATCTAGGCTTTGTCTCTGTGGCCACATTTTTTCTCTTTCCATTTTTTATGCCTTCGCTGGGGCGTGGAGGCCAGGTCCAGGTTGACGCCTGCGCTCTCTAACCTGATGTTCATAGAAAAAAATGTGGCACTAATCCCCAAAATTAACTTAAAATCGTAGAATCATGGAGTGGTTTGGGATGAAAAGGACCTTAAAGATCATCGAGTTCCATCCCCCTGCCATGGGACTTCCTCCTAAGCATCCAACTTAAAAAAAAAGAATTAAAGGACTTTACCCGCTACACCACGTTGCTCCTCTGGTCCTTCAAAACTCTTGTTGCCTTCAGCTTGAATATTTAATTCAACATCCTTCACTTCACTTCATGGTTTAGGACTGAATAAGTTTGGAATGAAAAGCAAGTGCTGAGCCCTGAGAGCGTCAGGGGTGCCTCAGCCCCATTTTGTGGCATCCTGTAACCCTAATTCCAGTGAAAAAACCTTGTAGGTCTGTGGGGGGGATACGGCTCAGACCTGGGCAATGACTACTTGAAAGCTTTATCAAAACAGGGTCAAGAGAAGTTGTTGCATGGAATGGGGGAAAGAAAAAGCTGCACAGACTGAATCTTCTCAGAGACTTACGTATTTTCTCTAATCCTGCACAAATCTGGAGCTAGTAAATCCTTTCCCGAGTTCATAAAATGTACAGACCCAGGACTGAGCCGTGCAGTGTGGACGGGCAACAGGGAAATCCCCAGTGAGCAGCACCTGCGCAGGCCCAGACCCCAACCCCGTCTGCACACCCAGGAACAGCTGCGGTTTTGCAGCACAGAAAAATAAATTAAGAGTTTAATGAAGCATGGCCTGATGGTCTCGTTTCTAAAAAAAAAAATATATCCAACAGGCTGGAGCTCCCTGTTGCCATGTTCCAGCTGCGGGCACAGTATCATACAGCATTTTAAGAGAGAGAAAAAAACCAAACAAACCAAAAACCAAACTCCAGGAAAACCAAGAGCAAAACCAAGTTTTTGTTATTAAAACTTACATTCTTTTAGAGCAGAAGCACCAGAGCTATGAGCCCAATGCCTGGCGTACCTGAGTAGAGATTGTCCCGAGTTCTTAGGAGAGAAGGAATGAAGAGCAACTTGAAGCAGATGAAGAAAGACACCAGCACCTCCGTGGCCCTCTCCATGGTCCCAGGGGATCAGCTGGAGGTTCTCAAGCAGGAGCAGGGTAAATCCATCCTTGGGATGATCCATTGTGAGATCTGCCACCATTTCTCCTACCTTGAGACAGACTCCAGCTGCTGGTGCTCTGCTTTTGCCCAGGACCATCTGGAATATCTCTAAGGATGGAGACTCCACCCCCTCTCTGTGCCAGGGCTTGTCATCTTCACAGTGATGAAGCATTTCCTGACATTCAGAGGGAACCTCCCGTGTTTCAGTTTGTGTCCGTGGCCTCTTGGTCCTGACTCTGTCCTCTCTGAACCCTCCTTTCAGGTGTTTCTAGACATTGATGAGATCCGCCTGAGCCTTCTCTTCTCCAGGCTGAACAGTCCCAGCTCTCTCAACCTTTCCTTGTAGTCCCTTCATCATCTTTGTGGTCCTTCGTTGGTCTCTCTTTTCTCTCTCTCGTACTGGGGAGCTCAAAACTGGATCCAGTACTCCAGGTGTGGCTTCCTCAGTGCTGAGCAGAGGGGAAGGATCCCCGCCCTGGACCTGCTGGTGACACTTCTCCAACCGCAGTCCAGGACACTGTTTGCCTTTTCTACCAAGAGGACACGTTGCTGCTGTGGGGTCATCTTGGTGATGTCCCCGGCAAGGGCATTTGGAAGCTGACTTGACAGTAAATGTCTTAATAATCTGGGTTCGTTACCCACCAGCGATCCTTTGTAGAAATAAGGGACACACCAGAAAGCCAATACAACCACCAAGCTTTTGAGGTCCCAGTTAGCATCACAACCCTGCTATCAAAAAAAAAAAAAAAAATCCCAAACCACGTTTATCACACGGCCCAAACCAACAAGGCCGATAGGAAGCTACGGGCTGCGTCTTACAATTACTGCACCCTGCGTTAAAGAGGAAAAAAGAGGTGGAAGGAAATTTCTGGAGTTCCTGGATGCATCCCTCAAAGTTTTGGTGTCCTGTCAGTGCAAGTTGGAATCTAGGCAGCCCAGTTCATAGCACTGAATCCGTAAGAGCTTCCCCCTGCTTGTACTTAATGGCAGAGAAACCCCAGTTTGCAAATTTAAATTTATTTAACTTCAGTAACAGCAGTTTCCACCTAGAGACCCTAATCCTTACTGTAGTCACAGGAGAAAATCCAAAAGTGCTAATTTTTATTATTTTTGCCCTTTGAATCCTGTTATTAGTCAGAAGTGGATGCAAAGATGGGATAGTAAGTGCTAGAAGTGAGGTTAAAACACCCCATCATGTCACAAATTTTGCAAAAAAGAAGACAGCATAATGAGCTCACATGCTGTTCCTCTGGTCCATCTTTCTTTGAGTTTTGTTTGTACAAAAATACGTATTTTTAAACGTTGCAGCTCAAAACATCCAATTAATCTCATGGCTGAAAATAAAGGATGGTGGGTAAAGTGACAGAGTTTTACTGCTGGATAAGAGAAGCGCAGAAAATTCAGGGACCCAGCTTCAGAAAACATCTCGTCCTGACCCATCTCTTAGCCACACCGGTGCAGCTCACACCTCCTGGTTTTCTCACTCTGCAAGTCCACGTGAGGATGTCTTGTGCAGGACGAGGCTGTGGTTTTCTCGTACTTTTGGCAAACCTGAGGATAATTCCTCATGTTTTGGTTAGGTGCTGGTCCTCAGCTTTGGAGGGAAGGGCAGGCAGGGAGAAAAGGATGTTGAGGAGGACTCTGAGGTAGGGCAGAACTGCAGAGTGCCTAAGGAGGAGGGAGGGTGGAAAGGGAAGGTAAGAAATGAGAATGAATTTGAACGTAAATAATTCAGAGTCCAGGTCTGCCAGAAGTCCAAAATATCGCTCGCTAATGCCAGGTTTAACAAACCTGGACAGGCTGATGTGGATAGTTTGATACCAGATACTGGAAGAGGTAAGAAGAGGCAGAAGTGGAAGCTCGGTGCACCCAGACCCGGCTGCTTTCACCCATGAGGAGCTGCAGGGCTGATCCAAGCTCACATTTCTGACATCTTGCTGCTCTGTGGCACCAGCCCGAGGCAGCGTCATTTGTAAAGTGCCATCTTCTTGCTTTGGTACATGTACATGTAGGCGTCGCAGAAGAGGCGTTTGGCCACTCCATCCATGTCCCGAGGTTGCTCCAGGGCCAGCACAGCCAGCGGCAGGTCCAGGTATTTGGCAACTTCAGGGCACAGCGTTACTGTAGGAATGTTGAAGCCGCTTTCGTCACCTAACCGAGGAAAAAAAGCAGAAAATTCCAAACCAGGTCCCAAGGGATGAGTGTCTACAGCTCAAGCAGATACCATCACACTCAACAGTAACTTCATAGAATCACAGAATGGTTTGGGTTGGAAGGGACCCTAAAGATCAAGTTCCAACCCCCCTGCCATGGGCAGGGACACCTCCCACTAGCCCAGGTTGCTCAAAGCCTCATCCAGCCTGGCCTTGAACCCCTCCAGGGATGGGGCATCCACAGCTGCTCTGGGCACGGGCCAGTGCCTCACCACCCTCACAGGAAAAAACTTCCTCCTAGTGCCTTTTCTGAGAGATCTGGAGGCCAACAATAAAGTGGGGAAGGAGAGAACAGTCCTCGCCCACACAGCAACTAGTCCCAGCTGGCTTGACAAGTCCCTTGTTTGAACAAAGCAGGAGGATGAAAGCACCAGGAGGAACTTACACGAGCGTGGCCTGGCCATACTCTTCTCTGGGGTTTATTTAAATGATCCCTGTTGGAAGCAGGGTCCAGAGAGAGCCTAAATCATAGAATCACAGAATGGTTTGGGTTGGAAAGGACCTTAAAGATCATCGAGTTCCAACCCCCCTGCCATGGGCAGGGACACCTCCCACTAGCCCAGGTTGCTCAAAGCCTCATCCAGCCTGGCCTTGAACCCCTCCAGGGATGGGGCATCCACAGCTGCTCTGGGCAACCTGGGCCAGTGTCTCAGCATCCGCACAGGGAAGAATTTCTTCCTAATGTCTACTCTGAATCTCCCCTCTTTCAGCTTATACCCATTACCCCTTGTCCTCTCGCTACACTCCCTGATACAGAGTGCCTCCCCATCTCTCCTGTAGCTACAGGAGAAAGCAGCAGGCTCAGGCATTCCTTCTTTTCCACTCTCTCACAAGGACTGAGCTCTGCTGGTCCTGTTCCCCTCTGTGCATGCGCCGGACTGAGTGCAGTTGCAAAGTTGCCTCAGTTTACCAGGTTACTGCTGCGGATTTTTCCCCCGGTTTGCAAGGCAACACCAAGAAATCTACTCTTTTCATTTCACCCGTGGTTTGTGGTTGTTCCTGCACCCTGCCTGTGTCTGCTCACACGCCCACTATGCAGCACCCAGCTGCCATCAAAGCTCCGATCCCACCACCGCGTCCTCACCGTGCCTGTCAGCCATGCTGTCGAAGAACATCCAGTGTTCTTTCTCGGGGCCGTATTTCACAAAGGAGACGTAATGACTGGTCTCAATGCAAAGCACTGCGAAAAGCTCCATCTTTTCATGAGGGACTTGTTGGCTGCCATGGGGGTTCCGGCTGTGAAACTCTTCTGGGACGTGCAGCCGCGTTGGCTTGTGTGTTTTGCGTCGGTAGTGGGAGTGGACCTGAGGAGAGATGATGGGATGGCACGGCTGAGTGGGCAGAACTGAACCTGGCCTGCCAAAAAGAGGAGTGTGCAGGGGTTGGAACCCCCAGTTTATACCCCACTGATTTTTTTTTTCCTGCAGTTGGAAAGGACATTAAAGATCCTCTAGTTCCACCCCCCTGCCATGGGCAGGGACACCCTCCACTAGCCCAGGTTGCCCAAAGCCTCATCCAGCCTGGCCTTGAACCCCTCCAGGGATGGGGCATCCACAGCTTCTCTGGGCAACCTGGGCCAGTCTCTAACAGGTCCCTGCATGCCAGGGAATGGCATTGTGTCAACAGGCTGGCAGCAAGAAGCCGAGATGGAAGCCTGTCACTCTCCAAGAAAGGTCAGAAGGCTGTAAGAATGCTCCTGCTGAGACAGCATGGAGCACCCAGCGCTCAATCCAGGCAGGATCAGTGCTTATTTAGGTTCTGTGTAAACAGAGAATCATAGAATCATCGAGGTTGGAAAAGACCTCAAGGATCATCAAGTTCAGCCGTCAACCCAACACCACCTAACCCACTAAACCATGTCCCCAAGCACCGCATCCACACACTTCTTGACCCCCTCCAGGGATGGTGACTCCACCATTTCCCTGGGCAGCCTGTTCCAATGCCTGATCACTCTTTCAGTGAAGAAATTTTTTCTAATATCCATCCTGAACCTCCCCTAAAGGGAGGTTCAATATAAAGGGTTCAGTAATGTGCAGCACGTAACCCCATTCATGCAGCTGATGGAGGTGGTTGGTTTGATGCTCAGGAAGTGTCCCCTCTGTGCCCAACCTGAATGGCTGGAAGGGAAATGTGAATATTTTGGGGTGTTCAGTCTGCTGTCAGCCACCAAGGCAGATTTTATAAGCACCCAAAGAAACTGAATACCTGTCTGGAGCAGGAGCTGCAGAACTGCTTCAGGCCCGTAGCTGCGAATACCTTGTCTTTGAAACACTCTGAACACTCCAGGGTGGCAACGTCGCCGCACACGCAGCATTCCCTGGGACCTGCAGGGGCAACAGGGGTCACAAGATGTGTCTTCTCCAGGTCTCACCTGAAATCCAACTTGTTCCTGCCAAAACTGGTGTTCAGGGAAGAAGAATCGCATCACGATCCCACCTCACATCTTTTCGCAACCCAAAGAGGCAAGACCTGTCACCCAGTTGCTCGCAGTCCCAACTGCCCAACAACTTACTGTCAAGCAGCAGATCTGTTATATCCAGCTCCAAGGAAGGAATGATTTTACTGAACATTTTATATTCTTTTCCAAAACGTGGCATTTGGATAATGAAGCAAGATGGGATCTGGGAAAAGAAAAACAAACGAGTCACCCTGCCAGAAAAGACACACCTCAGAGATTCTTCTTTCCATATTGCTGCTGGGAATAAGATTTTCTGCTCTGGTTATTTGCAAGAAAAAATGGCAACAGGGAAACTGCTGCTTTGCAGTGTTGGAAATAAGATACTAGACCCACGGCAGGCTTGCTGGCAGGCACAGGTATTTTGGAGGAAGCAAGAAAGAGGCAGCAGATAGCAGCAGAGGTGGAAGGTAGCCGGGCTCACCTCCACTAGCTTCAGATCGGAGGACAGGAAGGAGCGTTCCACTAACTGCTGCACGTCGGGAACCACCAGATCCTCCTGTTTGTCCATAAATATCTGGTAACAGTAACAGTCCTGCTCCTTCTGGCCTCCTGACCTGCAAGGAGCGGTCACGGGGCTTGTTTATGTCATGCCACAAACATCTTGAGCTCCTAGAGGGCATACTGGTTTTGTCCTGCAAGAGCTTTTAGGGCTGCTTGGTACAACAGACACGAAGCACTTTTTCCACTCAGAAATACTAAATACATGCTATGAGAGGAGGATACAAATACCATCTTCAGTCTCATTATCCCTCCAGAGCATCACATCCTGCTCCCATAAGCAAAACTCAATTTCCCCTCCTTGATGTAAATATTAAAACACACTGCAATATTTTTAAATCAACCGCACTATGGCACAATCAGTGAAATCCTTTCTCAGATGAAAGATCTATTTCTATCTGCACGCACAAAAATCACAGAGCAAAACTCACTATGTTCAAAAGGCGAGTTGTGTGCAGGAGATCTCCCACAACCCCTACATCCCCTGAGCCAGCAGAGAAAAGATTTCCTTCAGATGATCTTCTGCAGGGGAGCTGCAGTACAGAGTCGTCTTTGTGCTCAGCCTTTCCGAGTACTCCACGATCTACGACTTGACTGACATCTCAACAAAGGAGCACAGAAACCGAACAATCCCCTTCTATGCTCCCAAACAGCACAGTTATTTTTGGCTTCCTTCAGCCTCTCATCCTCTTTGTAGAGTCCTAAAAAACTGGGACTGCATCCATGGACTGCCTGGTTGAGAGGCTGCAGGACCTGAGCCAATCTGACAGTCTGGATACATCCCAAACGCATCCAAAGCCTGGCTCTGCACTGAAGCTGGCCACTACGTTTCTCAAACCACTGCTGTCTCTCCCTAAGCATGGAATGAGGTTTTTAATAAAAATTTTCTGAAGGCGGCACCTCCAGGGAGGGTTTAGAAGTGTCTTTTCCTGGCTGCGTCACCTGGGACAAGATGACAACAAGCAAGATCACACAGACTGCACACAGCTCTCTGAGCTGTGCCTTCAAAGCCTGGATGAAAAGGGATAAATAACACCTGGGGATCGTGAGATAGATAACTAACGAGCCTGGCCTGGGTAAATTGTATCGCTTAGATCTGGAAACTTACTGCAATCTCAAGAGGGGCTCTATTCCCAGGATCTGATGCATTATGAGATTGAGAAACTCTTCAGGATCTGAAAAATCAGAGAAAAACATGGGTCACACCGCACCAGGAATGCTCCCTTGCTCCACGGCATCCAGAAGGCAAAAACTGCCAGATAAATATGAGCTAGCACTTTGTGAACCTGGAGTCTTGGCAAAAGGATAAATCAAGATGGATTCTGGCAGGGACATCAGGAAGGGACTTATCAGTGTATAACTCTAAGTATAAATGTCAAGGAAATTTCCTTTGTTTAGATTCTGTTCACACAGATCTTCCTCTCCCCTCCTGGCAACAGCTGCAACCAGGTAGAGACCCAGCAATTCCCATATTTTCATCCGACTTCAGGAGAAATTTCAGTTGAAAAGCCTGTCGACTTTTAAAAGCTGAAAGTATTTCACACATGCATTTTTACACACAAGAACAGCACAGCAGGCCTATCAACGCATATGCCTGGGAGAAGCAGACAATTAAGTTGTCAGCCCGGTGCCTGGGTGAGGCAGCACACAGCGAAGCATCCCAGGGAAGGCCCCAGAGAGGAAATTACCTTTTTCAGCGTTGGTAAAGCTTGAACATTGGCCCTTTTCGGTTAGCTGCTCCCTAAGGTGCATCACACTCCCAGCTCTGACGAAGCCAGTCCTAGAAACAAGAAGCAGCTGCAGGTGATCTCTCTGGTGTATTTAAATCATAGAATCATCTAATGGTTTCGGTGGGAAGGGACCTTTAAAGATCATCTAGTCCAACCTCCCCCAACACAGCCAGTGATGTGTCACTAGATCAGGTTGCTCAAAGCTTTGTCCAACCCGATCTTGAACACTTCCAGGGATGGGGCATCCACAGGTTCTCTGGGCAACCTGGTCTCACGTCTCATCACCATCACTGTAAAACATTTCCTTATGTCTGACCTAAACTGACCCTCTTTTAGTTTAAAACCATTGCCCCTTGTCCTGTCACTACCAGCCCTGGTAAAATCTTGTCTTTGCCTTTTTTATAAGCTTACTTCAACTACTGTAAGACTGCAAGAAGATCTCCCCGGAGCCTTCTCTTCTCCAGGCTGCACACCCCCAACTCTCTCAGCCTGTCCTCGCACGGGAGCTGCTCCAGCCTCGGACCATCTCCGTGGTCTCCTCTGGCCCCGCTCCAGCAGCTCCGTGTCTGTCCTGTGCTGAGGACCCCAGAGCTGGATGCAGCACTGCAGGGGGGGTCTCAGCAGAGCGGAGCAGAGGGGGACAATCCCCTCCCTCGTCCTGCTGCTCACACTGCTAGTGATGGAGCCCAGGACACGGGTGGCTTTCTGAGCTGCAAGTGCATGTTGCCAGCTCATGTCCAATGTTTCACCTACCAGTACCCCCAAATCCTCCTCTGCAGGGCTGCTCTCCATCAATCAGCATCACAGAACACCCCAGGGCTGTATTTCTCTGGACAGTGGCAGGGCACTGGTCCCCAAAGACGATGTTAATGTCTTATGTTCAACCATCCCTCTCTTTCACACCTCTCTAGGGAGGATGAGGAAAGAACCTGATATCTTTGACACAAAGTCCAGAGAATTTAGCTCTCATGCCACAATCTACACCCATCCAGCTTGGGATTGCATAACTGCCGACGAAAGCAATGCCATTGCTTCATCAGCTCCAGAGTTCCTCCACAGAGGTGGTCTGAATCCCAGAAATCCCCCGTTCATCCCTTCACTGAGAACAAGGCTTCCTTCTGAGCAGGAGAGACCCCTGCATGTGCATGTACAGTAGGAATCAGAACAGCCTCACAACCTGGGAAAAGGAAAAACTGGAAGGGAAACTGGATACGAAGATGTTTGGATGTGGCTGATAAGGAGAAACCCTCCAGGTAACACTTTCCCTCAGTGATAGGAACCATCTGGCAGGGCAGCAGAGAAGGTATGAAGGCAGATGGATGACTTCCAAAATTCCCACGTACTATACTCACTTTCGGAGGGGATTAACGATCTCATCCCGCAGAATGCTCTGGACATTTCTGTCACACAGTGGGAAGGGCTTGAAGAGCATGGAGTCCAGCACGGATGTACAGGAGAAGAGGCTGTGAAAAAAGAGTGCTGTCAAAGTCTGATGGGTTTGTTAGAACCAAACCGTTGTGCCTGGTGACCGTCGGTAGCTTTTATTTTCAACAATCCATGCATGCAATTAGGGAGAGGTGAGTGGCAGCGCATCTCTGCAGTGAGATAAACCACATTTGGTTTAATGAACACTGGTAGTAAGCAACAAAACAGCTCAGAGAGAATGAAGTCTCATACTTTGCAGCCAAAACTGCTCATGGGGGGACATCACTGAGTCTTTTCCTCTCCAAACAGTGCTGCACAGTGAAGCTGGGACCTCCTGGGCAGTTTCTTTGAAATGTTTCCAGCCATTACCTCCAGTGACGGAGTCAGCATGGTCCAAGTCCAGAGAGCTACGATCTCTCACCACCCTGCATGACAGACACACGGGTACCTTAGGTACTCACCAGGGATATTCCAGGGCCTAAGAACCTACCAGATTAAGAAGGAGATAAAAAAGCAGCAAATATTGAGGCTGCATCTCCACACAGTTATATTCTGCTCTGGACTGGGTAAATTTCCAGCTGCATCGGAATTCCAGGGAAATGCTGCAATTTAGGGCTCTGGCCAATTAAAAAAAAACACCATTTAATGAAATGACACCACCCAAGCGGGTCCTTACCTGAAAAGAGCTGCGTCCATATAACAGGAATTACAGTGGCCTTGGATCCCCTTCATCCGCCCTCGCAGAACATGAACTGCTGCATCGTTCCTGAGGGGAGGAAAACTCTCTGGAATCTGTGGAAGAATTTCTTGCCCTCCTGCAAAAGAAGCAACAGAAGCAACTCCCTTTAGCCTCCCACCTCGTCTGGATCAGCTCTGCCCTTCACCAATGCCCCAGAGCTCTGCTTAGAGGTCGGCACCTCGCTCTTCTGTGCTGTTCCTGCTGGGACTGAACCATGGTGGGATGAAGACTTGTCTCTTTAGTAATTCATTTACTGGAAATGGAGACAAAATCCTCTCTTCCTCACTACAGCCATGACCTAGCAATCCATACCGCCTCTGCCATCATTATGCCAAGCATAAAGAAGACAAAAAGAGCTACAAACGAGCTGGTGCTGCTTTATACACAAGCTTGGGATCTGCTGAAAGAGCTGCTACCCCAGTAGCAACTGGACAAACAGGCAACCAGGCTTTAAAGGCCTCATCCCACTGGTCTGTCATCTCCTTAAGCTTCAAAGGTGATGATGATGATGGCAATGGTGATGATAATTACAGGGGGGCTGGACTAGATGACCTTTAAAGGTCCCTTCCAAATGAAACCATTCTATGATTCTATGACTTCTATCCTCTGTTACCCCTCAACATTTCCTGCCAGCTTCCCTTTTTCCAACACATCCAAGCAAGCGAGGTCTCATTTTTAGAGCCACTCACAGCACCTTGCCCTATATTCAACGTCCTAGTCTACATTATCTCCGTAATAAATTCCTTACTATCTCTCACATTTGTGGGGCATTCCCTGTAAACACCACCACAGCAACCTCAGCATCCTCGTGGATGGGGATGCCCCGTCCCTGGAGGTGTTCAAGGCCAGGCTAGATGAGGCTTTGAACAACCTGGGCTAGTGGGAGGTGTCCCTGCCCATGGCAGGGGGGTTGGAACTCGATGATCTTTAAGGTCCCTTCCAACCCAAACCATTCTATGATTCTATGATTCTTAAAACCGAAATCTTTTGGAACACTTAAAGAAAGTGAAGAATATTAAACCACTGACTAAGAGACTATGCGTGAGACTTCTCTATAGCACGCCTTGTCCCAGCATGGCACCATGTCCCCTCTCCCCAGAGAATTTACCATAATCCATGAGGCTCAGGTTGTTGTTGTGCGAACACTGGAAGCGAATGTCAGGCTGGCAGGACTGCAGCTTCACAAAGAGGCCGCGCTTTGGAGCACAGTGGAAATAATATTTGCCTAGCCATTCACCAGCAGTGACTCCCTTATCTTCATCCTTGGAAATAAAAAAACATTGAGGAATACCATGAGAGCAGGATTTCCAAGAATTAGGTACGATTCTTCATTTGGCCATTTAATATCTTAAGAGCTCTGTTCAAGTTTGGTGGCATTTTGTTGACTTTTTTCATTTATTCTGGTTATGTTTTGAACCTATTGATGCCATTCATTCCACATTCCAAGAACATTGCTCTAGAAGAGAGCAAAACCAACCCTTGTAACCATTCCACAGGCTCTCCCCAGCCTAAGGGAGGGCACAATTGCGCGCTTGCCCCCACAGTTCATGCTCTGACACGTCAGAGGCCTGGGTCAGGCTGTGAAATATGCAGCCACAAGCTGAAGGTCTTCAAGGAGAAGGGAAGAACCCCCAAAACCTGCCCGTTCTGATATACAAGCTCACAGCAGGAAATATTTTGCTCCTTACCAGTTCAACTCCTGCCATTTTTTGCTTGATTTGGGGCAGGTAACCCAACCAGCGGATGATTCCTGAAACCTGATTTCCCTTGTCCAAGGTGATCTGGACCATGGAGTTCACCTCCAGGGCTGAATTTCCACTTTCACACTCCTCACCACTCTCATTTCTCTCTCGTTTCATTTGGTTTGGATGTCCTAAGCCCATGTCGGACTCAAACGGTGAAAATAAACCTAGTGGGCAATATAAAATGTCAGGTGAGGTAGGAAATCAACACTTAATGACAGACATCTCTGGATCTCACCTAATACCAGGTCTATTTTGAAATTATAGACCACAAGGCCAAGCCTGAAGCTGAGCACCAGAGACACAAGGTATAATTTCCAGTGACACAGCCAAACTGGTTGAACAGGCTGAGAGGGGACAATCCTGCTCCTTGTTTCCCTGCTCAAGGCGACACAATCCAGCCTCTCACCAGCCCTAGAGCTAATCCAGCCCTTCACGGAGCTGTTCCAGACTACTAAAAAGGCTACAGGGGGTTATTTCCAAATTATTTTCCTGGCTTTAATGAAATGGATCAACTTAGTGAGGAGTTTAATGACATCTCCCCCTTGGTCTGGTCCTGACAGCTCCATGCTGTCTTTTGATTGCAACAGAGAGAGATTTCACTATTTTTTTTGTCCTGGCCAATGACTCACACCATTGCTGCTGCCATCTGTGCCCTTCTGAGTTTGTCTGGCATCAGGACGAGGCTCCTGCTCCACCTCCTACAGCTAAATTAAAGACTCTTTAGCCTTTTCCCCTAGGAAATACTTCTGCACTGTAATCAGATTCTCTCTTCTTCTTCCTGATAAATGAGGAGACTCAGTTTTAGTTTCCTAAAGCAGAGAAGCAGAACTCCAGATTTTTCTATGGACTTTTTCTGCCTCTTGAACAACTTAGCTGGGACTAGCTGAAGCTTTTGTTGGACTTCTAGCTCATCAGTACCCCTGCAGAGAAGAAATAAATGCTAAATTCCCCAGGAATGTATGCAGGGCAGATAGATCTGATGATAACCTACTCTGTAAGTTTTCCTTCACAACAGAGTCCATAGGGATTTCTCTGAAAAAGTCAGTTGTTCCTTCTTCTTCCTAAAAGGAGAGAAAAATCTATCAGCTAAATGCTTTATCAGACATACACTGTTCCCGAAATATGACCCAATCTTTCCAAGAGGCCTGGAAAGTTTGCATGTAGCCTCATGTCCCTTTTAGACATTCCTTCCACTTCTCTTTAATGTCCCACCATATTTTTTTAAAAAAAGCAATCCCCCAAAACCAAGAAAAAGCAGCAAGATTGCTCTTACCGGACAAACTTTAACGAACCACTGGTTTCCTTCCCTGTAAACTGCCATTGCTATTCCTTTTGTGAGGACTTCATCCACGTAGAAGCTAACTGCATCTCCCACTTTCACAGGAACCACCTCCTCCGTGTCTGATTTTGGCTTTTGTGTCACATAGTCGTCATCCAGCACGGGAGTAAATTGGACTCTGCTAAACGGCAGGAAGACCCCACAGTTCCGTTTACATTTGAAATACTCGGTGCCGTGATAAGATCCATCGCTGCGCCCTCTGTTTTCACCCTCGCCCTGAAAACATGCCAAAAAGGCACATTACATACATAAATTAAGAGAAAATAAGCAACTTAATTTCTTGACCACTTTACCTGTAACTCCACACCAAAAAAGAATGGAGACAGCGCAGCCGAACTGTTTTTGTAAATACTCCCGATGTAGCGGATGATACCAGGAAAATATTGCCGGTCGACTTCCACCATCACTTTTTGGCCTGGCACAGCTTGCAGAGCTGCTTCAAGGCTCAGCCTCTCCAAGAAAGAATTTAAACGTTCGGTGTGGCTGCCGACGGCCAGGAGGAAAATGGCCATCTGCTCACGCACAGGCTGAAGGATTTCAACGTTTATTGTGACGGTGGAGCTGTCATCCAGCATGATGACTTTTAAGAAGCAAGCCGGGGGCCCATCATTGGAGAAATTACGCAGGTAACTTCTCTCGCTGCAGAAGCACATGTTCCCAGCTTGGAAGTACTTGCTGCCATAAGCACAGTCTTCTGTCAAGATGTAATAGCAGTTTCCGTCCCCGGCTGAAGGCAGGAGGCTCGTCATCGTCATTCCCCTGGGTTGTGAGAACCAAGAGAGTCACACCAGTGAAGATATAAGCTATTGTAGAATCTCAGAAGAATTCAGGTTGAAAGAGGTCTCAAGCCCAACCCCGCACTCAAAGCAGGTTGCTCAAAGCTTCACCCAGTTGAGTTTTGAGCATCTCCAACGACAGACATCCCACAGCCTCCCGGGTCCCTTGTGGTGTTTGATCAAGAAAAAAATTCCATCTAACCAAGGTTTCTGCTTGTCCTTGTCACTTCCTGTCCTCTCACTGTGCCTCTGTGGGATGAGTCTGGCTCTGTCTTCTCTACTAAACCCTCCCAGGAAAAAGTTGCACAGACAATGTCTCGTCTGTCCTGTTCTCTACAACACTGTACAGCCAGAACAACCTCATTAAATTCCACCTCCTGCTTTCTTCTACTTGCAGGAGGGGGCCAGAGGCTGAATTCAGCTCTGTGACTAGAGCTCTTCAATGTTAAATCACGTTCAGATTCAAAGCATAGGCAAAGCACATCACCTACGGCATTGCTACGCTGCGGCACTAATGATCACCATCTTTCAAAACAAGTATCTTAAAAGAAATTCAAATATCTGGAAGCAAAAGTCCATTTTTGCAGTTGAATTCCAGTAAATTAAATTGTAGTTAAACTTTTATGCAATTTACCCCTCCTCATCTCGCTTTTGATGAGAAGGCGCACAGGCAGGACCCAGAGTTTTTGTTACAACATTAAAAAAAAAAAAAGGGTGAATTAGAAACTTCTTCTGCAGGTGGACAGAACTGGTTGACCCAACTTGGCCAATACAGAGAAAATAAGAGACGTGCCTGTTTCTAGGCCGTGGAGGAAATTAAGAAAGAAAAAAAAATTGTCTCCACTATGGGCTACCTGGTAGAAATTTCTTAAAAGTTCAAAGTGGGGAGAGGAGGAATTAAGCACATGCAATTAAGGGAAGTAGAAACACACTCAGGGCATTGCGGCAGGAAGCATGAACGCAGCTGCTGGCAAAAACAATAAATGGGTGGGTTGGGAGAAAAATGCAGGCAGAGCTCAAACAGAAAGGCTGTGCAGAGTTTGGCAAGGAGGAGGAAAGCGTTACTGGGGACTTTGCTGGAGATTAATATCAAGAGAGCTCATTTTTTTAAAGTATTAGGAAAAGATAAATCACTGCTTGTGCTGGAAAAAAATAAATCACCCGCTGCCTGATTGGATTTTGGAGCTCTCCTTGTGTTTGGGCTCATCGTGGCAGCTTCCTACAGGAGCTGTCTCCCTTTCAACCTTATTTTTTAAACTTAGAGGGTGGAAAGATGGCTCAGAGACCTGATCTGAGCTGCACTGCTTTTGGGCAATGCTCTTTTGCTGTGGCTGAAGGTCTGGGTTCAAAAAGGAATAATGCCACCAAAAACCATGCATCTCCTCAAGCAGCATCCACTCGGGTCTGCCAGCGTGGCTAATTTCACGTGTATAGCCAACAACTCAAGAACTAAATGTGAAGCATCAAGGCAGGGCACTGTCACAGCGGCGCAGACCACACTCATGCTCTTCCCTTCCTTCTGCAGAGGGACCCCTGACAGCAGATCACCAAATCTGCAGGGAATCCAACACAATTCACTCCAGGCTGACCAGATCAAAATCACAGGGCTACACAGGAGCGGCTGGGCCAAGGCAAGCCACTCTGCTTTGCAATAAGTTGGGAGGCGACAGCAGGCTGTGGAGATGGAAGAAATCCTGTGGCACACAGCAGTTCCCTTATTTCTCACCCATGCAACTTGCTGCTGAGGTTTTGCAACTCCACCAGCAAAGCAAAGGCTTGAAATTCTGTGATTTTTAAAGGACAGAATTAAAGAATAACATTCTGTGTCCCAAACCCCCCTATTCAATCTGACATATGCAGGACCTCGACTTTACTCTTTTATTTTTTTCTCTCCACAAGGAATACAATAAACCTCACTGCGCTTTAAAAACTGACAAACGAAGAAAAGCAAAATAAACCATTTTCCTCATCAAAAAACCCCAAAACATTTTCCTCATCAAAACAAACCAAGAATAAACCCTTTTCCTCACCAAAAACCCTCAAATAAACCATTTCCTTCATCAAAAAACCCAAGAAAAAACGGTTTTCCTCATCAAAACCCCAAGAATAAACCGTTTTCCTCACCAAAACAAAAAATAAACCGTTTCTTTAACACCAGAATGTGCCCAATTCCCTCTCAGGTTAACAGAAATAAAAGCAAATTCAGGCCAATGTGCGATATTTGGGCTTGTGGTGTTTTACGCGCCACCGAAACCTGATAGATCACACTGAGGGGAACCTGCAAAGCGCCAGATAATCAAAAATAAAGCGAAATTAAAGCACTAAATTGAGGCTGTGGTGGGGAGAAGGCCCTTCAGGAGGATACCGGGGGGGGATGGGACATGGCGGCAGCCCCTCACAGGCCCCGGCGGAGGGGCTGAGAAGGCCCCACAGGGGCCGGGGGAAGCCAGGGGTGGGGGACAGCGACGGCCGAGGAGGGGAGGCCGCAGGGCGAGGCTGTGGGGGGGCTGGATCCCGGCGCGGCCCCCCCAGACCCTCCGCGCTCACCGTCTCCGGCCGCCCCGGCCCTGCTCTTCCGCCTCCGGGGACGCCACCACAGAGCCGCGTCTAACGTGAGCCCAGAGCGGCGACACCGCCGCCACGCGCCACCACTTCCGTCCCGCCTCACTGGTGCCAGATTGCCAGCCAATAGGAAGAGGCGGAGGGAGGACGGGTAACCAATGAAGGGGAGGGGGCGGGGGCTGGGGTAGTGGAGGGCGGGTCTCCCGGCTGTACCGCTCCGCCCCCTGCTGGGCCGGAGTGGAGCGGGAGGAGGCCCTTGGGCTGAGGCCGGTCCCCAGTGTCCCCATGGCCCTGGGCGTGTCCCGTATCCCCATGTCCCCACAGCCCTGTGTCCCCACAGCCCCGTGTCCCCACGGCCCTGTGTCCCCACAGCCCTGTGTCCCCATAGCCCCGTGTCCCCATAGCCCTGTGTCCCCACAGCCCCGTGTCCCCACAGCCCCGTGTCCCCATAGCCCCGTGTCCCCATGGCCCTGTGTCCCAATGTCCCTGTGTCCCCCTGACCCTATGTCCTGCATCCCCACAGCACTGTGCCCATTGTCCCTGTGTCCGCGCACTTCTGTGCCCTGTGTCCCCCTGGCCCTCTGCCTTGTGTCCCATGTCCCCTGACCTGTGTCCCCCTGGCCCTGTGCCCTATGTCCCATGTCCTGCCTCCCGTGTCCCCTCCTCCAGTGCCCACACACTGCCTGGGTGTCCCCACCACAGCTGGGACACATGGGAACAAAGGTGACACTGAGCCTGTCCACCCTGAGGACATCACCCATCCTGGGATCATCGGTGCTGGGTGTAAAGCTGTTGGGGACATGGGGGACACCAGGTGACAGTGATGGGGTATGAATATTGGCTAAATAGATTTATTTTCATACAAAGAATACACAGATCCCCCCCAGCCCCAGGGGACACCCCGAGATGTCCCCAGCCACCGCCCCGCTGGACACCACCTCCATTGGCTTTACCGGCAGGATCCGTCCCCATTCCCAGGGTTTGGGGACATCACTTCAGGGACATCCCTATTCCCACCTCCCCGGGGCCACCTGTGTGTTCCCAGTGCCTGCTTGGGGCACCCTGTCACCGGCCACCCCCAGACCTGGTTCCCCGCTCCCTTGTGCCCATGCCGGGAACATCTCTGGACATTTTAGGCCCCCCCCATCCCCTAATACTGTGGCTGGTACAGACCGCCCCACCCCACGCCATATGTACACGCTGGATAAAAGAAGAAAATACAGATATTTATAGCGGGAGAGGCAAAATGCCCCCCCCCAACCCCCCCAAATGTCCCCTGTGTCCCCATCTTGGTACTTCACTGCCAGCCACTCCTGTCCCTTGTCCCCAGGATGGAGGTGGCCGGTCCTGCCCCATCCTGGGCCAGCTGGGCACCTGTGCCTCAGTTTCCCCATCGGTCACAGGGCTCATCAACCCCCACCATGGGGTGGTGGGACATGGAGGATGCAGGGTGAAGAAGAGCCACGGTGGCCACCCCATGAGGACAAGAATGTGGCCACCAGCCCCAGGGGACATGGATGTGGCCACCAGCCCCAGGGGACACGGGACAAAGCTGGTGGTGTCCAGGATTTACGCCAGAGTATCCCACCTTCTGCCTCACCCCCATGGAGAAACATCACAGGCAGAGCTACCTGAAGTCCCCCTTCGTCCCCAAATTTGTCACACCGCTATCAACCAGCCCTGGGCATGGCGGGGGGTGGCGGTGTCCTGATCTGGCCACCCCACGTCCCTTTGCAGCAGGAGAAGAGGTGGTGGTGGTGAGGGGGGGTGGGTCCGCAATGGGCTGGTGGCCTCGTGTCCATCCAGTTCAGCTGCGTTTGGTGACCATTTGCCGGTCCCTCTTCTTCTTTTCCATCAACCTGGTGAGGAGCAAGGTGGGTGGCCTTAGGGACCCTCCTGAAAGGGACCTCCTAAAGTCACAGGGAGGCGACACTCACTTGCGGTTACGGACTTCAGTGAGCTCCATGAGCCGCTCCTGGGCCGCTCGTAACTCATCGAGGCGCTGCTGGTAGCGGGAGTCGCAACCGTTGGTGCGCTCGTAGCTGGAGACCTGGCTGGAGAGCTCACTGGCGCGGTCCCGCAGCTGCTGGATGGACGAGTAGAGGTTCTCCTCATCTTCCTCCTGCTCCAACACAAGGGTATGAGGCTGATGGGGTGGACAGGACACCCCAGGGTGCTGTTGTGTGCCTTGTTCCAGCTGGGGAAACTGAGGCATGAGGTTTCCCGAGCTGCCCAGGCCACCTGCCTTGGCGTTGATGATCTCGATGTGGATGAGGAGGGAAGCGAGCTCCAGGTCCTCGGTGTAGCTGTTCTTCAACGGCACTGACCGGTAGCCTGGACACAACACCACAACACGAGCTAAGCTCCATGTCAAGGTCTGACCCCCGCCATGGCCAGATCCCCAAGGAGATGATGATGATGATGACACTGATGATGATGATGATGGCAATGGTGATGATCATGATGATAATTACAGGGGGATTGGACTAGATGACCTTTAAAGGTCCCTTCCAAATGAAACCCTTCTATGATTCTATGACTCTGTGATGATCATGATGACAATGATGATGATGAGGCACTGGCCCAGGTTGTCCAGAGAAGCTGTGGATGTCCCATCCCTGGAAATGTTCAAGGCCAGGCTGGATGAGGCTTTGAGCAACCTGGGTTAGTGGGACGTGTCCCTGCCCATGGCAGGGGGGTTGTAACTCAATGATCTTTAAGGTCCCTTCCAACCCAAACCACTATGATTCTATGATACTATGACTCTACGATGATGATGAAGATCATGGTGCAGATGGAGGGACCATACCTGTTTTGAGGCCCTTGACAGGGAAGGTGGCTTGTGCCAAGAAGTTGGGGTCGCTGAACATGTCCTCTTCATACACCACGAAGCGGAGGAAGGCAAACTCGGGGTTGTTGATATCAAATACAAACTGCTTGAAGAGCCACACGGGGTTGAAGCCGTTGTCAGCTGGGGGATGAGGAAAGAGACGAGAGGGTCAGAGTGGGGCTGGACATGTGGACATCAGCAACATGGCACCAGAATGTCAGTGGGAGATGCCTGTCCTCTTCGCTCCTCCACAAAACCCAGTCCCACCACCCACATGTCCAAAAGGACCCCAAAAAGCAGTTAGGGTTGTCACAGCATCCCCATCTGTCCCCAGGGTGCAAGGGCTGGATGGGAATGTCACCCACGTGGACCCTCACCTACAACGTCTGTCTTGTTCTTGCTGTTGTCATACTCAGAGCCGCACACCTCCACCTCCACGAAGGGGCACACGATGCTCCTCCCGTTCTTGGGTAGGTGCCGGGCACCAAGGATCTGCAGGAGGAAGAGGAGGGTGAGGTTTGGCTGTGTCGGACAGGGAAGGACTCTCCGGGGCAACCCCATGGCTTGGCCGTTTTAGAGTCAAAATCATTGAATGGTTTGGGTTGGAAGGGACCTTTGAAGGTCATCTGGTCCAACATCCCTGCCATGAGCAGGGACATCTTCAACTACATCAGGTTGCTCAGAGCCCTGTCCAACCCAACCTTGAATGTTTCCAGGAATGGGGTATCTACCACCCAGAAGGGCCAACCTGGCCCAGTGTTTCACCACCCTCATCGTAAAAAATTTTGGGTGTTTTGGGCTTGCCAAAATCTTCATGGCCATAATTAGCCACACCACACCTTATTTGTGTCCAACACCTTGGACTGGTTTTAGTTTGATTTCAGCTATACCTGCCAAATTATTTGGATTTTGGTGGATTTGATGGATGTTTGGATTTGGATTTGGTGGATCTGTGCTGGATTCATGCCATGCTCAAGAGTCAGGTGCCTACAGACCAGATTTTGCTCTAACATCGAAATTCCCCAAGGGTTAGCTAAGGTGCTTTTGGGCTTGTTTTAGCTACTTTACCCTACTCTGCTCTTGCTCAGGTTTGGCTCAGCTCTGTGCAATTTTGGGGTTCTCCCATGGGAAAAATGATGCCGCAAGAAGAGAAAGACCAACAAACCAAAGAGATCAAGAGGTAATGATCTCCATGGAGCAAATATGGGGCTGAAATACATAAAAACTCTACTCTGCTCTCGTGAGACCCCACCTGGAGTACTGTGTTCAGATGTGGGGCCCCCAACATAAAAAAGACATGGACCTGTTGGAGAGAGTCCAGAGGAGAACCACAAAATTAATCAGAGGGCTGGAGAACCTCCCCTATGAGGACAGGCTGAGAGAGTTGGGGTTGTTCAGCCTGGAGAAGAGAAGGCGCCGAGGGGACTTGATAGCAGCCTTCCAGTACCTGAAGGGGGCTACAGGAGAGATGGGGAGGCACTCTTTACCAGGGAGTGTAGTGAGAGGACAAGGGGTAATGGGTATAAGCTAAAAGAGGGTAAATTTAGGTTAGACATTAGGAAGAAATTTTTCACTATGAGGGTGGTAAGACACTGGAACAGGTTGCCCAGGGAAGTTGTGGATGCCCCATCCCTGGAGGTGTTCAAGGCCAGGCTGGATGTGGCTTTGGGCAACCTGGTCTAGTGGGAGGTGTCCCTGCCCATGGCAGGGGGGTTGGAACTTGATGATCTTTAAGGTCCCTTCCAACCCTAATCATTCTATGATTCTACGATTCTATGAAAAACCATCCCCAGTTGACCCAAAACTAAGCAATAAGCAAGCCCCCGTCTTGATGTTGACCACCCCAGGGTAGACAGCAAGTCCACTTGCCTGCAGCTGGACTGTGATGGGCTCCACGATCTTCAGGCTGTTCTTGTCGAAGGGGTCAAACGTCTCATCCCTCATGATGTCAGGCTGCAGGACATAGCCACTGCGGCCGCCGAGCATGAAGAGCGCCTGGTTCAGCTGCATTGGCTTGTCTGCAGTCGTGGGGACAGAGTAGCTCTGAGATGCACGGCTCAGGAACTCCCTGAGGACCCCCAGCCTTGGCAAACCCCCTGCTAAGAACCCCCAACCCTGGATGGAGAAGGATTCCAGTTGGGTTTTGCATAAAGCACACGAGAATTGCATGGAGATGTCCCCAACAGGATGAAGACAAAGGTTGGAGACATCATCCAAACCACCTCCAGCGAGAGGACCCAGGACAAAAACGCCAGAGATGGGAATTCTGGGGTGATCCATGGGGATGAGCCCAGCAGCCAACCCAGGAACAGGATTTACCAGGTGTCTGGAAGTTGAGGGCCACAAGCTGGCTGCCACAGATCCACATGGGCAATGGGTCATAGTTGGAGGAGTCCAGGCGCTGCCCTTTGGGGTAGATGCGGCTGAGTTGGCGCCGGTTGTACTGTAGGAACTTCTTGCCCTTGCTGCGGTTGGCGTACTTCTCCGCCTTGGTCTCCGGGAAGGAGGACATATCCCGATAGCATGCCTTGTCCGTTCCAATCTCTAAAAGCACCGAGGTGGCCATCAGCAGAGGACATGGGGCTGTCTGGTGGCCTGGGGGTTGGACCACCACAACCTCTTGGTTCACCCCACCCATCTCTTCCCATTCTCATCCCATCATCCCCCTTCTCCAGCTCTTACTGTCCTCATCAAATGGCACCGGGCGGCAATACACAACCAGCTCAGAGAGCTCCAGTGCGATCTTCTTCCTCCGCTCCATGATCTTCCCCTCTTGCATCTGCACAAGGGAAAACAGGAGCTGAAAGTTTTCCCCCACCTCAACCTCCTCCTTCAGAGATGTTGGGGACCATCTGCTCTGGGATGGGACTATCCACCGCCATCCTCTGCACCCTGGTGCCCCTCACCCTGGCGTCGGCGTTCTGCGTGGCCTCTCGGATCTTGGCCACCCACTCGCTGAGCTCCTCTTGTGTGTCCGCGGCCACATCCAGTGACTGGGCTGCGTGGGACATCTGCTGGGAATGGATGGTGAAGACAAATGGTTTGGAGCTCCTCCCGTCTTTGGAGATAACTATAAGGACATCAGAGGGGGGCTTTACTCGAAGACATTCCCAACGGACGGCTCTGTGGAGCAAACGAAACCTCAGCGGTCCCGCTCACAGGCCCCCACCAGCCCTCCCCAGCACCCCACCAGCCATTGGGGTTCTCCTCTTGTGAGGGTCCCATTTTTCTAATGAATGGTTTCAGGTTTCCACACTGGAATGCATTTTCCTTCCAGCCAAGGGGTGAATATACCCTGAATAATCCAGTCCTCCAAATGCCTCTGAATCTTCCCAAAGTCAACCGAATCCCTCTGAACCCAGCCCCGTGTTGCTCCCCGGCACGTTGTGCCAAGCATAAGCCCATCTGGCAGTTGCATGATGAGTTTAGGAAGCCTCAGCTCATGGCACTGAGCTTCCCAGTGGGGTCCCACAGCCATGGCAAGGACATAGTGGGGACCACTCACCAACGTGGCAGGACGGCACATCGATGAAGCCTTTCAAGAAGTTCCCCAGGGGGCTGTTTTCCGATGACTGCAAGAGAGAAAGAAAGAGGGGGTCATGGGGGACAGTTCTGGAGGGCCCCGCCCAGTGTCCACTCTGTTTGGCAGCCTCCCTCCAGCCCTCTGAATTGTCCAAATCTGAGCAAAAGCAGAGAAAAAAACATCCTTTTGGTGCGCTCTGATCCATGGTCGAGCATCTACCAGCCTCTGGATTAGGGTCTGGGCTGGAGAAGGACCATGAGCATCCCCCAGCTTCTGGAGAAAGGTTGGCATGAGATCAGGAGCATTCCCCAAACTCTGGATAAGGATCCAGGCTGGAGCAGGACCATGAGCATCCTCCAACCTCTGGGTAAGGTCTGGGCTGGAGCAGGACCATGAGCATCTCCAAGCCTCTGGATAAGGGTCTGGGCTTGGCACAAGGCTGGGAGCATCTGGGGCAGCCTTGGTCCTCCGTGCATGGGGATAGGGCACTCACGGCCTCATCCTGCTCCTGCGCTTGTGTGCTGACGATCTCCTCTACGTAGTTGGCTGGGAACCACAGCTGCTTCTTGCCCCCGTAGTCCCCCCGCCACCTGCAAGGGGTGAGAGGATCAAGGCAAGTGGACTGATCTGGGGGGGACGGGGGTGTTCATGCTGCATGCAATGTTGGGGAGCAGGCGGAGAAGGGGTGCGGGGACAGAAAAGGAGGCAGTTAATACCCACTGTGGGATGACCCGTGGGGAAAACCCGGGGTGTTCCTTCCACACCCCCACCCATGGCGATGCCCACCCAGGGGCCACCCAACCACCCTCACCAGCCACCGTCCTGCTTGTCGACGTTGTGGATGATGGCTTGCTTGCAGAATGAGAGCTCGTCCTCCCGCTGAGCTTTGTAGTCATAGAGAGCCTTCACCGTGCACTGGACCACCAGGGAGAGGCACATGTGTCACCACTGAGCACCCAGGGATGCTGGCTGGCAGCGCGCCCCACTCAGCCCAACTCGTCAACCTGCCATGGTGGAGCCTGGCGGCTCCTGGGGGTCTGACAGCTCAAATGATGCCCTCAAATTGCCCAGACCAGCAGTGAGACATGCTAGAGGGGCTGGGAGGACTGGTGACACCTGTGGTCCTGTAGGACCACCACATTCAGCGCAAAGTGGGTTCCTCTTCTGGGTCCCCCAATGGTTTATCTGGGTGCACTGAAGGGGCTAATCCCCTGATAGTCCCACAGGAAACATGTCCCAAAGTTTTTTCCTGGGGAAAAACTGTTTGGATTAAGGTTTCCCATGTCTGGGCTTAGCCTGAGAGTTTCTCTGCTGCAAAAGGACCTTTGAGGCACAGCAGTGCTGGACCATGGGATGGTAGGATCACAAAGAAAAAACCTTGGGACTCCAGTCCAACCTCCTCCAGGGTCAACTCCAAGACCAGCCCAGTCCCAAAAACCTCTGAGGATGGAGACTGGGTCAGCTCCAAGACCAGCTCGGTCCCAAAAACTTCCAAGGATGGAGACTGCACCACCTGAGAGCTGACCCTAAACCTGCTCTTTTGGGGTTCCCCAGTGCAAAGGGATCCATGGGGGTTTCCTCAATGTTGGGTCAACCTTGCACCACGTCCTTGCTCCAGACTGGGCTCTCTCCATACCTCACCCACCAAGCTATTATGATGCTGTCGCTGAAAATTGGACTGTCCCCAAGTGATGTGGAGGTGGGAAAGGTCCCACCAGCTCCAGCGTCACTAAAGGGTCAGAAAAATGCAGCAAAATGTCACCACTTCTCAGGTCGGTGGTGAGAGATGTGATGGGTCCGGGGGGACACGACCTAGCAGCCCCAGCACTAGAATCGCCATGTCCCACTGCCCTCCACCTCCCAGGGACACCTGCTCAGCTCCTTACCCTGGCCATTGGCATCTTGTTGGCCTCTACGTAGAAGTGGGGGGTCCGTACCTCATACAGGGCTCCATAGTCCAGCTCCTGAAAGGAGACAGACCTGAGTGAGTCACCCAGATGCAGGCAGGGGCTACAAGGGGATATGGTGGGAGCAGGGCCACCACGTGATCCAGAAGAGGTTGAGAGGGACCTAATATCCCTTTGCGACTCACTGGAAGTGAATTGCAGTGGAGTTACAACTGCAGGCAATGGCTGCAGAACAAACTTGGCTGGCTCTGGTCGGGCTTAAACCAAGAGGCTGGAGGAGCCCTTCCCACCATGGTGGAGTTGGGATGGGGCTTGGTTGCCTGTAGCACAGAACGCCCATCCCCACCATCCCCACTGCCAGGAGCACTCACAGTGGTACCCATCTTCTCCAGGGTCTCCTCATTGATGGGGTAACGCAGCTTCATCTTGCGGTAAAGTGGGTGCTTCTCATAGTAGCTGACGAGGTCCACGAGGCTCTCAAACTCGGCCGAGCTGCCCAGCATGAAGAGCCGACCTTCCTGCTGGATCCGGCAGTGCTTGATCTTCCCCTCCGCCCTAGGGCCAAGAGAGCCAAGGGAGATATGTGAGGAGTGGCCAGACCCTGGCTCCATGATGGGAACGGGCAGGAGGTGACATCCTGCCCCAGCAGGGATGCCAGTGGGGAGGCCTCCTTGAGGACATGGCTTTCCCATCACTGCAGCTAGGAAGTCCACCCTGTTAGAACATCATGCACCCCATGTCACCCTGCTGACCCACCATGGAGTCACAACAGACATAAGCCAGGCAGTTCTTCGCTTGGCCAGCAACGTGGTCATCATGGCTGAGCCCAACCAGCCTTGGTGTGCACTCACCGGAAGGAGATGGCGTAGGAGTTGGGTTCACTGCGCTTGCGCACCAGGAAGGCTCCATCCCGTGGGACCCGCATCAGCATGTGCTCAGCCTGTAGACGCGTCAAGCTGGCATGGTACCACCTGGCCGGGCAGAGCATGGAGGTGGTGGGCTGGCACCGGCATCCCCACATCCCAGGGGGTACCCAAGACCCAATACCAGGGATGGAGGAGGCTGGTGGACCCAGAGAACCAAGGGTATGAGGATGTCCTCACTCTTTGCTCTCATGGGCGTTGGGTTGGGGGACGGGGTCGGTGAGACGCATCTCGAACTCGTTGCAGCGGAGTGGCACCTCGCGGTAGTGGCAGATGAGGCTGTAGAGGCTGTCGAAGACCAGGTTGTCCGTCAGGTAGAACTTGGTGGCACCGGCCTCCTGCCGCGAGTGGATCCGACAGTGCTGCACCCGGCTGGACCTCCTGCCATGGTGGTGCGGGGAAGACAGAGGTGAGTCAATTCAGGTCCATGTCCTCACCATCCCACACTTGGGGGTCCACGTGCCATGCAAAAAGGTGGTGTTTCCCCCCAAAAATGCCATTCCAGGCACCAAATCAGGGACTGGCTAGAGGGCCAACCCCTGGCTTGGGGAGGATGGGATCGTGTGTCTCCCCCGGAGCTCCTACCAGAAGGAGAGGGTGTAGTCGCCCACAAAGGTCTCGCTCTCGCGCACCAGGAAGGTGCCATCCTTGCCGCCTGTCTCGGTGCAGTACTCATGCAGCAGCTTCTCAGCGATCTGCCGCCCATCACGGCCACCTCCCAGCTTCCCATGAAACCACTTCTCCGTAAAGTGCAGCTCGTTGTTGTTGAACTCCTGTGAGTTCACCCCAAAATGAGAGAGAGGCCCTGGGGTTAGCATCCCCCCCAACCTCTGGCATCAATCAAGGCATTGCCATCCTCTCCCCCTTCCCCATGAGACCTCCCTAAATCCCCCGGCCCCATGGAGACATCCTGCTTTGCACGCACCTCCTTCTGCTCCACCTCCTCCTCATCCTCATTGAACTGGTAGCGGGATGTCTCCTCTGAGTAGTAGATCTTGTTGCTTGTCAGGACGAAATAATGGGGGCTCCAGGTCTGGGAGAGAGGAAGAGCATCACTCCCCAGTGGGGAGGATGGTGGCATGGAGGGATGGGGCTTTGAGATCTCCATTTCTGCCCCTGCCCTGTTTCCCCATGGAATTGCAATGGTCTAGGAGAGCCCATGCCCCGTGCCCAACCCAAACCCTGATGCTCATCCCCATCTGACAGACCCCACCTGACCCCCAGCTGCCATCGGCAAGGAGCCCCTTACGTGGTCAATGGGGTCTTCGAGGTAGAGGATGCCGTTCTTGATGGAGTTGCTGATGTCGTTTTCTGAGTAACTGGCGGTGGAGACCTCCTCGTACAGGTTCCCTTCGACCAGCTTCTTGTGCTGGGGACAGCCCAGGGAGGGGACCTCAGTGGTGGGCACAGTGTCCCTGTCACACTGAGCTCCCAGCCCTCAATCCATGCTTGGGCTCCTTCAGGTCCCTCTCCACCATCCCATTCCCCTTGCCTGTCTCTTGCAGTAGGACATCTCTCCAACGTCCTACTACTTGCGCATGGAGTGATGTTGCTGCTGAGTCCCATGATTTAAGAGAATCACCATCCCTCTGAGCCCAACATGGTCTTTGTCCCGTCAAAGAGGGGCTTTGGGGTGGTACCCGTTCCACACCTTGATTAGGATCTTCTTCTTGAGCTGGGTGGGCGAAGGCAACTCATCAGCGTTGATGTCCACTGGCTTGGTGAGTAGCATGTCCCCAAAGACCTTCTTGAAGTGGGAGGCCATGTTCCTCTGCTGGACAATGCTGCAGTGGTCTTCGATGGAGAGGATGATGGGGAACCTGGAGGAAGCAGGTGGGAATGGTGGCTTGGGACAAAGGCGAAGTAGATGGGAATTTGGGAAGGGGTTGCCTTCCTTTCCCATAATTGGGGTGTTGTTGGGGGGCTGGGACTTACTCAGAAGTGACGAATGCGTGCTCCTTGATGGTGTGTAGCACGTCCAGGAACTTGATCTTGGAGGTGAGTGTGTGGCCATGGTAGATAATGGGGAGATCGTCTGGGCCATCCCAGCAGTCCACTGAGGGGAGGACGCCTCAGTTAATGCATGCCAGTCACTGACTGTGCATCGGGGACCATGTTTCTGCGCCCCAAAAGGACACAGAAGACCTCCTACCCAGTGCTGTGGGTGTAGAGGATGGTCTGTCTGATGGACCAGGGGGTGCCAGGGGGGAATGAGCATCACCGTAGGGTTCTGGGGGAACTCACACTCGATGCAGCGGCAGCCCATGCGCAGGCAGCGAGCATATGCCTCCAGGGAGGATTCACTGGAGAACTGATCCCCTGTTAGATACCTGCAGAGGAGAGACAGGGATCAGCAGCAGCCAGGGCTGCCCCAGCCAAGGTGATGGGATGCTCACAGAGGTCCCCAAGAAGAGCCCACCCTGTCCTTACGTGTTGTGGGAAGAGGAGATCCAGTACTGGGACAGGGGATGGTTCATCTCCTCAGGCACCACACGCTCATACTTGGCATCCATCACCATGTTCTCCTTGGAGAAGAGGTACGTGAGGAACTAGGGGGGGAAGCAGAGAGGTCAAAACCTGTCAGGGATGGGGAGACATCTCTGGGTGGGTGCTACGGGGGGCCACCCACCTCATCCAGCTGGAAGGAGGGGTCCGCCGCCTCGCTGGAGCTCTCCTTGAGGTAGGTGCACATGTAGTCCCGCACCATGCCCACGTCGCTGGCCCAGGGTTCCTGGGGTGCAAACACAGCCATCATTATGGGGGAAACCAGGCTGGGGCATCCCATGGGGGTCCCCGAGTTTGGGGCTGAGAGGGGTGCTGCAGGGGTCTCTAAGGGCACCCACCTTCTGGTCGTGCAGCAGGAACTTCTGGAAGTCGTAGAGGGAGACTTGGCACAGCTCAGGGCGGTCCACGTTCCTGCAACATGGAGCAGCCGTCAGTGAGGACTAGGAGCAGGAGTTGGGGTAGACCCCATGGGGGAGCTGAGGCCACCAGCGTCCACCCACAGCTTGGCCCCTTGATGCACCCAACTCCTGCCTGGCTCCTGCCCACTGTGGCAGCTGACAAGGGACTCAAGGAAAGCGCAGGCCATGGGAGTGCAAGAGCCACCTCAAGCTGTTGGGTGCTGCTAGAGTAAACCATACCCATGTCAGCCTGTGACCTGGGAGAAGTGGGCACACGGCTGGAGGATGTGGGGAGGAGTGCAGGGTGACATGTTCCTACATCCCTGGCACCCATCCCTACTCACAACTTTGCCCCCATTCCTGCTCACATCCCTGCTTCTATCCCCACTCCCATGCCTGCACCCATCTCTAGTCACATCCTTGTCCCCATCCCCACACCCATCCCCACTCTGATCCTGCTTTCATCCCTGCTCCCATCCCTACTCATCCCTGCTCCCATCTCCACACCCATCCCTGCTTCCATCCTCACACCCATCCCTGCTTCCACCCTCACTCCCATCCCTGCTCCCATCTGCACACCCATCCCTGCTCCCATCCTCACACCCATCTCCACTCCCATCCCTAGTCATCCCCACTCTTATCCCTGCTCCCATCTCCACTCTCACCTCTGATCATCCCTTCTCCCATCCCTCCTCATCCCCATCCCTATCGCCTTTCCCATCCCTTCTCATCCCTGCTCCCATCCCCAGTCCTATCCCTGATGCCATCCCTGCTCCCGTCCCTACTTCCAGCCCCGCTCCCATCCCTGCTCCCACCCCCGATCCCATCCCCAATCCCGTCCCTGCTCCCATCCCCAATCCCATCCCGACTCATCCCCACTCCTGTCCCTGCTCCCATCTCCACTCCCACCTCCCCACCTATGCCCATCCCTGCTCCCATCCCTGCTCCCATCCCTGCTCATCCTTACCCCATCCCCTTTCCCACCCCCGCTCATCCCTGATCCCATCCCCTTTCCCATCCCTACTCCCATCATTGATCCCATCTCCACTCCCATCCCTGCTCATCCCCACCCCTATTCCCTTTCCTGTCCCTGCTCATCCCCACTCCATCCCTGCTCCCATCCCCACCCATCACACCATCCTTGCCATACCCACCACTCCCTCCACCCCAATCCTGCCCGGACACTGTGAGATGCTCCAGGGCCACGCACACCACCTATACCCTCCAGTCTCCCCTGGCTGTGCCCCACAGCCTGATTCCATTGCCAACCCGATGGATCCAACCCTTGGAAGCTTGGCCGGGATGGGAGCCATGGGGCTCCTGGGGACTCACCGCAATGGGAAGGAAAGCTCCAGCTGCTCGATGACCTGCAAGGCAAAGGAGGGGACTGGGCTTAGGTGGCTGGGGACATGCCACACTGGACGGGGGGATGCTTGGGAGGACGAGAGTTGGCTCTTACCGACTTCTGTGCATCAAACATCAAGTTTTTGTAGAATTGGATGAAGTGGGAGAAAGTCATCTCATTCCTGGCTTCCACCTCCTGCAGGAGAGGGTGTGACATGAGAGCAGGGCCACCCAAGTAGAGCCAGTGATATCGAGGCTGGCTCCAGCCCAGCTGTGGGGGCTTGAAGACCCTCTCCTTGCGTAGTTGGGGTGCCCAAGGGGGTCCTTACCATGAGCTTGTCCCGCAGGAACCTCATGTTGGGGACGCGGTAGTTCACCTGGGGCAGCATGGCCTTGAGGTCCTTCACCGTGATGCTGCAAGAGGGTCAGTTGGCATCAGGGACATGTACAACTGCCGGATGGATCTCAGCTCCTGAACACCAAGGGTCCTATCCCAAATGTTGGTACCAGCATGGTCTCTGTTGGGGGGGGGTCTCACCCTACCGGGCTGTGGATCCCCGCAGTGGCACAGGACCCCAAATTACACTGGTGCCAGTGTGAGCACAGCGTTGAGGATAAGGAGGGTGTCCAAGAAACATTGGGCTCTCTAAGCTATCATCCTACCTGGAGATGATGCTCATCCCCATCATAATTTAAATCCAAATTAACTAAATTTAGGGTTTTTCCTGTTTTGAGGAGATGTTTATGGGCTGAATTAATGGCCCAGCCCCTCTTGGTGCTACTGGCAACGTAGCACTGAGCATGAAGACATCAGAGACCCCATGGTTCCTATAGGAGCAAGGAGGGGACTTGTGCTTGAGTCTCTGATTTTAGGTGCCTTTGAGAACCCCAAATAACCTGGTACTACCTTGTCCCACAAACCCTGCTCCCAGCCTGACAGCCTCCAGATTTGGGGTGCAACTGGGGTGATACGACCCTGTCCAGCAGAACCCACCAGCCACTTCCCAGCATGGGGACGTGCCAGCGCTCACCTGCCTTCCCGTGCGCGGTCCATCCCATCAAACTGTTTCCGCAGCCACCTGGGAAAGAAGGGATGGAATGAAATTTTTGTTCCCCCCAGGTCCCCAGACAGGGGCCAGGAAATGGAACTTGCTGGTCCTTCCTTACCTCTCGATCTGTAGTGGGGTCTGAGCTTTCTGGGTATCTGCCACCAGCCAGTTGAGACCTGTTATCCACAGGTTGATGTCCTCCTCGCAGAAAGCTGGAGGAGGAAGAGGAGAGTGGTGAGGTTGGGTTGGAGGAGATGGGATGTTGGGGAGGGTGTGAAAGCCCAGCGGTGGCTGGGGGGGAGCAGGGAGGAAGCCCACACACCGGCCACGCTGAGTGTCCGCAGCCTGAAGTCCATCCCGTAGAGGATGATGAAGCACATGGAGAAGTCGAGCTTGCGAGCATCCTCGGGGTAGCGCTCGAAGTCCCGTGAGTTCTTCCCCAGGCGGATCTCCTTGATCTCCCGAATGTCGACTGTGGGGAAAGAGGAACATGGGACTGTCCCCTGACATCCTGCCACCACTGCCTCACATGCAGGAGGTGGGACTGCCAGGAGATCATGTGTCCTCTGGGGAGCTTTGTCCCCAGGGTGGGACATCCCCATGGTACTGCCCATGGGTGTGTGATGGTATGGTGGGTGCTGTGGCCATGTGTCCCCCAGGGAGACATCCCCATGGCCCTCCAGTGATGTGTCTGCTGGTGTGATGGCACCATGGGTATTGCATGTGTCCCCAGAATGGGGCATCCCTGTGGAACTGCCTGTTGGTGCATGATGGCATCAGGGGTGTCATGGCCATGTGTCGTTTGGGGAACCGTGTCCCCAGGACAGGATGTCCTTGCAGCACTGTTGCAGCTATGTCACAGCACCATGGGTGCTGGGTCCATGTGTCCCCCAGGGAGCTGCGTCCCCAGGACAGGGTGTCCCTGCAGCACTGCCTCCAGGTGTGTGATGGCACCCCACTCCTATGTGTCCTCCAGGGACTTGTGCCCACAGAATGTGGCATCCCCACAATGCTGCCCACTGGTTCCCTGGCTTTGTGGGTGCCACATATCCTCCAGGTTCAGCCTACTCCATGCCAGCTAGTGCATCGCCAGCTCACCCTCTCGATGACAGACCCTGCTTTGGGGCAGGCTGAGCTCATCTTTTAATTGAAGACATCTGCCCAAAAGTGGCAGTTTAGAGCCCCGGTAGCCCGGACCACAGGGCGTTTCTTTCCTGCTACACTGCTCTCTCATTATCTCGCTATATAAAGCCCCGCTGGTGGCAGGGAGGGCTGGGTTTCCGGACCACGATCTTCCTCACCACTGCACTGCTGGGAGAGATTTCCATCCCCCGGGGATTGTTGAGTGGACACGTCCCACCGGGTGCAGAATAATAATATGATGATATTAGTAATAACACCCAAAGTTGTTCTTGATACCACGAGCATCACCCCCCAGCCAGCTTTGCCCTCTGGGGTTGAGGTGCCGGCGCCAGAAAGGGCTTTGTACGGCCGAGGGCAGACGGACTGCCGCGTCGGGGTATTGTCCTGTTGAGGAAATGGGTCATTTCCCGGAGAATTTCCAGCCCAGCCCGTGTTTCCGATGCAGCAGTGGGGAAGAGTGCAGGCGTGCTGGTGCCTGGATGGAAACCCTCAGCCTAATCCAAAGTGGGGAAAGAAAATTCAAATGCAAGAAGGAATAAGGGATTGGGGGAGAAATCAGGCTGATTAAGCAAGAAAAGAGATGCAGAATAGTTTTTCTTGGCAGAAAAGCTCCGGAAAACATTGGAGGCTTTATCTAGCCTTTCCTTGCTGGATGATCACAAGCTAAATTTCACGGACTGGGGTGGGATTTTAGAACAAGTGGTACACAGGAGGTCTGCATGCCTGGATGTGCTTTGTTTTGGGACTAGATCTCAAGAAATGAAGACCCATTGCTGTCTCCGTGCAGCCCCCATGTCTTGGAACAAACCTTCTTTGCTACAAACAGGCAGATATTGGGGGGCAAAAATGGGCTTATATGTTGAAAAGCAGCCACTCATCCCCAAACCTGCCCATCCACAGGGTGCCATCAAGGAGTGAGAATCCAGCGGCTGCCAGGGCTCTGCCAGCAAATCGCAATGCACCATCCCCCCAATTCAACACCTCCAGGATCCAGCCTTGGACCTGACCTCTGGGCGTTGCCAATAATCATAGAATCACAGAATGGTTTGGGTTGGAAAGGACCTTTGAAGGTCATCTAGTCCAACCCCCCTGCCATGGGCAGGGACACCTCCCACTAGCCCAGGTTGCTCAAAGCCTCATCCAGCCTGGCCTTGAACCCCTCCAGGGATGGGGCATCCACAGCTTCTCTGGGCAACCTGGGCCACTGCCTCACCACCCTCACAGTGAAACAATTCTTCCTAATATCTAATCTCCCTCTTTTAGTTTAAAACCATTACCCCTTGTCCTGTCACTAAAGACTCTATTGAAAGTCTGTCCCTATCTTTTTTATATATTTGAAAGGTCACAAGGTCTCCCTGGAGCCTTCTCTTCTCCAGGCTGCACACCCCCAACTCTCTCAGCCTGTCCTCGCACGGGAGCTGCTCCAGCCTCGCACCATCTCCGTGGCTCCTCTGGCCCCGCTCCAGCAGCTCCGTGTCTGTCCTGTGCTGAGGACCCCAGAGCTGGGGGCAGCACTGCAGGGGGGGTCTCAGCAGAGCGGAGCAGAGGGGGACAATCCCCTCCCTCGCCCTGCTGCTCATGCTGCTGGAGATGCCACCCAGGACACGGTTGGCTTTCTGGGCTGCCAGCGCACGTGTATGGGTCATGTCCATTTTTTCATCCCCCAACACCCCCAAGTCCTTCTCCGCAGGGTAAACAGCCCAGCCTGTGATGGACCACGGGAAGAGGGAGCGGCACAGGGCTGCACAATACAACACAACCAGTGGCTTCCTGGAAACCACATCTGCAGCGGATTTGCAGCGATCATGTCAGAACTATGTCTCCAAACTCCTCCCCGCATTGTCTCAGGGGTCCCGAGCGATTAAAACACTCTAGAAGCCAGTTCCAGCTGCGAAAATCCCTTTTCTCTTCTAACGCAAAGCAAGCAGCGTGGTGCAAAAAATATTTTAAATGGTGGGAAGATGATGCAGGACCAGGTTCTGCCAGGTGGCTTTTAGGGACGCCGAGAGCCTGAGAGTTTTCTTAACGCATTAGGAGAAAAACAAAACAAAGCAAAGCAAAGCAGCTGAAGGGAATCGTCGTGCTGGGAGATCCCACTGGCCTGGGCAGAGCTGCGGTGGCACGAACCGTGTCCCCTTGTATTTGCCTTGGTCACTTCTTGCAGGACACACAGCAGCTCAGACCCACCTGGACAGGGGGTATTGAGCAACCGCGTCCCCCAGGGCTCCCTGTTGTGTTATGAAGCTGATTTAAATCCTGAAATAAAAGATTTCCTCCTGGTCCAGCGATGTTAAACCCCATCTGGATTTTCTCGTCCCGAAATGCTCCTATTTCTAATTATTTGGCATTAGCGAGGCTGGAGGTGTGATCCCAATTAGCCGTCATCATGACAAACCACCCCTCTGAAATGCTCTTGGGTTTGCCAAGCTTCCTCCACCCCTATTTTTATTTTCTTGCAAAAAATCTCTTTTGGGCTGTTTTCCGCTAAATTTCATCCTTGCGCTGGGGACTGGGGGTCTGCTGAGGGCAATGAGCTGGAAACCCTCCAGGATGAGGTTAATTTTGGAGGCGATGCTACAGACAACCCCATCTGCATGGACACGTGTCTGGCGGCTACTTAATGAAGCGTGTAATTAGCCTGCATGGGTAAAGACATCTCTGGGAGAGCCAGGATCCGTGTCCTGGCCCTGCCAATCCGTAACAGAGACATCAGCGCCGTCGATCATCTCCGTTAATCCTTTTGCAAGTGGGGTGCCTGGTTGAAGAAGGGATTTAAAATGGCTTGGGCAGGAGTGAGATCAGGCACGGGGTGGGTGTGAGACCCCTGAGGATGAACCAGAGATTCTGGCACTTCCATAAAATCATGGCGAGTGGGAGGTTGTGCGAGCACAGAGTGGGGCTGGACCAGGGGCTGGAGATGCTCTAGCCCAGCACTAAGACCAGGATTGCTCCTACCTAGGGCTGGGGGAAGCGGGTGCTGGGGTTGGATGGCAGGATTGTATCGTTTCCAGGGTTTTTTTCACTTTTTTCCCCTATTTCTGACCTTGGAGGATGACCACTCATTCCCGCAGGGGGTTTTGGGCGGTTGCATGGGGGAAGCCATATCCCAAGGCACTGGCGGGGAAACTGAGGCAGGACATCAGGAGCAACCCAACCTGGTGGCACACGGTGCTTCCAAAGAAAACTGAGGAGCTGGAAATGTGTTATTTCCCTGAGAGGAGAACAACCTCTTCTCTGCGAGGACGAAAACCACCTCTCTAAAAATGGGTACCCTTCCTCCCCTCACCCATCCGTCCTCGTCCTCCTCCACAAATCTTCTCTCTGAGTTCACCTCCTGTGCCCAGCAGGTCTGGACAAGCACAGATCTTGCTCATGATGACACTAATCTCTGGGTGCCACCCTCCTTCCCAGCTAAAACCTTCACCATGGCCCGCAGTTCAGCTCAGGTTTGGCCCATCCGAGCAGGAGCAGAACCCTCCTGGGGATTTTCCTCTGTCTTGTGCAAAATTTGAAGTGGGTGGTGATTTTTGGGTGGGTAATTGGTGATTTTTAATGACACCATCTGAGCCCCACCCAGGGAAAAATCACCTGTGATCTCCCAAACCTCCAGGGTGGGTTTTGCCACCATCCAGGTGAGACGATATCCCAAAACTAGTTTCCCCTCTGCATGGGGATGTGGGATGAGGTGATGGTATAGATTCATGTCACCCCAACCCCATATTTGAATCTGTTAGCTGTTTTTAGCTCAATTTAAGAGGAGGTGCAAGTCTCGAGGTGACGAGCAACCAGGTAACAAGCACCAAGACATGGATCCCCACCGATGCCTGGCAGTGGGACTATGCCCCAACAGCGTACTAGCCACCAGTGAATCCACAAGGAAGGGCGATTTTTATGGATGCTCCAGTAGGAGCATCTCCTGTGCTGGACCCCAGTGTCACCAACCCTCCACCAGTTCAGGAACCATCCAAACTTTTCAATTGTGTCATTAATGCATGTGGGGCAGAGCCCTGGTGACCAAGTCCTCTCTGGGCTGCATGGGGCCACCACCATGCTCCACCCTATGCTGTTGCCTGCCAAGGCAGCCTCAGCACCCTATTTTGGGGGTTAAAAGCAACGTGAGGAGGCAAAGTGGTGGCTCGCTCCTTTACCTCCTTGCCAGAGAGAGTATAATAAGCTGTGGGTGCCCCATCCTTGGAGGTGTTCAAGGCCAGGTTGGATGAGGCTCTGAGCAGCCTGGGCTAGTGGAAGGTGTCCCTGCCCATGGCAGGGGGGTTGGAACTTGAAGATCTTGAAGGTCCCTTCCAACCCAAACCATTCTGTGATTATACAAAACCCCAGGGATGAAATAGCAGCAGCTTGAGCCCCATGGCAATTTATGGGCCACATGAGCTGGGATGGACAGGTGAGGGTTACTCAGCCTGGCAGCTCCTACATTTCTGTGTCTGGGCTTCCCACCAGGGCCAGGCACTCCACCATGGCAGGGCACCCCACCATGGCCAGAGACCCCACCATGGCCAGAGATCCCACCACGGTACAGCATCCCACCATGGCATGGCACCCCACCATGGCAGAGTACCCCACCATGTCCAGAGACCCCACCATGTCCAGAGACCCCACCATGTCCAGGCACCCCACCATGACCAGAGACCCCACCATGGTAGGGCATCCCACTGTGGCTGGGCACCCCACTGCAGCTGACATCCCATGACAGCAGGGGACCCCATTGTGGCTGGGCACCCCACAAGTCACCCCACCATGGTAGGGCATCCCACCACATCCAGGCACACCAGAACCAGTCACCCCACCACAGTAGGGCATCCCACCATGGGCAAGCACACCATGGCCAGGCACCCCACCATGGCCGGTCACCCCACCAACACATCCCCATCCCACATCGCCACTGCCACTGATACTCACTGTCCCCTTCCACCTTCTCGGGCGTCCGGCTCCAGATGATCTGTCGGGTCTCCAACTTCACCTGGAAGGTCCTTCTCTCGGGCCTCTGCGATTTTTTCTGATAGAACAAGGTGAGGACAGTACCCATCTCCAGGCAGCGAAGGATCCTGCCCATGTCCCCTGCTTCCATCCTGCTGTCCTCCAGAAAGCCATTGATGCTGGTGTGCCTGGCCACGGACATCTTCACTGCTCGGCCATCGCCCGGCGGAGCCGCAAAGCCGGGGTTGTCTCATGCAGGAGAGGACGAACCAAGTAGCCGAAATCTCCCTGGGGATTTTCTGCACTTGCCCCGGACACGGGTTTCCTCTACAACCAACGGCGTCTTCTCCACCGCACCACGGCCACGGCACAGAGCTGAGGTCGGTAGCGCCAGGGAGGAAAGGAATGGATTGGAAGTGCCGCGACCTTCTCTCTGAGGATGAATCCAGCCCCAGCGCTGGCATCCAGTGGTGGTGGGAGAAGACGGGTAGCGTCGGTGGCGTTGGCTTTGTGGTTCAGAGCCGGGGAGGAGAAAAACCACCCGGCCACCGCAGGATGGTGGGGGGGACCTTTACCCAGAGAGGGTGGAGTGGAAGGAAAGCCCAGCCAAAAAAAAAAAAAAAAAAAAAAAAAAGCAGGATCTTGGAGAAAGGAAAATCCGAAGAGGGGAAAAGATGGGTGAGGGTGACATCTAGAGGAACTCCAGATGGGGACTGGCTCTGTGGGGTGCCCCAGGCCCTGCTGCTGGCTGGGAGGAACACCCCAGGGTGAGGATGGGGTTGCCTGGGGGGAAATGTGTTTTGGCAAAAAGATAAGGAAAGCGGCTTCTGAGGCTTTAACTCCTGGCTGTCCCTACTGCGACCGAAGCCACGGCAACCGGACTCACTGCTGTTATGTGTTTTGTCCTGCCTCAAATATATGGGAAAAAGGGGCTGGGGACTGCGGGGCGGGGAAGAAATGCTGCTGGAGGGAGGGGGGAAGGCAGTGGGGGACAGGGCTTGGTGTCATAGCCCATTTTGTCCCTTTGGTATGTGCCGGATGGGCAAAGACCTGCCAGTGCTATGGGGGCAGATGCTTTGTGTGGGGATTTGCGGGGTGCAAGGTGGGGCCATGGGTGCAGGGAGTGGGCAGGATCTTCCTCCCCAGCCCCACAATTTGTGGATTTGGACCAGGAGGGGATGTTGGGCTGGGGCTCCTGCAGCATATTGGGATACTGGTGCTAGAGGCTTAGGAACCTCAGGGTGCTGTCGATGATGGCTCAGGAACTGGGGGTCCCCATGATGGAGGCTCAGGCACCCAGGGGTCCAGGTAAAGGATGCTCAAGCACCCCAGTAATGGAGGCTCAGGAACCTGGAGGTCCTGGTGTTTGTGGTTCAGGCACCTGGGGGTCCCAGTGATGGAGGCTCAGGAAGCCTGGGGTCCTCGTGATGGAGACTGAGGCACCTGGGGGTCCAGGTGATGAGTGCTCAGGTGCTTGGGGGTCCTGATAATGGAGGCTCAGGAACCCGGAGGTCCTGGTGTTTGTGGTCCAGGCAACTGGGGGTCCCAGTGATGGAGGCTCAGGCACCCAGGGGTCCAGTTGATGGATGCTCAGGCACCCAAGGGTGCCAGTGATGGATGCTCAGGCACCCGGGGGTCCTGTTGATGGAGGCTCAGCAGAGCCAGGACTTGCCACCAGCCCTTGTGGAAGACACGACACAGGAGCTGCCATGAACAGGGAGCTGTGCAGACAGTTTCAGGCCTGAAATCCCTAAAAAACTATTTTATTCATTAAATACTGGATATGTTTAGAGTTGGTCTGAGCCCTCTGAAATCCTTATTCCTTCCCCAGAGGCTGCCAAGATTCTCCTGGCTTGCAGGTTCACTCCTTGCTTATGGGATCCATTAATTTCTCTCCTCCACAGAGAAGAGGTCTTACCT
>WKFP01014019.1:113464-125229 GCA_011057875.1 Pterocles orientalis
AAGAGAAAGTAATTTAAAAAAAAAAAAAAAAAAAAAAAAGCAGGATCTTGGAGAAAGGAAAATCCGAAGAGGGGAAAAGATGGGTGAGGGTGACATCTAGAGGAACTCCAGATGGGGACTGGCTCTGTGGGGTGCCCCAGGCCCTGCTGCTGGCTGGGAGGAACACCCCAGGGTGAGGATGGGGTTGCCTGGGGGGAAATGTGTTTTGGCAAAAAGATAAGGAAAGCGGCTTCTGAGGCTTTAACTCCTGGCTGTCCCTACTGCGACCGAAGCCACGGCAACCGGACTCACTGCTGTTATGTGTTTTGTCCTGCCTCAAATATATGGGAAAAAGGGGCTGGGGACTGCGGGGCGGGGAAGAAATGCTGCTGGAGGGAGGGGGGAAGGCAGTGGGGGACAGGGCTTGGTGTCATAGCCCATTTTGTCCCTTTGGTATGTGCCGGATGGGCAAAGACCTGCCAGTGCTATGGGGGCAGATGCTTTGTGTGGGGATTTGCGGGGTGCAAGGTGGGGCCATGGGTGCAGGGAGTGGGCAGGATCTTCCTCCCCAGCCCCACAATTTGTGGATTTGGACCAGGAGGGGATGTTGGGCTGGGGCTCCTGCAGCATATTGGGATACTGGTGCTAGAGGCTTAGGAACCTCAGGGTGCTGTTGATGATGGCTCAGGAACTGGGGGTCCCCATGATGGAGGCTCAGGCACCCAGGGGTCCAGGTGATGGATGCTCAAGCACCCCAGTAATGGAGGCTCAGGAACCCGGAGGTCCTGGTGTTTGTGGTCCAGGCAACTGGGGGTCCCAGTGATGGAGGCTCAGGCAGCCTGGGGTCCTAGTGATGGAGACTGAGGCACCTGGGGGTGCCAGTGATGGATGCTCAGGCACCCGGGGGTCCTGTTGATGGAGGCTCAGCAGAGCCAGGACTTGCCACCAGCCCTTGTGGAAGACACGACACAGGAGCTGCCATGAACAGGGAGCTGTGCAGACAGTTTCAGGCCTGAAATCCCTAAAAAACTATTTTATTCATTAAATACTGGATATGTTTAGAGCTGGTCTGAGCCCTCTGAAATCCTTATTCCTTCCCCAGAGGCTGCCAAGATTCTCCTGGCTTGCAGGTTCACTCCTTGCTTATGGGATCCATTAATTTCTCTCCTCCACAGAGAAGAGGTCTTACCTTTATTTTAACTCTCACCTTGCTGGAAACACGGCCTTTCCCCTCCCTCTCCCCCAGCCGTATCCGATCTTCTAATCCAAGAGGAGCCCAGAGCTCCCAAAGCAGGAGCAGCACAGCGTTGGCCACCAAGCAAGGGACATGTCCCAGCCCTGGGGAGGATTTAGGGTCAGGAGAAATGTCCCATCCATTTGTGAACCTGTCTGAATGGCAGCAACAAGAGCTGAGGAACAGCGATGGTCTCTATAGTGGCATGTATGGACCCACTGAAAACCACTGGGGTTCCCAGTGTCATGGCGTGGGGTGTGCCGACACTTTTGGAATTCAATGATCTCTAAGGTACCTTCCAACCCTAACTATTCTATGATTCTATGATTCTATGATCTTGATGCTCACACATACGAGTGCTCCAAATTAAAGCAGTTTGTACCTTCATCCCTCCAAAAATACGATGGTGGGACTGGTACTTTGGAGCAAAGCACCATCTCGATGGGTTTTGTCAGTGCTGTCTGCAATCACCATTGCGGGGACAGAGATTTTAGCCACCCCAGCAGGACTTGGCCCGTGCAAACTTCATGAAGTTCAATGAGGCCAAGTGCAAGGTCCTACACCTGGGTTGGGGTAATCCCCAGAATTGATACAGACTGGGGGATGAATAGTTTGAGAGCAGCCCTGAGGAGAAGGACTTGGGGATACTGGTAGGTGAAAAATCGGACATGACCCAGCAATGTTCACTTGCAGCCCAGAAAGCCAATCATGTCCTGGGCGGCATCTCCAGCAGTGTGAGCAGCAGGGCGAGGGAGGGGATTGTCCCCCTCTGCTCCGCTCTGCTGAGACCCCCCCTGCAGTGCTGCACCCAGCTCTGGGGTCCTCAGCACAGGACAGACACGGAGCTGGTGGAGCGGGGCCAGAGGAGACCACGGAGATGGTCCGAGGGCTGGAGCAGCTCCCGTGCGAGGACAGGCTGAGAGAGTTGGGGGTGTGCAGCCTGGAGAAGAGAAGGCTCCAGGGAGACCTTCTTGCAGCATTTCAATATTTAAAGGGGACTTATAAGAGAGATGAAGAGAGACTTTTTACTAGGGTCTGTAGTGACCGGACAATGGGCAACAGTTCAAAACTGAAAGAGGGTAGGTTTACATTGGACATAAGGAAGAAATTTTTCACTGAGAGAGTGGTGAGACCCTGGCCCCGGTTGCCCAGAGAAGCTGTGGATGCCCCATCCCTGGAGGTGTTCAAGGCCAGGCTGGATGAGGCTTTGAGCAACCTGGGCTGGTGGGAGGTGTCCCTGCCCATAGCAGGGGGGTTGGAACTCAATGATCTTCAAAGGTCCTTTCCAACCCAAACCATTCTGTGATTCTGTGATTCTATGACTTCAGTGGGGCTGGATGTCCAGGGAACAGCTTTGCACCACTTGGCAGTGGCTCAGCGAGAATTGAGGCATTTAGGCTTTTATCCCCATGGGTTTCGTCCCACACTGAGGGTCTTGGCTGGCTGGGGAGCACGGAGATGTCTCCATCTTTGCACTGGCTGACTGTAAAACTCCCCCTTCACAAAGAATTAGGGGACATATGGGTTGAAAATGAGATCCTGAAGGTTTGTTTTGGTTTTTTTCTTATCCATGAATTATCTTCTGTTTTCCTCCTTCTCTGGAGCAGAATAAGCTTTTGTTTAAGGCAATAAGCTGCAGAGATACTGGCTGCTTGTGTTTATGTTTTTCATTTCCAGGCAAATCCCATTTTGGAGCCCCCTGAACATGGGGCTGGGAACTGAACATCCTGACCGCAGCGAGTCATGGTGGACTGAGGATCAGAATAGAAGATTGTTTTTACACAGGGGATTTAACGGCCTGGGTTTGGCTTTCTGATGTCCATCCAAAGCATGCGGGCGGAGAAGGAATGCTCTGTTTTCAGTCTAAAATGGAGTCACTGTTTTAATTTTAGCTTCTCCAGAGCAAAGCTGTAAGCAATCCGTTACCAAAGCAAAGAACCCTACGGGGGCTGGAAGGCAGAAGAACTGGAGCCTCCCTGCTTGCCCACACGTGGTCCCCAGGAGTACTGGGGAGCCACCCCAAACTGGTGATGCTGAGCACCCAAAATCTATGTGTTCCTCTTAAAAACCCCAATGTGGGTCATATGTGCAGGTCAGAAGAGGCACTGGGACATCATGGAGCTGCCAGTGCCGATGGCAGAGCTGTGCTCAAAGAGGAACCACCAATGCACCAAAGGTTCTTCATTTTGCAAGAGCAAAGCTCCATCAGGACGTGCTGATAAATTTCATAGAATCATTAAGGTTGGAAAAGACCTCAAGGATCATCAAGTCCAATCATCAACCCAACACCACCTAACCCACCAAACCATATCCCTAAGCACCACATCTACACATTTCTCGAACACCTCCAGGGATGGTGACTCCACCACTTCCCTGGGCAGCCTGTTCCAATGCTTGATCAGTCTTTCAGTGAAGAAATTTTTTCTAATATCCAGCCTAAACCTCCCCTGAAAAGCCCCACCAAAACACAGAGGAGCTTCAGCAGGTGAAATTTATGTGTATGACAGGAAAAAATGGTCCCAGGAGGGGATCATTTGCAAGTTGATTTCCTCTTCAGCTTTCCATGGTTGATAGTTGCTGCTGGATGTGATCATCAGCCTCTGCTTCTCTTTCAGCTCATTGATGTCCCAGTGGGTTGGTGCTGCCTGCAGAGCTCCCAAGCCCCTGCTGGGAGAGCAGCCAAGTCAAAATAAACCCAGAAAGGTCTCAAAATGTCACCACTTTCTTCCCGAGCACCCTTTCCTCTCTGCCAGGGCTTGCTAAGAAATAGCCGATGCTGTTTTTCCTTTGAGAGCTGCTGTAAGATCCAGCAAACGCTGCTGCTCAGTTACTTACTCGCAACTCGGTATTTGTCGGGAACTGTTTTGCTTCTCCTCTCTTTGGCAGTATTGTGAAACTCCTGAAACCTTGTTGTGCTGGAAGGATTTGCAAACATTTTTAGCAATGAATCCCTGAACTGCAGGTCGTGCAACATGGGAATGTTGCAATAGCAGCTGGTTTTGTGACCGCACAAGACTGGGATAAGCGCAGATCCCTGGCCAAGCACGCTCTCTGGCAGAGCTCTGCTGAGAAATGCCGGTCAGCGGTGCAAGATGAACAGGCAAAATATTATTTTTAATGCAAATATTTAGAATTGTCAGTGCATGGACTTCTTTCTTAACCTTTCGAAGCTGGGAAAAGTCCAGCGCCCAAGCTCTTGAGGAGCAAAGTCTGCCCCGCTTCACAACTGGAGCTGGACCAATATGTATGTTTTCACGTGAATAAATATTTATGGAGATGCCACCACGGCTGCATGCCAAGTTGGTTGTATCCCTTGGAAATGAGGCATTTACCACAAAAGAAACCAGGACATGGTGGGGTCTTGTGAGTCACAGACACCTCCTTGGTCAATAAAGGAAAATGCAGGATCATAGAATCACAGAACGGTTTGGGTTGGAGAGACCTTCAAGATCATATAGTTCCAACCCCCCTGCCATGGGCAGGGACACCTTCCACTAGCCCAGGTTGCTCAAAGCCTCATCCAGCCTGGCCTTGAACCCCTCCAGGGATGGGGGAGCAGAGCAGAGGACTTAGGATGTCATCAGATTAATTGAGGTGTAGCTGTGTAGAAAAGTTTATGGTTTGTGGTTGGTCTTTGCTGTCTTCACACAAGCTCAAACCATCCTGATTTCAGCTGGTGAACATGGAGAAGAAAAAAGAGGCTTTGCTCTCTGTCCCCACTTTAAATGTCTTGGAAAGTAATCACGCCAACCGGGAATGGCAATGATGTAGAAGCACACAGATCATCTCTCTGATTTTTCCCCTTCCCCAAATACAGGTATTTAGGTCTGTGTGTAGCTCATGTGCCAGCAGCGAGACCTCAGGCAAGAAAGAGGGTGAAAAAACAGATTTCACAGCAGAAAACTAGTGCTCACTTGATAAAGGACAGTGGCTTTTCCTTCAGGATTGTGCAGCAATTTCTTTTCCTGTGACTGACATTTTCCTCTCCATTTTCCGTCTAACCCAAGAGGCAGCTCCTTCTCTTGAGCCCGGCACTCTTGAGTCTTGCTATTATCAGCAAAAATGTGATTCTAGAGTTTGTTTCCCTTGGGAAACCCTGATTTTTTTTCCCCCCAAGAGTTAAAATAGCAAAAAAAACTTTTTGGAGAAGAAGTAACTTTCTTTAGTGGTAAATTGTTGCTGATCTCTCTCACCTGGAGGCTGAGCATGTCTATGGGTTGTTGCATGTGTGTAGTCACATTCCAGATTGCAGCAGCACGCAGAGCCTGAGACAACGTCAGGAAGGACTGAGAATGATAAACCGATGCACTGAATGGGTTAAAAACAGAACTGGGACAGTCTGAGTGTTGAGCCTGGGAGGAAATACTGCCCAGCTGCTCAACCATGGGCAAAGTGGTTTATTTGTACATGTCGTCACCTACGTTGTGTCCCTATTGCATGGCAAGGTTGGGGCTGCAGGATGCAGGGTGCAATCTTCTTGGGCCTGAGCTCACCTCTCTGCTCTCCTCTTCCATGTAACTCACTTGATTTGGGCTCTTGTTTGTAGGATGATTAGAGGTGTCTATTTAGTTTCAAGCCTAAATTTAATAACTCGGCACTATCTCCTTGTGTTGCAAGGTCCTGCATCTGGGTCGGGGCAACCTCTGGTATCAACGCAGTCTTGGAGGATGAATGGATTGAGAGCAGCCCTGCAGAGAAGGACTTGGGGGTGCTGGTGGGTAAAAAATGGGACATGAGCCACCAGTATTCACTTGCAGCCTGGAAAGCCAATTGTCTCCTGAGCTGCATCAGAAGCATGACCAGCAGGTCGAGGGAGGGGATTCTCCCCCTCTACTCCACACTCATGAGACCCCACCTGGAGTGCTGCATCCAGCTCTGGGGTCCCTAGCAGAAGAAAGACATGGAGCTGTTGAAGCAGGTCTAGAGGAGGCCACAAAGATGAGGCTGGAGCACCTCCCATACAAGGACAGGCTGAGAGAGTTGGGGGTGTGCAGCCTGGAGAAGAGAAGGCTCCGGGGAGACCTTCAAGCACCTTCCAGTGCTGAAAGGGGGCTACAGGAGAGATGTGGACAAGCTCTTGATCAGGGGGTGGAGTGATAGGACAAAAGGTAACAGTTTTAAACTAAAAGAGGGGAGATTTAGATTAGATGTTATGAAGAAATTTATTCCTGTGAGGGTGGTGAGATACTGGCCCAGGTTGCCCAGAGCAGCTGTGGATGCCCCATCCCTGGAGGGGTTCAAGACCAGGTTGAATGAGACTTTGAGCAACCTGGGCTAGTAGGAGGTGTCCCTGCCCATGGCAAGAAGTTGGACTAGATGATTTTCAAATGTCCCTTCCAACCCCAACCATTCTATAATTCATTGATTCTTGCTTGAATAGTTTTCTGGCAATATTTGCCTTCTTCCTTGGACATAATTGCAGAGAGCGGCTGTATCGCATCTTGGTGTGCAAGGCTAAGAAAGCTCAGCTGTTTTGGGGACCTCTAGTGAGAGGCTCTCTGTTCCTCTGAGTATCTCAGCAACCATTCCCTCTACCTCTTCCAGTCTGAATATATTTATCTTACACAGCCATGGTATGGTGCACACCATTGCAAGTCAGTTTTCATCGCTGTCTTGTACAATGGTGCTACTTTTTCCTTGTCTCTAATGGAAGCCTGTCCTACAATCCTCTCTGTGGTCAATTTTCTCCCTTTTAAATTTTTTTTTCCTTTGCATTGCTTGAGTCTAGCCAGCAACTGCTACTAAAATTATTTCTTCTGCCTTCTGCTTGGCCCATGTGTCGCCTCCTCATGAAGCTTTGAATCAGCTCCTGGTCTCCTTCCACGGAAAATTCAGATGCCACATCTTCCTCCTACATGCCTACCTGGATCCCACCGGCTCCCACAGCTGGATGAGCCCCTGCCACCCAAGGAATGCATTCCCCAGAAACAGGTGTCTGGGCAGCCATGAGACTGGTCCAAGTGGGAAGCAGAAATTTCTTGGCAGCCGGAGTTTGGATTTGGGTCTTCCTTCTAAATCACAGAATCATAAATGGTTTGGGTTGGAAGAAACCTCAGAGATCATCTAGTTCCAACCCCCTGCCATGGGAGCTGGACTTGCTGCCATGGCTCCATGCTACTGCCTAGAAAAGTGCTCCCCATGCTGTTGTCCTCCGATGGACCTCTGTCCCATCACTTGCACTCCTGAGACTTCATGATGAATCTTATTAGCAACCAGGTTAAGCTGAAAACTAAAGCAGGAGGAGGAGGAGGAGGAGAAGAAGGAAGAGGAGAAGGAAATGAAGAAGGAAGATGAGAGGGAGGAGGAGGAGGAGGAGGAGGAGGAGGAGGAGAAGGAGAAGGAGAAGGAGAAGGAGAAGGAGAAGGAGAAGGAGAAGGAGAAGGAGAAGGAGAAGGAGAAAGAAGGAGAAGAAAGAAGAAGAAGGAGAAAAAGAAGAAGGAGAAGAGGAGGATATGGAGATAGAGATGGAGACAGAGAAGAAGGAAATAGAGGAGAAGGAGAAAGAAGGAGAAGGAGAAGGAGAAGGAGAAGGAGAAGGAGAAGGAGAAGGAGAAGGAGAAGGAGAAGGAGGAGAAGTTGTTCTGCAGCCATATCACATCCCATGAGTCTATGCCATGGCTGTACAAGCACTGGTGCTCACACAGGAGTGAACTGGGCACTCAGCTCCGGACTCTTTTGTTCACGATGTATGTTCCTTCCCAGGTAACCTCATCTCTGAATAGTTCGAAAGCTTCCTGAATCTCCTTTGCTTCAGGTGAAGCCAATCCCTCCTTTGCTACTACCAGTGAACATCCAGCACACTTGATTAAATATCTATTCCTAATATTATTTCCCTTTCTTTTTTTATATTTTCTAATAAAAATCTGAAAATATTCCAGCTTTTCTTTACAAGTGATGTTCTTTAAACCTTTACTCTTTTGATTTTCTGCTTCCTTCTGGATTCTCACAGATTTTTTGTACATTTTTATTAAATCATCTCCCTGAAAACTTGATGCAGTGCTGCAGCTGAGGCTCACAGGTGCCTCCAGAGAGAATAATCACTCTGTTGTCCTATACATGATGCTCCTGCAAATGGACCACAGGTAGTGCTGGGTGTTTTAGGCAATGCTGGAGGATCTGGGTATCCTAGGAGAAGCCCTGTGCCTTCATAAATCCGTTACTGGGAGAAATACCAGTGCCTCCCACTCACCCCGTTGTCGGGTCTCTGCAATCTTCTGGTGCAGCGCTTCATGAAGTTTGGTGGTTTAGCTTGTCTCAGCAAGTTTTTGGAAAGCCATTGAGAGACTCCAGACTAAACCAAAGCTGATGAAACCATGGTTTCAAATCTGTGAGCAGCTTAATTGGGTCCTATCGCACGCTCGTCGATGGATGTGTGACGTTTAAGGCCATTAGAGGAATTAGCACCACGCTATTCTGGACTGAATGAGTAAATTTAATTTCTCTTCAATGTGTTACCCTCCCTGGGGTGTTTTCTCGCATGCAGACACTCTGACAGTACTGCATCAAAATCTGCGCTTGCTTTTTACTGTTTTTTTTTTTTAAATTAAATTTGACTTACAAACAAGTGTCATACAAGTGTAGATTTATGAACAAAGAACAAGCACCATGAATTCCTGCAGCTTTCAGATGTCTTGCTTGTAACAGGCATGGAGTGGTGGGGTAGCTAAACGGGTTGTGCTTCCTCATGGTGGGCTGAAAAAAAAAAAAAGGATATTTTTGGTGATGTAGCATCCTCGTCTCTCCTTTGCCCCCTGCATGCATCTCAGGGGAGAAAAGTGAAACTCTGCCAGCTGTTCACCCTGAGGCGGGATGCTCCTCTCCGTTCCCTGGGGAAGATCCAGTTGTTGCTGAAAATGATGCTCCCCACTCCTCTGGATGCCCCCAGCCCATCAAAACTCTCCTGATAACACCCAATGAGCATCTGAGGAGGACCCCAAGTGGCCCAAGACCTTTCCTTGGTCCTGTACTTTGCTTTTTTCCATTTCTGTATTTTGGTGTTGAATTTTAGCTCACTTTTTCTCGAGGTTGGGTTTTGTGGGAGCGGTGGATGCCATCGCTTCCCTGTGTGAAAAATGAGCTTTTCCTCTGCGTGAGCTGAATTAGTTTTAATTCAGAGCAGCCCGTTCTAGCTCATTTATGCAAACCACTCGAATCTTTGTGCCAGCACGAGAGAGGGAACAAGCAGCTGGGAGCGGAGGAGGCAGTTTTTTGGCAGAAGTGCCGGTTTCCGACAATTTAAAGCAGCTTTGAAACTCTGGGTGGGGCTTTGGGATTGATTTAGTCCTATGGGCTGGTTCTTCCCCCTTCACCGCTGAATTGCTTTAGAAACACACTGTAAATAATTTACTAAATCGACCTTTCCAAGCAAGCAAATCGTGGGCTTGCCCCAGGGATGTTGTTGGATCAGAGCTGGGACAGGCAGAGGTCCCAAACTACAACGGGAAGCGCGATGTCCCAAGGGACAGCTTCTGTTTTCAATGATTTGAGGTTGATGATCGGCGGCTTTTATAAAATTCTCATCACTGGAGTGTTTAGAAGGAAATAACATTGTGCTGGTAGAGCTACTTGGCTTGGCTTTTTTTCCCCCAAATTGTTTAAAAAATAATTTTAGGCTGGATTTTTACGGCCTTTGCAGACTTGAGGTTTTGTTACGGCTTTGTTTAAAGTTACAGGTTTTGTTCTCTTAGGGAAGAATGAAACTATTCAGAAAACAAACTCCTTAAGGACAACGTCCATATAAATAATGTTTTCTGGTTGTGGTCTCTGTTGGACGGATGCACTTCGTGGATGTCCCTGATTCATATTGGTGACACAGGGCCATCTGACTTTCAGGATGGGACACGTGCTCAGGGGCCACAGTTCAGGTCTAAGAATTTTTAGGGGATAAGGACTGGGACTGGACCTAAGAAAACTGCGTTCTGCTCCTAGATTTGCCCCTGGATTCTGGGAGGAATTGGGTAATAATGGGGGAATGTGAACTGCCTTGAGAGGTGCCCACGAAAGGTGTTAAAAATGTGACTTGTGGAGTAATTTACCCTATTTTCTTGCTTAATTAAAAGGTGCAAATCCCCATACTCACTTGATGTCTCCAAATGACGCCGACTGCAGCAGTTATTTTGCTCTGCTGCTGCTGAAGCCTTTTACCAGCACAATAAAGACTTTAAATTAGGAATCAAACTTGCCTGTTCTTGCAGGAAGCCAAAAAAACCCAAAATTCTGGTTTTCTCTACCAGCACAAGTAACTTTTGCAGCTCAGCTTTGGGGCTGGTTCTCCTGCAGAACAGTTTAAACAGTTACAGCCAAATATTAGTTCTTTTCTTGCTTGGATTTAAAAACACAAATGTTCCTTAAATTTACTACTCGTGCTCGGGATGTTGGGGGGTCTTAATTCAGAAGGGATGTCCAGACACTAAGAGGTGTGATTTTTAGTATTATAAAGATATTAAAATGAGGATAGGTTACTTTCAGACGGTGCTAATCACTAACTTGACTGATTTCCCAAACATACTGATTATTTTCCAGGATGTTCCCATCTTCAAAGGTAAATCTAACAATCCTTAAGTGATTTTTTTTTTCTCTACAGTCCCAAGGACAGTCTACAAGGAATTGACACAGAGAGTACGAATGTTACGTTAGCTTTAACTTGCAACAAAGGGAGAGGGCACAGAGGGACAGGGGGACCTGGCTGGGCAGGGGACAGGAGATGGGGACAGGGGATGGCTGGATAAGACTGGACAGGGGACAGGGACAGCTGGACCAGGCTGGGATGGAGACAGAGGACAGTTGGGATAGCCCAGTCTGCGGACAGTGGATGGGGACAGCTGGCTCAGGCTGGGCTGGGAACAGGGGATGGGGACAGCCAGACCAGGCTGAGATTAGGGACAGGGGACAGCCCAGGGTAGTCTGGGGACTGGGGATGGGGAGCGCTGGCCCAGGCTGGGTCGGGAACAGGGGATGGCTGGATGAGGCTGGACAGAGGATGGGGACAGCTGGACTAGGCTGGGCTGGGACCAAGGGACAGTTGGGATAGCCCAGTCTGGGGACCGGGGATGGGTACAGCTGGGGAAGACTAAGACAGGGGACAGCCCAGGGTAGCCCAGGCTGGGGACAGCCAGACCATGCTGAGGACAGAGGCTGGGTCAGGGCACATCCCGGGCTGAGGAGCGGGGGCGGAAGGACACGGTCCAGTCCCCAGCACCGGGCCGCGCAGGCCGCGGCTGTACCCGTAACCAAGCAACGGCCTGTGCCACGTGACGGCGGCGTGCTCACGTGACCACCCAACGGCCGCCGCCTACTCACGTGACCGGTCAACGGCTGGCGCGGGGAGATGACGCAACGGTGCGGGGCGGAGGGGAAGTGCGGGAGCTGGCGCTGCGGGGATGGAGGAGAAGGAGGAGCTGTGGCGGCAGATCCGGCTGCTGCAGGGTACGGCTGGGCTGGGGGGCGAGGGCTTGGCCGGGAGACCGAGGCCTGGGCGGGGGGACCCGGGAGTCCGGAGGTGGGAGGGGTGGGTTGTGAGGGGGACCTGGGAGTCCTGTGGGGGAGGGGAATA
>WKFP01014019.1:125249-137649 GCA_011057875.1 Pterocles orientalis
TGGGGAGGAGGGGGTGTGGGGGGACAGAGAGGACCCCAGATTATGGGGAGGGGGGAGAGGGTTGTGTCCTGTGGGGGTGGAGCAGGTTGTTGGGGGGGTCTGGGAGTCCCTTGTTGGGACAGGAGCAGAGGGGACCCCAGGTTATGGGGAGGGGGCAGAGGGTCGAGGGCTGGGAAGGGCCTGAGGGGTGGGGGAGGACCTGGGTGAAGCGGGAAGGGGAGGGAAGAGGAGAGGATCCAGGAGTCCCAGACTGGCCAAGGCGAGAAGGGAACAGAGACCAGAGAGTGATGGGGGGGGGCTTGGGGGTCCCCATGGAAAGGGAACCCTACACTGCAGACTCCTGCAGGACCTGTGCCCCTCCTGGGTGGGGGGAGAGGCGTGTCCCCTGCCCCACAGCCCACTGGGCTGGTGGCAAAGAGGTGGGATGTCCCCCTTGACTCCTCAGCATGGAGGGGAGATGGGGGCGGAATATGTTTGCACGCCCTTTCCTAGCTCTGATGAGCATAATTGCTTGTTCTTAGCACTAACTCGCTCTGTTTATAGTCCCCAAGGTAATTTTTCCTCATTAGTAAGGCCACAAATTCTGCTCAAGGGGATCTAACTCTGTCCAGGAGCTCTTATATTGGGGGGGGGGGGGGGGGGGGGGGGGAGAGGTGTAATGAGGGAGAGGAAAATGTCCTCACCTCCGGGAGGGATCTGCTGGTGCTACTCTTCTGGCAGCTCAGTGACCCGGTGTGTAGGAAAAACTTTTCTACCCTGGCACGTGCCTGAAATATAAGGCTAAAAAATCATTTGAAAATCCCTTTCTTTAGGAGAAAGAGGCAGCAGTGGGATTGGAAATCCATGATCTTTAAGGTCCTTTCCAACCCTAACCATTCTGTGATTCTTAGCAAGCGCAGACCCTAATTGATATTTATCTATTATCTAAACGACTCGTTAGCAGACCAAAGCACCGAGGAGGTGTGGTGGCTTGCGAGGGACATGCAGTGACTCAACAGCGGAGCTGTGGCCCCCTCAAAGCCTCCTTGTCACCTCTTCGAAGAAGAAGAGTACAAAGCTGGTGAAGAGGCTAGAGCCCAAGTCTTATGAGGACCAGCTGAGGGAACTGGGGGTGTTCAGTTTTCAGAAGAAGAAAGCTGAAGGGAGACCTTCTTGCTCTCTGCATTGACCAGAAAGGAGGTTGCAGTAAGGTGGGAGTTGGTCTCTTCTCCCGAGTAACAAGTGTTAGGACAGGAGGAAATGGAGGTTTTGGGTGGATATTAGGAAAAATTTAGTCACCAACAGGGTTATCAAGTACTGGAGGGGGCTGCCCAGGGAAGTGGTGGAGTCACCATCCTGGGTAATATTTAAAAGACCTGTAGGTGTGTGCTTCGGACGTGGTTTAGTGATGGGCTTTGCAGCATTATGTTAACAATTGGGCTCGCTGATGTTAAAGGTCTTTTCCAACCTGACTGATTCGGTGCTTTGTGTTTGAGGCTGGTGGTGGCTGTGCTCGGCTACATGGGTGAGCAGACCCTCAGAGGCTGCTCTGAAAAGATATCTGGAAATAAAATTAGCGTGTGTTTTTTTTTTTTAATTAGGCTTCAAAAACAATAATTCAAGCATCCATTTTGGCACATAAAAAAGAGTGTAAAGGGACAAAAGGTAGCTGACAGGACTAGTGCAGTGTGCGAAGGGTCTGTTGTTGAATCTGTGGTTCAGACCTTTTTTGCTTTCCTGTAGAATCGCTTTTCACAGAATCACAGAATGTTAGGGATTGGAAGGGACCTCGAAAGATCATCTAGTCCCATCCCTAGTTACTGACTTTCATGAGGATTGAGAGAGATATTTAAGTTTTTCCTTCCAGCAGCAGTTATCTGAAATGTGGCCTGTGTGAGCCTGCGTGGAGTGATTGTCCTCATTGCAGCGCCATGAAAACCAGCGCTACGATGCTGTCAGACTCCCGTGGGACTGACAATTAACAGACGCTGTTGTTTTCTCCTTAGGTCTCATAGACAGCCATAAAAACGCACATGGGGCTGCGCCACGGCCGCTGCCATCCATGCCACCAAGGTGGAACAACCCCCGCCAACCTGCCTTCAGTAGGAGGGGGACATTTTCAACCAGGTACCCCCAGCAGGCTTCCAGGGATTTCCAGCCACGCCAGGGTCACTCGTGGAGGAAAAAATACTCCCTTGTCAACCGGCCGCTGGCATCGGCATTTGATGTTGGAAGCAGTGACAGTGCTAGCACGTCTTGGGGTTTTGGAGGCCAGGAGGAGAGTCAGGCACCTGAGCCACCAGAATCGTCCCCGGAGAGACACGTGGACTTAACCACTGATGGAAATATAGTTGTGGGGATCCAGCTGCCGCAGAGGCCTGGCTCATTCATAGATACGAGAGGTTTTGCTGATGTAGGTTCTTACTGTGAGTCTTCTGGGCTGAAAACGGCAGTCGCTGCTCCAGGTGACAGTAAAAATGTGCAAAAATCTCCATACACAAGCCAAAATGAAGAGAGAAGACACTCTCTCTCCATTTCATTTAGTTCATGTCACCGGTTTGTGAGTTCAGCGTACATGAGCGTGGCAGATAAACCTCGAACAGTTTGTCTGGCTGGCCACGTGGCCGTGAGCTCCTCTGCCTCCTGTGGAAGCACAGGTGAAAGTGCTGTGACGGTGAAAACAGAGCCGCCGCAGCAACCTTCGGCATTGCCATCTCACGAGCCGGCTCGGCAGTTGGTACGGAGGAAGGTAGTACCGCCAGCTCCAGCTCAGTCTAGCGAGCAAGTCAGGAATGCTTTCAGAGAGCCGAAGCTCCTTGGAAACGGTGAGACATGCTCTATACCCACTCAGGCTGCGACTTCGGTGGCTGGAACGACTCCAACGAGGAGCAGGTTTTCCGCAGTCCCCAAAGCTGGCATTCTCCAAAGAGCTGCATCAACATCTGTTTCCAGCAAAACTCCAAAGTTCAGGAAAACTAATTACACGTGGGTGGCAAACCCTGGTAAAAGCTCTCGTACTGTGAAGAGATGGGTCAGCCCTAGAGCTTCTGAAAGCGCTAAGAGAATTGCTGGTGGAGCGGACAGAGGCGCTAAACTATCGCCAAAAGTAGACTTGGGAGCAAAGGTGAAAAAATCAGGATTGCAGTCCAAACTGGGTGTTTCTCCCAGTAAGTATAAGTGGAAAGCTTCTAGCCTGCAGACATCACCCTCCACGTCCAAGTCAGCATTCAGGTGGAGATCTGAGGATCAGAGAAAGCCTCTGGCCTCCAACCTCCCTCAAGCCAGTGCTGCCCCATCGCTTCCAAGCACTGCATCTGTTGGTCTCGGCGGGGTGAAACTCTCCTTTGGCGATGCCGTGCTGTCTGGTTATAAAGTAAAGAGTCGGACAAAAATCATCAAGAGAAAAGGAAGCTTGGGGTAAGTTTCTGCTCATCTTTGGAACTGTTTTTTTGTGCTGGTTGGTATTTTCTGTCTGTTGGCTTAATGAAAGTCGTGGCTGTAAGTTAAATTCCGATGAGGGTTGTATGTTGGAGGGTATATTTGCCTTTCTCTTTCCAAGTGTGGTGACTTTATTCTGGGTGTGTTGTGACTTTATTCTGGCTGGAGGCATCCTGCTTTCCAGGGCTGGAAAGCCTCAAGTTTTAATTGTTTTAGCAGTTTGTGTAACTCTGAATTTCATCTTTCAAACAGAGCTGGGTTTTTTTCTCATCTCCCATCCCAGTTCTCTGAAGACTTTGCCACAGCACTTAGGAGATTCCTCCCTGACCTGAATAAAAGACTAATATTCAAAGGGAAGGAAACAGCTGTCTTCCTTTATGGATTTATTTTCAAAATCTCATAACCTTGTTGCTTTGGGGACTGGGGAAAGGAGAAGTGTCTTAAATCGCTGTATCCATGTACAGTCTGTCCCTGTAAAGCTTTGTGCACACCCTGGGATGGAGCAGGGATGGGAGGCAAGCTCTGCATGCTGGGAAGTTCCAGAGCATGCGAGTTGAGGGAAAACAGATAAGAGATTGAGACCAAACTCTCTGAAAGCCGGTGTGTTGTGGAAATGCTGCGAGGGCTTAATTACATTGTGCTCTTGGTGGGAAAAGTGTGTTTTGTGCTGCTTTTCTCGGCAGGGCTGGATGCAAACCCAGCCTGTGCTGCAGGGAAGAGATAAGAGGGATGGGGTGAAGGTTGGTGGCACAGCTGGGTGACCTCTGCCACTGAACTCGGAGATACTGGAGCAAGAAAGGAGCCAAACCACGTGTCCACTACGCTGAGGGTAACGCCAAGCCTGAGCCCTTGAAAATTGAGGATTGTGGCCTAAATAACTATTCTAAGTGATGCAATGAGCTGGTAACGCAACACCAATTGAAGATCTGCTGCCTTGATTCCTGCTTCTGTCTTCCAGAGCAGGAGCCTGGAGAAGCTGGGATTGTTTCGGATTTTTTGGCACTCAGGGAGGTGAAATCCCTCCCTCATCTTGCTAAAAGACAGCATTCTCTCCCCTGCATCTGTTGAGCAGAAAGCAGAAGGAATGAGCTGAGTTAGGCTGTCAAATACCTCATTCGCCATCTGTGCTTTGCCAGAAATTTGTCACACTTCCCTATTTACTTCCAATTTTCTGTTCTGTGCTTCTTATCCCCCGTGGTTAGGGGAGAAGTGTAGAAGCTTTGGTGGCCCAGCTTCTCTTCTCAGCTCTGGGCAAAGGAACAAAATGTGTTTCGATCACCTCTCTACTCTTTTCTAACAGTGTGGTGTTCCCCTTCACAGTTCCCCGACAGATAAGAAGAGCAGCTCCTCACCCACCGCGCCTCTGAAGAGCCACTTCCATCTCAGGAAGAAAACCCCTTCGCGGGGGAAACCTTCCTCGACACCGAAGCGTTCTTCACCCAAAGGCCTGGTGCACATCACCAAGCACAGGCTCTGCAGGCTGCCGGCCACCAGGATGCAGGTCTCCACCAAGGAAGGTAGGAAGAGCTGTCCCAAGGGGTGACAGTGCTCACTGACTGGTTCTGCTGGAGGCTCTTGGATTTGGAAATGAGTTACCAGGTCCTCCAGGAGGTGAATCTGCTGCTGTTGCTCCTGGAGCAGACATTGAGGAGCAGAATTTTGTCTGCAGTAAGATTTCTGCCTTACCCCAGAGAGGTCCTGTGCTTTGGCGTATCCAAACAAAGCCATTTCAAAGCTGCTTCTTGCTTTTAATGTGGTTTTGCTGGATTTCCAGGCATCAAATAGGGAGGTGCTGAAGGAAGGAAGAGGATGGCAGAGGCAGTAATACATCTGTAAGACTAATCTCCCTTTTTACGCTGCACAAAAGCTTGTGTGTAGTAAGATACTCCTGTAGCAACTCCAGACCTACCCAACACACCTGTATCCCAGCGCCATGTCTGCAGGTATCTAGATTTTGTATGTAATTTGCTTAAAACAGCAATAATTAGAGGAATACTGGGTCCATTGTGTTTGTGAACAAGTAGGTTGCGTCCGTGCCATGCTGCCTTGGGTCGGTGATGGTCAGAGCAGAAATCAGCTGCCTGGTGCTTGGAGAGCTGCACCTCTCCAGTGTTTTGGGCTCAAAGTCTGGTTTTGCTATTCAGTGGAGATGTCATAATGAACAAGTGGCTTCATCTCCCTGAGATTCAGTTTTCTCAAACATATATAAAGCAAGTTCTGCTTGTGTGCCTGTGCTTCTCTTGTTCACATACGGCAGGGTGGCCAGTGGCGCTGTGGAAGGTTTGGGCCACGACGAAGCTGCAGTCTGCCTTCAAAAGTAAAGCTGTTGAGCTGCTGTTTTTCAGGAAGACTATTCTGTGGTTTCCTGTTCTGCGCTTCACCTACCGGGTGTACACGTGTGATTGTAGTAATCTCACGTACAAATAGCTCTGCGTTGCAATGTTGCTGTGTTCTGATGGATGAAAACAAGAATGGAGGCTTGTGGTTCAGGAAAGGGAGAAACTTCTTGTGAGAGGAGAAAAAATATTTTTCTCTTTGTGTGTGTTTGAAGAGGGGTTTGGAAGGATGGGGGGAGGACGCTGGAAAAAGAATTGTGGATCTGCTGCTTTAGGAGGTAGGAAGTGACTCATGGGAGAGGCGGGGTGAGGAGAGTAAGATGTTTGTGCAGCGTTCAAGCAGTTGCCTGACTTTGAGGCTGAGTCTTCCTCCATTTAAGGATGTCAGCAAATCCTTTTGTGTCTGGAGAGGCACGAAGGCTGCATGTTCAGATGCCCTGTCTTGGAAACTTTCAGTAGGAAAAGGCAGTAGGAAGGCGGTAAATATGGTTGGAGGTCTCGGTCATACTTGCACTTTGGCTAATCTTTGAAACCAGAGGTGGTGGATCCAGCATGTGGCCATATCCAGCTGTGATGGTGATGTGAGAGCAACGAGGCTTTTCTTCCGTAGGTGGTGGTGATGTGTGGGATGGGAAACTCAGCCTTTCACCCTCCCAAGAGAGGTCCACTGCTTTTTCTGGGGTGAATTTAGGACTCAGACCTCACAAGCTGCTTGTTGGGGACCTTTCTATATCACAGCATGTCCAGTATAAGTCACTAAATAAATCTTTATGCTGTCAAGCTCATTTTTAAAGAATTTAATGTGCTTGCTGAGAGCCTGATCTGAGCAGCTCTGCTGTAGGCTAGGGAGATACAGAGCAATTTGGGGTTGCAACAGCATTTTACGTACAAGGAAATTGAGATGCTGCCTGTTACAGGGATATAAACTGTTGGAGTGATCCAGGAACAGACCTGAGGTTAAACTCCCCATTTAGCCCCGTGGTTTTACGCAGAGCAGAGGCCTTGCTGTAGGTTGCTGTTTTGCCTATTGACGAGGTTAGCACAAAGGACACGGGCACCAAATTAAAGAAGTAAACTTATTATTTTTTGCTTATATTTAAAGTGATAAAATAACGAGGAAGATAATACAGTGAAAATAAATTAAAGCAAGAAAAGGTAAAGCAGCAAAATAATAAGTGAACTACTCTAGCAAGCATAAAATCAGGTCATGCACCTAATCATTACTACCTAGAGTTAGCGATAGTGATTGAGAAAGGTACATCACTGATCGCCCTGATCATCCGTTACCATCATCCAGATCCGCAGTCGCCGGGGAGCCTGGTTGCAGCAAGGATTTGGAGAACCCTTCCCAGCAATTGGGAAATCTCTGTACAGTGTGTCCTGTATACATGAGGCTTCCAAATTTCTCTGCAAACCTTCCCTACTTTTATACAGTTGAATAAACAACTTTTTATCTTAAGCTGCGAAAAAACCCATCTGGTGTGGTTTTCTCTTTGTTGACTTCTACCTCGCGCTTGGTCGGAGCAGGAGAGGGAAGATAATAAGAACAAAAAAACTTGGTAATCTTGTTTGTGTATCTCTCAACAAAGTCTGTCACGACTTTTTCACATCCTTTTACTTAGAGGCTTATCTGTTTTTGACAAATGAGGTTACTGTTCCACAATTAATATCTTTCTGCTGACTAACCTCACACAGCAAGCGTTACAGCAATGCTCTAGAAGCGTTACAACAAAGTTTTTATAAATTGGCGTATATTAATAAGGTAATACACTGCATATGGAATCAATATTATGCATATTAGATATATTGTTAGGTTGTGAGGCTCATCTAGAGGTCAGCTTCGGTTCAGGGCCTCACTGCTCAGGCCCTAGTGTGTCAGTTGCTCAGCTGCGTACATTGCAGAGGAGGTCACAGCGCCGAAGCTGCTGCTTTGGGAAGCCTTCTAGCACCCATCGAAGCTCACCTGTGACTTGCCAAATGTCTCTTCTTTTTAGAAGCTGTCAGTAAAATCGCGTGGCCAACTGAAGCAAAGCTTCACGTAGGTTAAGAATATACAAAATGGATCAAAGTCTTCTTCCCCCCAGGAGCCTGACTGGCAGCTGCCTGAAACCTGTATCTTTTGGGAGTGTGCACTGAATCTCAGTTCCTTTATTGAAGGTAATGTTCCCATAGTGAAAAGATTTTTGATCTTAAACTGCATAGAACTGACAATATGGAGACAGAGCAGAAATATGGTTGTGGCTTCTGGCTTTGACTAAAGTAGAAGTTTGCAATTAAAAAAAGTTCAGAGAAAGTAGAAAAAAAAAAGGAAAAGTGTTCTGAAGTGACTTTGGGAGAGTGTGTATTTCATTCCCTTGTCCAAAAGTGGATCAAATTGTCAAACCATTCCTGACAGGTGCTAGCCAAGCCTAGCACAGACAGAACACTGGTTTAGCAGAATTGTGAGTTGCCTGCGTTGAAGTGATTTTTCCAGTTATTTTCCAGCTTCGCTCTGTGCACTTTTCAGGCTTAGCTCAGAGACATGCAAACGAGAATCCGCTTTAATGGAACTTGTGGACTGTGCCCTGTGGCTCTTTCTTTGCGAACGGTAATACCTGCTGTAAGAATGTATCTTGATTTGGTTCTTAAAATGACTAAAAGCAAAAGGAAATATCCTGCTTGCCTTTTCCTGTGTGTATATGTGTGTGTGCACATGCGAGATTGCTCTTCTTCAGCTCCTGGTGCCACATATTCTTCCTTTTCCCTTCACTCCTCCGAGCTAGCGGAAGGGCGGACACTGATGTCTTAGGCGGTGAATTCCACTTCCCCACTAAATTTACGAAATGGCTTCTAAATTTCTTTCTTGCTCTCTGCAGTGGAGAGCAATTATACTCCGATAGACCAGCCATCGGTTTGCACTGGGAAATGGACTGGCAACTGCCACTGGGATCCATTCGCTTGAAGCTCTGGAAGGACTCCTTAGGCTGCCTTTCTCTTCCCTGGAGAGAGGGAAGGAGAAAAAATGCTGATATCATGTGGGTAGGTGGTAGCTGGTAATCTGAACTGTTGTACCATCATCTCGGGGCCTCCTGAAGGGCTTAATTTGTTCCTACCTGTGCCATTGGCAACTTTGAGGCAGACGCTGAGTGTTACTTTGCTGCTTCAGTTAGCAGAAAAATTCAGCAAGAGCCTTGACTGCTTTGAAATTGCAAAATGAATTTTGGCAGGGTTGTTGTGGCTTGCTGGGCATCTGGTTAAGGCTGAGGAGTAACAAGGTGCCTGCCCAACACGTTACAGCTTTTCATCTTTTGCCTTCCTCTCGGCAGCAGCAGCCTTGCCTTGCATGGAGACTCAGTGACTAAGTCCAGCAGATGTTGGGTTTACCTTCATAAAATCTGTGGATTTGGTTCCTTGGATTGGAATTGGGTTTGTAGGTTTGAGTCTTTTATACCTTAAGGCTTTTCTCTGAGAGGCTTCAATCCTAATGTATTTGCAGCTTAATGTGTTGAACTATTCTCATGCTCTGGGTTTTTATGGCTGTTGAATCATTGCTGGACTGTTCTACATGTCCTAGGATATTTAAATTATTTTTTTTTTTTGGCCAAAGAGCTGTGTGTGGTCTAGTACAAAAAGGTTGTTGGATGCTGCACAGGGCAGGCACATTTTCAAGACAGCATCCCATAGTCTGATGGGAGAGCCTAGCCATTGGTAAGGCTTGGGGCAGCTCGGACATCACTTGGTGCCCCTAAACTTGTCATTATATTTATAGTGGTTGCTTTTTTCTGGTTTCACAGGAGTCCTATAGTGAGCCTGGAGTAAGTGAAGGCTTGTTGTTTCAATTCCTGGCTTTCAGGTTATCTGAGAGGTTTTTGGAAGGTGTTTTTTCTTTTTCTTTTTTTTTTCTTCCCTCTTTTCTCTCTGCTTGTGCAAAGTGAGGGTGGTGGAGTTTTAAGTCTTGCTGTTTCTCACAAGACAAGTGTGAGGGAAGTAGATGGGGTACAGATGTGTTATCAGGAGCAGAGTGGGGCACGCATGGTGTGATGGTAAGTCACGCCATTGCCTCTCTTGCTGGGGGCAGACTGGTGACAGTCCTGGGCCAGCCGAGTGGCTTATCTCTGATTAGTTTGTCATCTTGGGTCTGGGTATGCACAGCCCAGCTAACAAACCCGTTAAAAAGTCGGATGGTTCAAGCTGGGCTCGTGATCCAGCTGGCTAGATGTGGTTGCGCTGGAACTCGGATCTGATGGGTGACGAGTGAGCACCCAGATGCCCGTGTCCCCAGGGAGCTGTGAGATCCTGTGCCAGACACGACAGGGCTGAGGCTGGAAGGATGGCTGGGGAAGAGCGTGCCCTACTTCATGTACTGCAGTGTGGGTGCAAAAAGCTGGGTCAGCACCTTCCTTCTGTGCTATTTCAGTGGCATTGTGACACAGCTTTGCTGTTTGCTTGCTTGTCCTGTTAAGCAGGCTTTTGGGATACGTGATGTGAGCTCTGCGGTTCGTTCTGAAGGCACTTGCCTTTCCCAGGTGTGTGATGTAAAGGCCTGTCCATCTCCTGACTTTCCAGTTCCCTTTTTGGACTCAAAAGGACCTTTTTGATCGCTTGCAGTGAGGCAGCTCTCCCAGCCACTGCTGAGACTTGGTTTCAAATTGTTTTTTCCTGATCGTTTGTATTCAGAGGCGCTTGCCTCTGTGGGAATCGCTGTGTTTTCATGTAAGGGTCAGTGATCATACTAGAGAGAAAATAAAAAGTGGCAGACTGGTAGCATTTCTTTGGGATTATTTGGGCTGCTCTCATGATGAGCGTTATACCTGCAGCTGTTATCAGTTAACTCCAAAATACTCATTTGATTAAGTGGAACATTTTAGTAATTGCTCAGAAGCAGGGGTATATCCCAAATTGATGTTGCTCTGAAGGGATTGTAGAGCAACAAAGCATTTCTAATGCAGTTCATGGTCTGTTCATCCAGGTATTTTAACGCAGGGCTTGTGCTGGGGCAGGATGTAAGCACCTGAGGAGATCAAGTGCTTGACAAAAGCAGAGAGGCATAGAAAATGTTCTGTTGCTCAGTGGAACCAAATTAATGTTGATAAAACAATCTTTAGATGTTGGACATCTTGACCACTTAGTACATACTGTTAATGTGCGTTAATATTAAAGAGTTCTTTTTTTTTGTTTTGTTTTTCTTTCTTCCCATTTAACTTCTTAGGCTCTTTTTGGAGGGAAGGAGAACTTGGTGATAATTGCTTTGTTGGGAGTTATGACTCCACTCAGGTAACGCACCCCTGCTTTGGGCAGGGTGTCCTGATTTTGGCTGGGACGGAGTTAACTTTATTCGCAGTAGTTAGTGAGAGGCTGTGTTTGGATTTGTGCTGAGGAGAAGCTGATCACACACTGATGGTTAGAGTTGCTGCCAGGACACTCAAGGACATTCCAGCTTCTCTGCTGGGCCAGTGTCTGCAGGGGCAGGAGAAGCTGGGAGGGAGCACAGCCCCAGTTACCAGCCCAGGATTCGACCTTAGGTTTAGGATTGAGACCCAAATTGGCCAGTGGTCTATTCCATATCATGCCAAATATATAGATGAGGGTCTGTCCAGAAGTTCTGTCTCTTGCGCTGGTTCATCTCTCTCTGGGTTGCCCATCTCTTGGGGTTGTCTCGCTCCCTTGGTCAACTCTTGGTCTCAGACACTTGGGCTCTTGCCTCTGTTCTGGGATTTTGCTTTCAGGACTTTCCCTGCTCCAGGATCATTAGGAGGGAACAGGCTGAGCCTTGGTCATCGGGTGGTGAGCAGTGTCACTGTGTATCACTTGTTTGTATATTTATATATATTACTATTATTATCATAATTATTATTATTTCTAATATTATTGTAATTTGGTTCTTAAATTGTTCTTATCTCAACCCATGAGTCTCTTCCCTTAACCCCTTTAATTCTCTCCCCCATCCCCGGGTGGGACGAGAGTGGGTGAGCAGCAGTTGTGGTGTTCTGCTGCCTGCTGGGAGTTCAAAACCATGATGCGCGGCCCAGTGAAGCTCCTGACCTTCCCCTTCTTTAAGCCGGCTTCACAACCTCTTCGTGGGGTCTGCTTCATTCAGCACCCACACCTCCGTATTTCAGGCTTCATATATTTATCTATAGAAGTGGCAGATCAGGCTGTCTTGCTTTCCTTTGGTGTAGGCAAGACAGTTTGGATCTGAATCACAGATCAAGAGGGATAAAAGGCAGCAGTTGCTTTTCTCTTTATCCAGGGAAAAGCTGGAGGACCAACAAAAGTCATCAAGCTGTTGAATGTGTCCTTGGGCCACTAGTGCCACCGTGTTGTGTAGAAATAGTTCAGCTTTTTAAAATGTGAGCTAAAGTTAACTGTGTTTTTTCTGTGTTTTTTTTTTTCTTAGAATCGTAGAATGGTTTGGGTTGGAAGGGACCTTAAAGATCATCTAGTTCCAACCCCCCTGCCATGGGCAGGGACACCTCCCACTAGACCAGGTTGCTCAAAGCCTCATCCAGCAATCTTCTTCAAATATATATTTATTTTATTTTTTGTTTTTCAAATGGGTGACTATTTTTTTTTCCCACAGATGACAGTTTCCCCAACCATCTTTTTTTTTTTTTGGGGGGGGGGGCATCTGAATCAGAAGATTTGATTTGGAGGATAAATACTGGGCT
>WKFP01014019.1:137705-153195 GCA_011057875.1 Pterocles orientalis
TTTTTTTTTTTTTTTTTTTTTTTTTGCTGCCTTGTCCTTGGGAGCCAGGGGTGGAGTGTGGCTGGCAAAGTGGCTCCTCGTTCCTTCGCGGTAATTGGGAAAAGTTCACATACTTGGCTTTTTGCCGGCACCAGTTACGTCAGTGTTCGTAAGTAACGGTTTTGAGTTTCTGGTTTTACTTGGCATTTACAGGTGACTTGTCCCAAGCTGCAAGAGGAGCTGCAGGCAGCTAGCAGCGGGGATTCTGTTTTCGGAGACCTCTTTTTTTAAAAAAAAAAAAATAACAGGCTGCTTCGAGCGAAGGGAAGTCAGCTTGGCTAAATGAGGAGGTGTCACCATGTCGACAGCCTTTTCCCCAGCGCTCAGCTCGAGCGCTCCAGCGTTTGGATTCGGGGTCAGGTAAAATTGTGACTGCAATAAAAGGGAACATCCAGGTTGAAGTCACACAGAGATGTGAGCTGAAGGTGATGGTCTGCCTCTAGATAAAGATGGGCACAAGGTTCTCCTTGCTGTGGGTGTGAGAGCTGCGCATAGAGCAGGGTAAAGGTGTGGACTGAAGAATAAGGACCAGCAGGTGATGGCATATAAAACCCCTCTGCTTTTCATGTAAATTTCCTTTAAATTATTCTTAAGTCCTGTGTCCTCTCTTTCTCCCTTTTTCTGCTGAATTCAAACTCCATGCTCAATTTCATGGTGAAAAATCACCTCTCAGTATCTGTCTCTCCTATTTCAGAGGCTCTCCTGTACCCATGTGCAGTGCCAGCTACTGTTTGATTGTGAAACTCTGTTAGTAGCCAGCAGCTCTTTGGGGAATAGTATATTTATGCACTAACAGGAAAAATATTTGGCTTTGGGGATGCATGACATCCTTTCACTGGCCGTGACCCTTGATATTTTCACGTCCATGGGGGGCTTTTCTAAGAATTCAAACCTTTCAGGGACAGCACGGTGCAGAACAAAAATAGAAAGAAAAAAAAAAAGAGGGAACAAAAAATAAAAAGAAAAAAGAGCAGTAGGTCTTAGCAGCACAGTGGCACGCGCTTCTTGTTCGTCCTCTTGGGGCTTGTGTGATGACACTTCTTGACGAGTGCCTGTAACCTGTTACTCCAAATAGCACATCCTTGGATTGGGGTGGCACGGTGTAATTTTGGTCATGGGTGCTTTCTTGTTGGATGTCTCTCCTTGCTATTATTTTTTTACGGTGAAGCTTGTGTTCATTGCTGGAAGGGCTCAGATTTGCTACAAATATTTATGTTTATAACTTGTGCTCGTACAAAACAGAGGCTGGATGCTGTTATGCTGACTTTATGAATGTGATTTAGTGTGTGATTTATGTGCTGTTTGGGTGGTTTTCTGTTTGTAGAGGTTGAACACTGCAAACCTTGCTTGTCATGTTGAGCTGGGTAAAAATAAGGAGAATAAAAGTGGGCATTTAAGGTGCTTAAAAGAAGCATGAATGCCTCTGGAACCTGAAGCTTAACAATTAGTCTCTTTTTTTCCTTTTTTTATTTCCTCCTTTTGCTATTTTCTTTCACCTGATACACAAACCGATTCAAGGCATCCCCAGCACAGTCACAGTTGAAATCACTGACGTTTCGCGTGCTGTGAAACTGATGCCTGCATGGATGATCCCAGTATCCTCTGCAGTGCTGTCAGGACTCCCCAAATCCCGCCCCAGCAGATGCTTGACTCCTTGTAAAACCTGGGTAAGTTTCTCTGTTCTGCTTTCTGCTTCCCTTTCTTCTCCAAATCCCTATTTACAAGTCTTGTTGTTTTTTTTTTTTTTCCTAATTTTCTTTCGCAAACATTTCCCATTTCATTTTTATAGTAACAAGTCAGAAGCTTCGGACTGCACTTGCTCTCCGTTGCTGCTGAGCTGAGTTAGAAGCCGTTCATTGGAGGACTTGTTCACTTTGTGCGCTCTACAAAGCATTATAAAATGAGTAATACCCCTCAGAATTTGTAACAGATGCATAAGTGCACCTGGGGTAAGTGCTTTGTGGACTTGACAGCATCTCATGAGTCCTACAAAACCGTGCTGTTGGCAGCAGCTTTTGTGGTTTCAAGTTTCTCCGAGGAGAACTATAGGGGAAACGCATTTACTTCAGTTGTCAATGGGAATTTTGCTGTTGCCCCTGGGAAATCCGAGTTCGAGGAACGTTTTGTCCTTCCTTCTGCCTCTGTATAATGCACACATGTGCGGTTTTTGGCAAACTTCTAGTTTGGATCGTGCTCGGGGTTGTTTTGAATAGTATCGAGGAAGGGTGTTGTGTGGGTGTACAGACACAGCCAGTGAGCTGCGGGTCCAGATCTGTTCTTAAAACTGATCCTACGTGTTATTAGCCATTAAGCCTGCCCTCGGGGGCTCTCCGGTGGAAAACGGCCGGAGCATTCTTGGAGCCTTAACATTGGCCATTAACTCATGATCATAGAATCACAGAATGGTTTGGGTTGGAAGGGACCTTAAATACCACTGATTTCCAACCCCCCTGCCATGGGCAGGGACACCCTCCACTAGCCCAGGTTGCCCAAAGCCTCATCCAGCCTGGCCTTGAACCCCTCCAGGGATGGGGCATCCACAGCTTCTCTGGGCAACCTGTTCCACTGCCTCACCACCTTCACAGTGAAAAATTTCTTCCTAATGTCTAGTCTAAATCTCCCCTCTTTCAGCTTATAACTGTTACCCCTTGTCCTCTCACTACACTCCCTGATGCAGAGTGCCTCCCCATCTCTCCTGTAGTCCCCTTCAGGTACTGGGTGATGGTGAAGCATGTGCTGTTGTTCACGGCATCAGCAAATGTCTTGGGACGTCTTGTCCTTGGGTGGGACAGAGAAAGCCTGGGAAGCGCGTGCCTGAGGGTGGGATGTGCCATACAACTTTGATTTTCCTTGAAGAACCTTCCCAAAGTGGGTCGTGGGAGTCCCTCACTGTGTAACAAATGGCTTCTGGTTTTAGGAGAGAATCTCCCATGTTTCATGGAGAAGTAAGAGAAAGTCCAGCTTGGAAACAGTGTTGAGAATCTCCAACATGGTGCTAACCGTCTTGGGGCAGCCTGCCTTTGTTGGAGGTGCTGTAGAGCTTTGTGTGCCGCGGGATGCTCTGATGCATCTCCTGGTAGCCTCAACTGTGAGCTTTTTGGGGTGACAAGGACACGCTTGAGTCAAAGGGACCAGATAGAACAGCTTCAAATACTGCTTATTGGAAAAAAAAAATAAAAGGAGAGGAGGAAAAGAGGAGAAGAAGGAGGAGGAGGAAAAGAGGAGGAGAAAGGAGGAGGAGGAAAAGAGGAGGAGAAAGGAGGAGGAGGAAAAGAGGAGGAAAAGAGGAGGAAAAGAGGAGGAGGAGGAGGAAAAGAGGAGGGAGAAACTCTTTTCTTTGGAAGAAGCTGTTTGAAGAGGAGAGCAGCCTCTCAGCCAAATTATGTTTTTTCTTGGCTGGGTCATGGTGATTGGGTTGATTGGTGAACTTAATCTCCTAGTGATGACTTTGAAATGGTTTCCTTGCACTCGGTTATTAGTAAAGCAAGGTGCTTGGTGTGGAAATATCCGTTATCAATGAGAAAAATCAAAAGGGGATTTGTTAGGCTGAAACAAGTTCATCAGAGATACCACCCTGTGTGTGTATAGATAGATCTGTGTGTGTATGTATTTTTAAAATAAGATTTACTCAATAAGATTACACCATTAACTCGAGCATTTTACAGTGCTCTCCTTCTGTGAGCTTCCATGATCCATCATTTCCCTGCCAGCATGCTGTAGCGGCTGTTAGATTTTACTACACCAAACACTGTAAAAGGGCATTAGAGCAGTTAAATTTGGAGTCTTGCTTTCATAAGGAAAAAAGAAAATGCTGAATTAGGCAATGGAAAAGGCAACCACAGCGATACTTTAATCTTGCATAAATTATCAGAAGCGTCAGAGGTGAGCAATTTTATGTATTGTTAGAGTTCAATTAATTATTCCAGATTAATCGATATTTAAAAGAAGCAAAGTCTGGTCTTTTTCTGGCTTAATGCACTACAGTATTTACTTTCACTATGGCAGTTGTATTATTATTTTTTTTCCTGTGATGTAGAAATGCTTTAATTTTATCCCCCCTATCCCTGGGGGTAATTCACTAATTTTCCTAAATAAATCTAGCCTAAATGATAACCAAACAGGGAAATATTAACTCCACAAAAGTTGGTCTAACTCTCAATGTTGGCTTTCCCTGACATCCACTATGAATACTTGAAAGATGAGGTGCTCTAAAGAAGCAGGGGAATTGTTTAAAAGGCTATAAAATTGTCTACAAATTGAGATGAGATGGTCAACATGCTGAGATCTGTGCAACTAGAATGAGTAAGTTGATTTTTTTTTTTTAATAGATGGTGAAATTCTGGCCCTGTTGAAGTTGTCTGTGCTTAAGTTTTTATGCTTCATGGTATATACATTTTAAGCCCTAAGGTTTGCCCTGGCTCATATACTGGGGTTGGAATAATGACGTGTCACAGGTCTGTATCTCTCCTCATGTGTATAGGTAGGTATAGGCATGTGTAGATAAGTAGGGAAGCAAGCAGGGGAATTTTTTGAACAATTAACATTCTGTTAATCTGACAGAATTCATGACATTTGTTTGATTTCTGAGTTAGGGATCAAACTACATATAAATTCCACTGTGGAAAATTAAATTATAAACTTTTCAGAAGTGGAACAGTGGGACTTGTTTTTACGTAAATAATTTCTTGACAGTTGGATTGTTTTCTTGGTGTCAGGCTTTGTAAAGGGTAAGTAGGAAATCACAAGACAAGAAAAGGTCTCTGCCAGTTTACAAAAAATGTTTTGCCCTTCTAGCATGCTTTCTTCACGCGCTTAAAATGAAATCGCGGTGCTGTGGTGTGGCGTGCTTCGTTCAGGAGGGACCACCTTGCAGAAGGTCTTGGAGTACTTTCCTGCCTCTTCCTCTTTATCAGAAGGAGGAAGGACACAGCTGAGGGATGCCTGGAAAAGAAAAATGCAGGTTGGAGAGGATGATCAGGACTATTATTGGTGAGATGTAATTGAATATTTAGTGTTTAAAACATGTCCGATGTTTGCTTATGTCCTGGTTTCAGCTGGGACAGAGTTCACTTTCTTCACAGAAGCTGGCGTGAGGCTGTGTTTGGATTTGTGCTGAGGAGAAGCTGATCACACACTGATGGTTACAGTTGCTGCCAGGACACTCAAGGACTTTCCAGCTTCTCTGCTGGGCCAGTGTCTGCAGGGGCAGGAGAAGCTGGGAGGGAGCACAGTCCAGTTCCCAGCCCAGGATTTGATCTTTGGTTTAGGATTGAGGCTCAAACTGGCCAATGGTCTATTCCATATCATGCACGGCATGGCCAGGATAGACATGAAGCTCTGTCCTGAACTTCTCTCTCTTGCTCTGGGTTGTCTCCCTCTGGGTCACCCCTCTCTCAGGATTATCTTGATCTCTCGGACACTCGGGCTCTTATTGCTGTTCTGGGATTGTGGTTTCAGGACTCTCCCTGCTCTGGGATTGTTATCGGGGAATCGGCTGAGCCTTGGTCATCGGGTGGTGAGCAGTATCACTGTGTATCACTTATTTGTGTATTGTATATATTGCTATTATAATTATAATTATAATAATTTCCAATATTATTCTAGTTTACTTATTAAATTGTTTTTGTCTTGTCCCACAAGTCGCTTTTCCTGTCACCCCTTTAATTCTCTCCCCCATCCTTGGGAGGGAGGAGTGTGGGTGAGTGGGTGATTTTTGCTGCCAGCCAGGGTCAAACTATAACAGTCTAGTAACAGTGAAGTCAGACACTTGCTTTGGGAAGTTATCTTGAAAAAAAAGATGTACTTTGCTCCGCATTGCACTGTAAGGAGCAGTTGAACTTGTGGCTTGTCCTGGTCCTAGTTTCTAGACTTGGCACGTTCTTACCAACTTTGTGCTTAGTTTAGAATATTCTTTGATAGAAGGAGATTAGCTTCTTCTGAATTGGATAGAGCTGCACATCAACGTGTTTGTCTCTTTCTGGAGAGTTTGGATTCCTTGGTTGCAAAGGACTCGAGATCCCGGTAAGCTCAGTGCCCTGAAATGGAGCTTAGGAAACTTACAAACACTGAAGTACCAGCATCCTTGGATGGCATGCACCTGACCCAGTGCACTGGGGAGCAACCGGGTCAGGAGTGGCTTTGCCAAAAAGGGTTTGGGGCTGTGTTGGACCCTAAGCTGGAAGCACCCAAAATCTCTTTGCATTACAAATAGAACAAACTGTTTTGGGCTGTATTAAGAGTTATATATCCAGCAGATTTAGAGATGGTGGCACTAGTGAGGCCATACTGGTAAACAATGACTGGTTTTGTGCATCCCAGTTCAAGAAGAATGCAAAGAGATGATCCAGTGACAGAACATCTTGGGATGACCTAAAATAAGAGGTTGAGGGTGCTGGGCTCATCTGGAGAGGCTGCGGAGTCTCTGCCTTTGGAGGTATTTCAGGTCGGGCAGATGAAGCTGTGGTTGCCCTGGTTTGGTGTTGGTGGTGCCTGTACTTTGAGCAGAGGGTTGAGCTGGAGACCTCCAGAGATCCCACCAAGATTTCTCTGATTCTGAGGAAGTAACTTAACGTTATCTGCTACTGTGCTGAATTTTTCACTTTAAGCACCAAAATCCCTCTGCAGCTTACAGGGTTTTACGGCGTTTGTGACTGACCATGTATGATGGTTTTACCCTGACTGGGACCCAACTCCACACAGCCACTCGCTCACCCTCCCCCCTTTCAGGGATGGGAGAGGGAATTAGAGGTAAAGGGGAGAAAAACCTCATGGGTTGAAATAAGAACAATTTAATAAGTTAACTACAATAGTATTGAAAATAATAATAAAGATTATAATAATAGTAATATATACAAATGAGTGATACAGTGATACTGCTCACCACCTGATGATCAAGGATCAGCCCCTTCACAGCTAATGATCCCAGAGCAGGGGGAGTCCCAAAACTTCAATCCCAGAACAGAGATAAGAGCCCGAGTGTCTGAGAGACTGAGATGACCCCAGGAGAGGGGTGACCCAGAGGGAGACAACCCAGAGCAAGAGAGAGAAGTTCTGGACATACCCTCATCTATATATTTGGCATGGTATGGAATAGACCATTGGCCAGTTTGGGTCTCAGTCCTAAACCTAAGGTCAAATCCTGGGCTGGTGACTGGGGCTGTGCTCCCTCCCAGCTTCTCCTGCCCCTGCAGACCCTGTCCCAGCAGAGAAGCTGGAAAGTCCTTGAGTGTCCTGTCAGCAACTCTAACCATCAGTGTGTGATCAGCTTCTCCTCAGCACAAACCCAAACACAGCCTCTCACTAGCTCCTGCGCATAAAGTTCGTAGAATCATAGAATGGTTTGGGCTGGAAACGACCACTGGATCATCCAGTTCCAACCCCCCTGCCATGGGCAGGGACACCTCCCACTAGCCCAGGTTGCCCAAAGCCTCATCCAGCCTGGCCTTGAACCCCTCCAGGGATGGGGCATCCACAGCTTCTCTGGGCACCCTGGGCCACTGCCTCACCACCCTCACAGTGAAAAACTGCTTCCTAATGTCTAGTCTGAAACTATTAACTACTAAAGTTAACTCCATCCCAGCCGAAACCAGGACATGATGTCAATCCCAGCTGATGAAAACACCAATTCCTGTCTAGCTGTGAATAGGTTCTTGTCAACGAGACTGGTGTAGAACTGTCACTTTGCAGTCGCGTCTGCAAGGACTTTGGAAATGACAAAAATGCCAGAGATGCTGAAACAAAGCCCTTTTATTGGTCTTCCCTGAAGATAATGAAAGTAGCCCTAAGATTTTCATCATTAGGAGTTGACTCTGGAGCACCATTAATTGGAGGAAAAAAAAAGAAAAAAAAAAGGAAAAAAAATGGAAGAAGAAATTGCCCTTGCAAGTGATGGTGGTACTGTGTTCTCTGATGTCAATGTAAGGATCAAAGCAGGAGTAAATCCAATATGTTGTTTCACTGCTTGAGAGGACCTTTAATCTAACTGGTAGGTCTAAGTTAACCCAGACCCCAGGAAATGAAGATTTTTTAATTTTCTTTTTAGTCACTCAATCTTATATTCACAAAACTGGGCATTCTGCTTAGCATGATTACCTCACAGTAGCCCTGCTGTGGCTAGGGCTTGCTTTATTTTGCTTGTGCTGTTGTTCCGTGCCGTTATTCATGCGGCGCCAAGGCTGTAGATTGCCCTTTGCAGTCAGGAGAATGTGCCAGCTGAGTAATAGAACTGGTATCCTGAAGAGCTGGTGATGGAAGGAGTCTAGGAAAAGAACGATGCAGAAGAAATGTTGGTTAATGAGCAACTAGGTTGGCTTGTGGACAGGTGGGGTTTGCTGTGATGTGCTTCTAAAGATTGTATTTTAGGTGAGGTAATTAAAGATTGTATTCTAAAGGTTGTATTTAAGGTATAAGATCTTATAAAGGGAATAAGGGCAGCATCCGTGCTGTGTAAGAAGCAGTGTGTCTCCAAGCTTTGAGCTGGTGATCTGTCAAGTAGCCTTGTGAATGAGTTGAAAGCATACCTGTGTCTGGATTGCAGAGTTTGGTGAAGACTTGTCTTTATCTTCATTTATAAAATGTACTTAACCTGAGTGGAGGATGAAAGTATTCAAAACTGCATCAGGGCTGGCTGCTTTTTCATGTGGTTTTGCTGCCTCCTTGTGATGTGTGGGTGATGCAGACATAGCTGTCATCATCCTGCAGGACCACCTTTGGGTGCGGAGAGAAATCGCCCGCAGCTGACTGGTTGGAGTCTGTTTACTGGGAAAAGCCGGGAAGGGCGATGGATTCTGTGTCGTTCCCCAGAGAGGTTTGTGTATAGTTTAGTGGGAAAGGGAATTGAGAGTGTGTTAAGTAAATGCATCCTGTGTTCTGGAAACTTCTTTTTCTTACTCCTGGATCCGTGTGGGGCCACCGAAAAGCTGCCTTGCTTTTTCTTGGATTTGCAAGTGTGATGGGTTTACCCTTGGCTAGGAGCCAACTCCACACAACCTGTTCATTCACCCTCCTCTGTGCCAGGGATGGGGGAGAGAATTAAAGGGGGAAAGGGAAAAAAGACTCATGGGTTGAGATAAGAACAATTTAATAACTCAACTACAATAATGTTGAAAATAATGATAGTAATATATACAAATACACAAATGAGTGATACACAGTGATACTCTCACCACCCCGTGGACAAGGATCAGCCTGTTCCTGGCTAATGATACAGGAGTAGGGAGAGTCCCAAAACCACAATCCTGGAACTGAGATAAGAGCCCGAGTGTCCCAGACCTGGAGCTGACTGAGGGAGGGAGATGACCCAGCAAGAGGGACCACGCAGAGAGAGCTGACCCTGAAAAAGAGAGAGAGCTTCCAGAGAGCCCTCAACTGTATACTGGGCATGATATGTATGTTATAGGATAGACCGCTGGCCACTTTGGGTCTCAATCCCAAACCTAGGACCGAATCCTGGGCTAGTAATTGGGGCTGTGCTCCCTTCCAGCTTTTCCTGCCCCTGCAGAGAAGCCAAAACAACCTTGGCTGTCCTGGTAACAACTCAAAACATCACTATTATCACCTTTCTTCTCAGCACTAATCTGAAACACAGCCTCTTTCTAGCTACTGTGAAGAAAGTGAACTCTGTCTCAGCTTAACTCAGAACAGCAAGACTGTTGTGGCTGATGCTGATGGCTTGTGGATGTCTGTCCCCACCCGCTGCTTCCCAGGTGTCCTCCCCTGCTGTTGCCTGTTGTTTGGAAGGAGTTCTGACCTCTGAGATGCTGTAGATGCCTCTCTGGGATGCGGGCTGGTTCTGGCTAAACCCTGGTACATCAGTGAGCTCATGGGGATCCTGCCCCTTGCTGCTGCCTGCAGATGTTGCTGAGATCAGCAGTTAAAAGCATCTCTCTGCACAGGCAGATCGGGCTTTGCAATTTCTTACCAGAGCTCGGGAAACATCTGCTTTACGGGGTTTTAATTTTTCTTCCTAGCACATCCATTCACTTCCCAGCAAATTTTAGGATTGTCAAGGATGTGTGCTGCAGAGGACAGGGCAGAGTGGTATGTGAACAAACACATCTATTAAAAAATTAAAAAAGCAGGATGTACAATGCCAGTAAAGCGATCTCTGCTCCTGATCAGTTCCTGCTGGCATACCAGGGGGATGCCCAGCCCCAGCGACTCTCCCACTGTCACCACTTTCCTCCTGGGGCCTAGCAGGGCGTGGGTGACATGCCATTGTCTGGAGGGGAAAACAGCTTTGTCGAAAAGCATCCTAAACTTGATATCCTTGTTTATCTCTTCACAGTCCCTGCCTGGCCCCTCTAGATAAACAGGTGCCAGCGCCTGCAATTCCCTGTGGCTGCTGCGCTGCCGGAATAACGCGGAGAGTGAGCCGTGTCTGCCCGGGGAGTTATTCCTTTTCAGGGTTGGAGCATCCTTATGGCGAACGGACCGTGACTCTGGAAACAGACCCACGACTTGAAGCTGGCTCGGGGAGGCTGGTCCTGGAGGTGTCTGTGGCTTCTGCAATGCTCAAGAGCTTGCGGGATATTTATTTTGGAGCAGTTAGACTTGCATAGGGAAACTCTCAGGCCTGTCCGAGCTGGGGGAGGCAGCATGTCGGCTTTCTAATAAGGATAAAAATTCCTTGCTGTGCTGAAAAGATCTCGTACATGGTTAGAAAAGATGCTCTGACTGACAGCTCTGAGGCTATTACAGGACAGTGAAAACTCCTCTCTATTAGTGCCGCAAACCTCTGCAAAATGGTTTGTTTCTCCCGGCTGCTCTCGGCATTGCTTACGTTCCTCGAGCTGGCAGTGGCAAAGCCATGCCCCGCTGCTGGGTCGTTAAATGTCTTGACTTGAAGATATTCTTGAATGAAACCCTCTAAATTCCCACCTGAACACTGTTGTAGCGATATAAAGCCCAGTAATAAAATGTAATGAAGAACAGCAGCGTGAAATCAAGATGTTAAACCTCTGCTGGTGACAGGCATTAAATCTGCAGCCTGGGGTTTCCCTTTGCTTTTTTAATATATATTAAAGCGGGCAGCTCATTTTATTGCTTCTTGTCTCACAGGCTCTTAAGCGGAGCTGTGCTCGGTGCCGGGTAAGTGGGACTTTTTCTGTTCCCTTTCTTCCACAGTGTGTCTTGCAACTTTGGTCTCCTGCTGTAGTGATTTTTTCAATCTAGGGACTTTTTGGCTTTCGGAAGAGTTGCTCTTTGGCTCCTGAGTGTTTTAAATTATTCGGTGCGTGGGATTTTCCTTGTGGGTGCATCCAAACTAAGCTGGAAGTTTATTTTCACAGCAACGAATGGTGTTGGATCTACTTTGCTCTATGTGAGCCCTTGCTCTTAATCTCTTTACCTCAACATCTGCGCTTAGCAACAGTGATTGGAAAATGTGGATATGCAACTTAATTTCTTTTTTCAGAGTAGTTCAAATCTGTTATTTTTCTTTTTTTTTTTTGAATTTCTTAATATGGTCCCAGATTTTTCAGGTTTTACGTGGTGGGAAGCATGGGTTCAAATAGGTTTTTCTTTGATACATGCTGTGTCTTCATGGTTCCCAGACACTTTTACCTTTAGTTTAAAGGGATGTTTTTCTCTTTATGACATTTCCCTTCATGGATATTCAATATCGATCCACTTTCTTTTACACGTCAGTAGCTCCGTGTGCCGAACATGCTGCCAAAGGCTGGTTTCGCACTAAGTAATGCAGGAGAGAACTTTGCTTTTCCCATTCCATCCTCTTAAAAAAAAAAAAAAAAAAAGCCAAGACCCCCCCCAAATTGTTGGGGTTTTTTTTGGGGGGGGGGGCATCTGAATCAGAAGATTTGATTTGGAGGATAAATACTGGGCTCCTGCTCTGTTGTTTGCTGAGTAACTTTCCTGACAATAATGGTATGTTGTAATTATGTTGTCTAAACGGCAAATGTCTATCCTGCATTGGTTTTCTGTTGCTTATTTCTTACAGCAAATAGCCAATATAATAAAATCGTGGTGTGTACGTTGGGACAACACTGCTTTTTTGGCCATGTGCTGTCCGATTAGCTTGGGCATCCTTTAGCCGCTTTCTCCAAACTGGAGATGGGGTTATTCCCAAAAGTGCAGGAGTATAATCTTTTTATCACCAGTTTTAAGGGAAAATACCAACTTCTAAGTGAGGTTTAACTGAACGAGATGCGATGGCGGACGAATGTGCTGGTTCCTCCAATCCTACAAGTCCCATGCCAGCAGCGTGGATGCAGGATTTCCCCCCCCTTCTTTACCAACAGCCTTTTATTCCCCTCTCTACCTGATTGTCTAGTTGAAGTTTTACAGGATGAAGCCCTTTCTCAACTCTTGTTTTTGAAAGGCAGGTGAGTGCTTGCAGTTGTGAACCTTTTTCCTTACTCCTGAAAAAAAAAAAAAAAATCATTGCTGTTGCCCTCCTGGATGTGCAACACTGCTGTGCTGCTAAGTGTTCACCCTGCTCAAGCATTCGACATGACAGCACTGTCATTTCTTGTTTCCCCGGCGTTTTCTCTAAGAAAAATTAGAAGTGCTTAAAATTAAGATTTTTGCATTTATTTTAATGTCAAAGATGTGTCAGCTCCATGGGTGGGGAGCGGCACCATGCCTGTTCTTGGCATGTCCAGCACAGGACAGTGGCTGTCCCATGTGCTGCAACAAGACAAATTGGAGAATTGGGGATTTCGGGGACTCTTGTGTCACCCTTCCTTCCCTGCAGCCCTGCAGAGGGCACTCGTGCCCCTCGCATCTCCCCACTCCACCTTTTTCTGGTTATTGATGGCCTAATTTCATCTTTATGTGAAAGAAAGCAGATATCAAGTAATTTGCAGCAATAACCTGCTAATGCTGGGCCAGTATCAAAACTCCCATGTTCATTTCAAGTGGCAGATAAAACACTAATATATAATTATCCTTGCAAATTGGATTGTTTTAAATAACCAAAAGGCTATGGCCAGGAGAAAACTATCCCATTTCCCTTGAGTTACTATTGCAGTGTAATTGCTGCGTTCAATCAATTTCCTTGGCATTAGAAATTCCATCACAATCAACATTAAGCTTTATTCATTGTGATGGCTAAGAGCCGGGCCATTTCTCCTCTTTTCCTTAACTGGCAAAATTAATCAGGGAAAAGATTTTAAACATTTACCCGTGCGAAAGAGGTCAGCTCTGCCACTATATTGCTCAGCAGATAAGGGGGCTAATAAAAAGAAAATTGAATTACTAATGATCGCCAGGAACAGAGTATATAAAACCTGGCAATCGCCCGGTTCAGGAAAAAGGAGAATCAATTTTCTTCGGACAAGGTGCGCTCATTTTTTATTTTGGCGCATATTATCAGCAATTTAATTTGAAAGCGCATAAACAGGAGGAAACAGTTAGAAAATAATGAGCCTAAAGGTGTAAAATGCTGCAGGATATATGCTGTACACAATTTATTTGGCACAACAGATAATCACTTTAATTGAATTCAAAACTGCATTGTTCAGCAGCCGTGTGGGCTGCCCGCCTCGCCCAGGGGGATAACAGAATATTACAAAGATGCTGGCGAGAGGCTCCTCGGTGTCTTTTTCCCCTCCATAATGTCCCCTTCCAGGCAGGACTTCTCAGCCGTGTGCCCGGGATTGCTTAGGCACAGTCACAGCTGGCTGGAAGCGAAAGATGGAGAAAAGTGCAACACAGATTTCTCTAGGGACCTTTCCTTATTGTATCGCTATGTATATTTGTTTCTTAAATAATTTGGTGTGTTAGGGTTTGATGGTTCGGTGCAAGATCATCCCGTAAGCATGCAGCACAGAAACCGGTCGTGTTGTCTTCTGCTTCAGATGAACTTGTTTTGCTGGGTCCCAACTGAGTTAAAAGCCTCCCTCCTGCTTGTAGTGATTTCATCTGTGTATTAAACTCGTTTTTAAGTTGTAGCTTTTGGATTACACCTGGGAGAGGTGGGTGGTGGGAGAGACGCTTTTGCTGGCTGCGAGTCAGCATGATTGCCACGCAAGGAGCTTTGCTGCGATCGTCCTTTAATTTCTTTTGTTCTTTAGGTTTGGAGAGTGGAGTGGACTCATGCTGGAGTGGAAATAGTACCGTTGCTCAGCACTTTGCCTGCTCAGAGCACTTTGCAGGCATTAAATAATAAAACAGTGGTTCGGTGAGGTGGCACAGGAGGGGCTGTGTTGCCGTCTCTGCTGTACATGTGCCTGGGCAAAGGAAGCCAAGAAGATGCAGACTGCAGCAACAACCAGTTAGTCTGTGGTTGTGCAAATCCATGGCCAGAACAAGAGTAAATTTCGAGCCTATCCTTTGTTGCATCCGCAACATGCACAGCTAGGAAGCTAATTTTTCTGTTTTTCCCCCTTTAAAATATTCCTTTCCTGCTTATCTTTGCCTTTCTTATGCTCCAGATGGAGATAAGACAGTGATTTGCATTACCAGTTTCCTCCTTGTCCTCTATTGCCACCACCAGCCTTGAAGCTGGCTTCTGCGAACGTGCTGAATAGTAGGAAATCCTTTTTGTGTTTGCGTCTTTCCAGAGAGAAATTCTGCCAGGATTCATAAGACATGCTTCATCCTGCCATCTGCAGAAAGAGTTTCTACAACTCTTTAATTTCAGAGTGATGGTCACCTTCCAAAAAAAAATCCCTAAAACCTAATTTCTCTTTCTGCTTGCTCAATAGCGTGAGCCGTGCAGCATGAGGGTGTTGGGACAGGTGAGGAAAAAGCCTGGCGGCAGAAGGAGAAGGAGTTGGTTTGCAGTAGCTGTGACCAGGCGAGAGCAGAAAGTAAACGGGGCGTAAATGGTGAGGAGTAAGTTATGGCTGGCATCTGAATGCTCAGCTGCTGTTAATTTTATTGACACTGGGTGTTTGGATCCCTCTGGCAGCTTTGAAAATCTTAGCAATGGATTTTATACCCTCTTCTATTTTGGTTTTTTTTCCTCTTTCAAAGTGAGGGCCAATCAGTAAATATTTCTAATGGGGAGATTCCTGTTGGGACACCGTGCTTCAGGTTTGTGGGGTTTTTTTTTGGTGGGTTTTTTTTATTATGCTGTGGTCTTTGCTTTGCATTTTTAAAATTTATTTTCAGTGACTTGCACAAGGTGTTGCTGCTCTTTGGAGGTGACATTTCAGATCACGTTATGTATTAAGGTGCTGTGACATCTCTGTTACGTCTTATTAGGAGGAGTCGGAGGCAGCGATCCCTGCCCTCGAAGGAAATCCTTGTGTCTTGCACAACACTGCTCAGGACCCCTTGGAGTTTCTTTTCTTCTCTGCTCCATCATTTAGTCTCATCTTTCTAAGTAGGTCCTTCCTAGCTCATCCGAACCCTTCACAGTTTTGCTGCTTCAGGCCAGCAAGGCTAACGTCATTCCGCTGTCATACATTGGTTTGACCTTGCTGATGTGTCATTACGTTGTCAAGTCTCTCTTCCTTTTTTTTTTTTTTTTTTTTTTTTTTTTTTT
>WKFP01014019.1:167601-178788 GCA_011057875.1 Pterocles orientalis
GACTTCCACCATCTCCCTCAGCACCCGCGGGTGCATCCCATCAGGACCCATGGATTTATGGGTGTCCAGATTACTTAACCGCTCCTTAACCCAGTCTTCATCTACCAGAGCAAACTCCTCCTTTGTCCTGACTTCCTCTGGGGCTACAAGGGTACGGGACTCTTCAGGAAAGCCTCCGGCAGTGTAGACAGAGACAAAGGCGGCATTCAGTAACTCTGCCTTCTCTGTATCTTCTGTCACCAGAGCACCCACCTCATTGATCAGTGGGCCTACATTGCCTCTGGTGTTGGCCTTGTCTGCAATGTATTTGAAGAAGCCCTTTCTATTGTCCTTGACCCCTCTAGCAAGGTTTAATTCTAAGGAGGCCTTAGCCTTCCTAGTTGCCTCCCTACACCCTCTGACAACATTCTTATATTCCTCCCAAGTGGCCAGCCCCTCCTTCCATGATCTGTAGACCCTAATTCCAGCCTCTTGCTTTTGGGTCGTACAGGTCTCTGCTCCCTGGCTCCAGCTTTGCCCTTTATTTGGGGTTGAGTTTAGGCACTTTAAATATTCAAATGACCAGTTTTGCAGCAGCTTGGATGATACAGGTGAGACCTGGATGCTGTCTGCAGTGGCCGTTTCTCTGCATGGTTCAGGCAGTTTGTAGAAAGGGTGGTTCTCACCCTTTCAGCACAGTTGAAATTTGTAGTAAATCAACCAAAAATATCTTCTACCCTGGAATAAAGAGCCTTTTCTATCTAGTGATGTGCAAGCGAGTCGTGTAGTAGATTTTTATCAGGAGTTTTTAGCGAATAACAAAAATAATTGAACCCAAACTTGCCGTGGCTCTGGATGACTGCCCTTGAAAGCGGTGTGCACGCCGCCTGCTGCTTGCTCGAGGGTTAAATCACCACAGAGAGACCCCTGGTGTTGCCTTTGCCTCTTCATCCTGACCCTGGTCACTTTTTAAAGCTGTGGTTGTGACCCACATCTCTTGGTTCTTGGTCCTCCCAGGGCTACTGTCTCCTCTTTGCTTCTTCTAGAAGAAAAATTTGAGTCGGTGAAGGGCCGAAACCGGTGGCTGGAGTGGTCCACCTGCATGGTTGTGATGCTCCAGCAGTTTTTCAGGATATTTTCCACTCAAATTTTCCTGGATACTACTGTAACACTAAGCAGAGATAAAGGAAATAGAGCTTGGGCTTTTTTTTTTTTTTTTGTTTGTTTTTGAGGATGCTTGAGCATCCCTGGAGGAAGAGAGCTGGGAAAGGAGAAGGGAGCGTTGCAGCTCAAGGTAATTATTACGGTTTATTATTTGTATCGCTGTGTTGGTGTTGCAAATGCACCTGGAGCATCCTCCTCCCAGAGAGTTTGCAGGTTTGATCCGTGAAACCGCAGAGTGGATGTAACAAGTACAGGAGGGTGTTGTAACTCCTTGTAGGAGAGGGCAGGCCTTTCTCTTTGTTGCAGCAAGAGTTGTAAGTACTTTAAGTGCTGCTAATTAAGATGTATTCCCCCCTTACCCCGTGCTATTTATTCTGAATATTATTTTTTTCCTGTAAAGTTGTCCTGGATTAATAGGTTAGCTTTTATGCCACAAACAGTAAAGAATATTTACAGAGGATCACACAGAGATGTTTTTAAGGCGATACTTGGAATTGTTACTCTTTTGAGGTGGCACTTGTTCGTCTTCAGCACTGGTCTGGGAGAGTGGCTGGCAGTGCCACGGCTCTGTGTGGGTCTGCTCATCTCTGATCCCCCAGCTCTTACATTGAATCATCCCGTGGAAAATGAATGCAGGATGTCCTGAACTGCTCCTTTGCAGGGCTGTGTCTTGGGTTTGACTCCTGGCAGGTGATTTCTACGGACTGTGGCAATTTTTCAGCTGAAATCCTTGGTGAAACCATCTGCTCCAGCTATTGTCTTTTCCACCTCTTCCCTTTTCCATTTCTTGTGTCCGTATATAACAGCAAATGCTTCCAGCTAGAGTGATGAAAATTACCAATTAACTGCCTGTGAGAAAACGAGGGGACGCCAGCTGTGAGCAAGCCACTTGTCCGTCCCTCGGCTCACACGTAATTCTATCCCCTCCCCAACTTGCCTCCCAACATCCTGGAGGTTATACCCGACCCAGGTGGGTGTATCGCTTCTGGGGGAGAAAGATGGCACAAAAGTAAGAAGCGAAAACGGGGAACAAGAAAAAACTTAATCTGCAGGTTTATTCTGGTATGTAAGAGCTATCTTTAACCCGTCTTGGCTCAAGATGGCACTTCCATTTGTAAAGTCCCTACAGAAACATCCAGCTTGGCATCTGATTCATGACAAATGTGTCAACCCTGGCTTGCCCTCCTTCCCTGCGGCTTCAGGAAGCTTCTCCCTTCACAGGTGCCTTTCCAATTTTAAGATTTGGTTTGAACGCATATAATTGATGGAATTTGTCATTGAAAACTAGAGTCAGATGCAATTACCGTAAATTAAAAAAAGCATCCAGGGCCGGCACGGAGAGCTGTTGGCATCGGGGTGGGGATTTGGAGATCGGGGCTCTTGAGGCCAACGGGGAATTGTGTGGTATTAAGAAGGGATTCGATGCCTGACACCTCCCTTGGTAATTTTTGCTGGGATGATCTCACCCCAGTCCTCTTGTTGTTTTGCCACTTGGCTCATCTGATTCCTTGCGTCTTGACCCCCCCCCCCCCACACCTTTGTCTGTCAATCCGTGGGGGCTGCGAAGGGTAATTAGTTGCAGGAGCTGATGGAGGGCATGGTGTTATTGCTACAGCCGTGCTCCCTTGTCCTTTTCCCTGTATAAAATCCCTGCTCCCTGTCAGGTTGGTGGCACTTGCCTTCCTCAAGGTCTTCTTCAAAAATTAGAGCTGGCGATGGTGGGAAAAAACATCCTGAGGTCATGCCACCAGGGTGGGTTTGGTTGCAGATGTATCCCCGTGGGGTTCAGGGCCTCTCCTGGACTTCTGAGCTTGCACATGAGTCTGCTTTGTGCTTTCCAGGGCACCCACTCCAATGCTGAGGATTTTCTCCTTGGCTTTGGACCTTTATCTGGTGGATGTCTCAAGGAGCATCCTGAGAATCACTGCTCCCTTCCCAGGTGGCTTCTTCTGCCCATCTCTCACATAACCCACTAAGATCAACTCCTAAATCCTTTTTTTGAGTTGGGCATGGGCTATTTCCATCCTGCCGTGCTTTCTCTCACCAATAATTTTGCAAGACACTTCAGGATGCCTCTAGACTGAGAGCTGGGGACACAGCTGGGTAGGGTGTCCCCGCTTCTCAGCTCTTAGGCCCATCCTACCGCAAGGGATATGGTCCAGTGTGGGATTGACTTCGCCATCAGAAAGGATGCTCTGGACAGACTCCTTTTTCCTTTTTCACCCTCAATATTTCCATTGGTGACCTTTCGGAGGCTGGACATGCCAGTTTGATTAAATTCTGCTTAAAGCTGGTCCCTCTTCCTCCCCGTGGTGACACTGTCTTCCCAGATGCCCTCTCCTGAACTCATGTTACTGAGCCCCAAGGAGCAGCTCTCCCAGTTCCATCTACACCTGCAAATCTCCACTTTTTTTTTTTTTTGAGCCTAATCCAAAACTCTGAAAAAAATGTGAAGCTCCGAGTCAGCATCTGCAGCTGTCTGTGTGCTAAGCCCATCAGTTTGTGATGAGCTGCAGCTTGCAGGAGGCAAACAAGTGGTGTGGGTTTGTTGTGTGGTTTTTTTTAATTTTTTTTATTCCCCCCCCTCTTCTTTTACCCCAGGGAGTGCAACAAGGCTGGACAAATCCAGGTGTCTGATTAGCCACGCTTAATTAAAAACCTGGTATTCTGGAGTGTGAGCCTGATGGATTCAATGCAATCTCAGCAGAAAAGAGCCCGGAGGAAAAGCTCAGCTTATCCCCCACGGGCACGGTGGATGGGGGCTGCCCAGCCCTTTGGGAATACCGTGTCCCTGATATTTCCAATTTAATGGGTTTTTTTTGGAATAAGCAGCAGGGAAAGGTATCACAAGAGGTTTTTTGGGGAAGCAGCAAAGCACAAGTTATCGTTGTTGCTGGTAGAACATTTCTGCGTCCCGTGGAAAGCGTGGCCGTGTTGACCGTGCTCCAGTTTGTGATTTGGGATAAATCAGGGTTGCTGCATGTGCAAATACAGTAATTTTTGACTCTTCAAATCATGGCAGGAGAACACTGTACCCTCTGCCAAACTGTGCATTTAAAGAGCAGCAGATATCCCCCTCCCCATCCTCGTATGCCTCTCTGGCTTGCTTTTGTGTTGGGATATTCAGTTACCGCTCCTGCTGGCTGCAAAGCCTCCCTGTGCCGCTGCCGTACCCCTGTCCCCTCCCCGGGCTGGGAACCTTCACCTTGGCAGCTCCTTCAGGCAGGAGCAGCCTCTCTGCGTTTTTATTTCTCTGCCTCATTGCCTCCCCATCTGTTTGCAGTTTGCAAACTTACCTATTCCTTTTGCTTTTTACCTTTTTTTTTTTTCCTCTTACAGTTTTCATTTGAATTGTAACCGTGTTGGTTAACTCAGCATGTTTCCAGAGCTGAAACAAGGAAAGAGATTTGAGAAAGGGAGGGTGATCCTGGGGGGGTTCAGCCCAGAGTATATGCTAAAGACGACATTTTTTGGATGATTTTTAGAAGTACCAAGTACCACCAGCTTCCCTGACCTCTCTGGGAATGTGCAGTTAACTCCTCCAGCCAAAGCAAGAAATGGTCCTTTTAGTGGGTTCTTTATTTGGGATTAAACCGGGGTTTAGTTGCACATCTCCTAGTTGGAAAGGAAAACGGAGCAATACATAGCTGTTCTACGAAGTTTTATATTTACATTATGCCTTTCTCCCTCCCCTCTCTACAAATTCTTTATATATCATGTATTTTCAAAAGCATATTCAAGCACAGGAGTGCAATCTATAGAAGGAAATGGCTTTTTTTTTTTTTTTTCCCGTCTTTTCCCCCTTTTTATTTAGAGAAACAAATTTGAAGCCTGGCACACGTGGACCCTCGTATTGCCGGGACCTGTGGCCGTACCCTCTAGGGGGCACGATACACCCGCGTTCGCGCTGCGTGGTTTTTTGCAGAGAAGTGCTATTGTGTTGGTTGTTTTTTTTTTCTGTAGGAAACGATGGTAGGGAAATGAACTGAGAGTTTCAAGAAGCAGCAAAATATCCGTGTGTTCAGCAGGAATGACAGCCTGGCCACAGAGCTGGTGGGCTTTTACCCATCAGTGATGCTCTGCTTTAATTTTTTTTTTTTTGCAGTGATTTAAGGCGTGAGGCTTGCAAACGCTCCTGCAGTTGGTTTTAAGCAGTCCTGGAGGTTTAAAAATCACCCAGAAAGCAGCTGTATTTTGAAGCTCGGTTGTTTTAAACCTGTAAAAGTCCAAAAGGCAACTTTTAAAAAAGCCAAATGCTGCCAAATAAAAAATGTGGTTGTGCAAAAACACTCGTGCTCCTCTGAGAGCTTCGGCTCTGGTGCGACGAGCGAGGGGACAAACAGCTACCTCGCTTGAACAGGGGACCTCGAAAGGCTCTAGCTATCCTAATTTTTGAAAACAGGCAGCCCACGTGTGATTTCTGAGCTGGCTTTTCAGGACTTTGCATCTTTCTTTTTAAGCCAAACCTAATTCAGCCCTTCCAGCCCCAATAAAGTGAATCCTAAACCTCCTTTTTGGTTAAACACCTGCGACTGTCACCGTACATCCAGGATAACTCAGGGTCTGTGTCGAGTGGCAAGAATTTAATTTAAACAGCATGCTGTTTTTTTTTTCTTTCTTTTTAACTATTACATAGCCTGCACTATTGAGCTGTGAGGTGTGAGAGCCAGTAGCATCCAGATGCCGAGAAAATGACTCTATACGCTGTAAAAAACCGTTTCCGAATAAATCCTGTTTTCCAGTGCTCCTGTAATTACCTCTTGCCTCGCCGTGTCTGATTACGGTGGTAGAGATAGAACAGAAGTAATGCCAGCTCTACCTCCGTGATATTTTCTACACGGTACTGATTTCTGCCCAGTTAATTAATTCCTAATACTGGTGAGCTGACCAATCATTTTTATTTTGATCGTATTATTTCCATAAGACTGGCACCCCTGAGTGTCACTTCAGCTTGTCACTCTGTCCTCTCTGCCACACTGTGATTAATTGTTTGCTGCGTTAATTGCAGAGATGAGATGGTATAGCATCACCTCCGGTCCCGTCCGTACGTGAACGGTACTTGAGCAGGAAAAGCAAAGGGGGAAAAACTCTGCTGTTTAATTAAATCTATCTTTTGCTGGTCGGTCCCTACCGACCTGGACTGCTTCGGATTAAGATGGCAAATAGCTGTTGTCGTGCCAGAGATATTTAGTCACCCTGACCAAGCGAACGGACTAGCAGAGGGCTGGTAATTGTTCCTGCTTGTCTTAACACTGCCTGCAATAGCCCGACGAATACACTTGTGCATCGTCTAATTTCCCACAGGCATACAGGATGCTGGAGATAAACCTGGGTGCTCGGACGTCTTGCTTTCTGGGTTTGTAATTACCCAGTGGATAACGATGCTGCTGCAAAAAGCCCGGGTCTTTGTTATCCCTGTGAACCTTTCGCGAAAGGGCAGTTGCAGGAGTGATGAGATGCATGTAAAAGACAACACGAAGAGGGGAGGATGCTCAGCCCCCTCTTTACAAGGGCCAAAATGTGACATTAAAATGACAAACACAAACCATCTTAAAAGTATAATTTTACTAAGTGTGAGCGTTCATTTTTTAGAGCATAAAATTCCTTCAACTGCAAAAAAACCCAATCAGAACAACCGGCAAAACACTCCCAAAATTCCTCTAAACCCCCAAGCCCTCTCATTTCCTTGAAGTGTCCTTTAGCTTGGATTTTTTATTTATTTATTTCTTTCTTTTTAAATTCTTTTTGTCTTTCTTTTTTATGCTTGCCCATGAGGATTTTGTTCTGGAGAGGAGCACGGTGTTGTAACTCTAGTCGAGCCTGACACTTCTGCATCTGCCTTCTCCCCGACGCATCCTTCCCTGATTTTTTTTTTTTTTCTGCTGTTTCAGTTTTTTCTCCAGCTAGTAATCGTTTGAGCAGATGGTGGGATAAAGTGATGCTGACCAGGAAATTACCTGTAAGCTGAGAGTGACGGTGCCTTTCTCCATCACAAAACACCAAAAATCAGTTTGTGGCTCCTCTTGGCTTGTCCGAGGAGGACACGGAGTTATGGAAAAGAGTGGGAAAAGCTCTCCAGGCTCTTTCTTGGGACTCAGTTTAACAGTGTGAGCATTTGTTGGTGGTGGAAAAAGCTCTATTGGTGATTTGTTAGTGATGTGTTAGTGCTGTGACAGTGATTTAAAATGGTTTTGGTGATACTCTGCAAAGCAATACGTGTTTCTGCAGCGAAAATCTGGGTGCTCCCGTGATTTCAGGAGCCGAATATTTGGTGTGGGATCCCTAGGAGATACCCGAAGGAGCAGGGCAAACCCTTTGGGCTTCGCAGGGCACATTTCTCCCATGATTTTAGCATGTAAAAAGGGAAGGAGTTGAAAGATGGAGTATGGCTTGTGATTAATTTCTTCCCTCCTCCTGCCCCGTGCCCGTTTTTAAAGGATTTCAGCTGAGAAAATGCTGCTCTGGGAGGGGTGCTTCCGTTTCCCCGGCGCTTCCCCCTGCTCTGGCGTCGGTATCGTGGCACGGGCAGCATAGCCGGTGAGTAAGACACTCTCCAGCTCACTACATTGCGAAGTAATGAAGTGGAAATGAACTCTCTGCCTGGTGAGGAGAGAGGAGGAGGAGGGGGACTAGCTCCCCGCCAGCGGCACTCGCTGCGCAGATTGATGGGATGTGCTGATGCTGGGTACCAAACACGACCATGTCACTTTGGGGAACAATTCATCTAAAGGTTCAGTGATCTGTCATCCTCTCCCGCTCCCAAAGAGCTGGGAAATCTGTGAGGAGAGTTTAAAAAGAGCTTCCACGTTGCGATTTTCGGCCGGTCGCTCCCTCCCATGTCTCTTTCACCCTGCAGAGGAAGAGTCAAGGCGAGATGTAAAAGCATCTTCTAGCTCAGCTCTGCCAGGGCAGGTTTGGGGTGCAGAGCTTTTTTGTGGGACCCCAAATCTCTGAGCATGTGCCTGGGCAGGTTAATTTAGTGAAACATATGAGGCTAAATACGATCGAGCGCTTGGATGAATCTGTGTGCATAGAAACTATCTGATATTTAAAAAAAAATGTTTTACTACTGATTTTTTTTTAAATGTGGGGATAGAGTGGAGAATGTTTAAGGATGTATATAATCTCCAACTTTTATTGTTTCACTTTTTCCTTTTGATGTAGCTGTTAGGGGTCATATAGTCATTTTCTGCCTTTCCCAAAATATTTCCTAGACCCTGGAAGATCTGCAGACAACAGGTTGAAATGATGGGATGAAAAGTTACTCTGCAAATATCCCCCCAAACCCAACCACCTCCTTGTCTGTGGAGAGGTCTTGCTTGCAACTCCACGCGTGGTTTGACATCTCTTTTTTGCTCTCTGCTTGTTGCAGCCCTTCGCAGGGCATTTTTCCAGCCATTGATTTAAAAATATACATTTCTTGGGAAGGCAGGAAGGTTGGTGATGACAAAAGTGATGGTTCAATGATGCTCCCAGTACCAGACTGATCTGCTGGGTGAATAGCTAATGCATTAATCCGCTGTGTTGGTGAGACTGGGAGGGGGATGATTTAAAAGCTTTGGAAGGAAGGAAAATATTTTTTTTAAATTTTGTTTTGTTTTGATTTTGTTTTTTTTTTTTCAGGGTTTTTTTAATTTAATTTTTATCTTCAGTTCTGCTGTTGAGCACTTTGTCTGGTTTAGTAAGAGTCTGTTCATCTTTCCTTAATTGGGGGGAAAAATACTTCTGGGAGGTTGAGGAATGATGTTAAATTCCTCTGAGCTATCCTAAGGGAAGGACAAAAGATACAGCAGGAAAAGTGCCATGGGATGGGAAAAGCTTTGAAAATAGCGTGCAGGTGGGGAAAGATTGCTGAAAACATGAAAAATAATTAAGGAAAGGGGAAAAAGGAAGAAAAAAAGTTGGATCTTAAGTTCAAGGAGGAGGAGGAGCCTTTCTCAATTTTTTGGGTAGCATTTGTGCAAAATCATTTTGCTTTCAGGAGGTGTTAGAGGATTATCAACATGGAATTAATTTGATACGTGTTTTTTGGTCCTGAGTTAAATGGGTGCTGCTTTTTAATCTCCATCTTGGCTTGGCAGGGTCTAAAGCACCTTTAAACTTTAGCTAGAGCTTTTTCTGCAGCAGAATCAAACCCAAACCCCGAGTAAAGGTCCAGATTAACCACGTTTGAAGCTCAAAGCTTGAGCTGAGGAGGGCAGAGAGGTCCCTGGAGCCTGGGAGCTGGGCTGTGGCAGTGGCTAAAACGCCTTTAAAACTCAGCTAGAGATTTTTCTGCATGAGTTTGCAGCAGAATTAAACCCAAACACGGAGTAACGATCCAGATAACTATTTTTTATGGGAAAATCTCAGGTAGTGGAGGGCAGAGCGGTCCCTAGAGCTGAGACCTAGGCTGGGGCTAGTACTGGTATTAAGAAAAGGACAGCACAGTCGTTAGTCTAGGCTTCCTGCACACAGTTGCTACAAATCCGGAGGTACAACTGGCATGCCACATTCGTGTCCTAGAGCTTAAACCTTCCCCCCCGCCCAGCAGGCAAGGATGCCTCCCCATATTAATAGCCGTACAGTTTGTGAATTTACACGGCTGTACTGAAACCCAACGCCGGCTGCTTTTCCACATGTCGCCCCGCAGATGGACAGAATTACTTTGGAGAGTTCCTGCGAGAGGCTGAAAACACTACGCTGCTGTTTCCAGCACCGCTGGGAAGGGAAGAGTGCAGCTCTTTTGTTTATGTTTGGTTTTACTCCTCTCTCCTCCATTTCACACCAAGGTGTCGAGGGGGAATGGGTGTTAAATTAAAGCGAGGGAAATCCTGCAGATGAAGGGCTTCAGTGATGTCCTCTGTTAATTTTCCACCGTGGCTTGCAGCAAGTTATCCAGACCATTCTGTGCCTCAGTTTCCCCATCTGATCACTGAGGCTGTTGCCTTCATACTGATGAAGATAAAACCAGTAACATGCCGTAAACTGCTCAGATGCTCTGGTTTTGAAGGCAAAAGGGTGTGCTGGGGTGAAAAAAGCAGCTGTGTGTCTTACAAAGCTGCGCAGGACTTCAAAGCTGAGCAGTCAGGAGGTTTCCTCCATCCCCTTGCAGCTCTGATTTCTTCTGCCTGCGGTGGAATCAGCGCTCCCCCATTTGCAGAGCATCTCTTCCCGAGATGGTGCCCTGCTCTCCATCCATGGTTCTGTGTAAACTTCTGTTCCCGGAGGGGAGAGAGCAGCAAACCCTTCTTCCTAATCACCCTTCTTAATCACCCCAGGGTGCGCTAAGCTGCACAAAAAAGGAAATGCTTCCTTTAGCTTTCTGCAGGGGGCTGGAGCCCTGAGGAACAAATCCGTGTCCAAGATGGATTTCAAGCCCAGGTTGGATGAGGCTTTGAGCAACCTGGCCTAGTGGGAGGTGTCCCTGTCCATGGCAGGGGGGTTGGAACTCAATGATCTTGGAGGTCCCTTCCAACCCAAACCGTTCTATAATTCTATGATTCCATGGATGGAAGTATTGGGTGGCTAAAATGCTCCTTCACGGTGCACGGGTGGATCGACACCTTCACGTGGCTCCTTTGCTGGGTGATTTTTTCTCCTGAGTGGGTTCCTGTAGCGCAGCCATCCAATGCCATTGCTCCCTGAGCTGTTCTGGTTCCTTCAGACCTCTTCAAGCTGAAAGTCCATGAGATCCTCCAACACTCCATACTGGGGCTCCGTGGGCTCTGCTGCGGCGTTTCCGAAATGCCACCGGAGTCGCATACCTTGTGGCCATTGGGTCCTGATGTTTAAAAGGAGATCTCAGCCCCCATCATGGGTAACTGTAGTTTATTTTGTTTATTTTTCTCCAGGCAAAGACACACCTGCATTTAAAGCCATGGGTTTCTTTGCCTGGAGATGTTCTTCCCAAATATTATCACTGCAAATTCATGCTCATTATTCCCTTTTTTTTTTTTCTCTGATTCTGCAAATTGCTGTGTAAATGCTCTGAGAGCAAGAACTTAGACCTAACTCACCTTTTATGCCTTTGTTGGTGTACCCTTGCTGCTAAACTGTATGGGC
>WKFP01014019.1:179305-208113 GCA_011057875.1 Pterocles orientalis
ATTTTGTTTATTTTTCTCCAGGCAAAGACACACCTGCATTTAAAGCCATGGGTTTCTTTGCCTGGAGATGTTCTTCCCAAATATTATCACTGCAAATTCATGCTCATTATTCCCTTTTTTTTTTTTCTCTGATTCTGCAAATTGCTGTGTAAATGCTCTGAGAGCAAGAACTTAGACCTAACTCACCTTTTATGCCTTTGTTGGTGTACCCTTGCTGCTAAACTGTATGGGCTTTGCTGCTTTAAATATTTGTCCTGGTTTCAGCTGGGACAGAGTTATCTTTCCTCACAGCAGCTAGTGAGAGGCTGTGTTTGGATTTGTGCTGAGGAGAAGCTGATCACACACTGATGGTTAGAGTTGCTGCCAGGACACTCAAGGACTTTCCAGCTTCTCTGCTGGGCCAGTGTCTGCAGGGGCAGGAGAAGCTGGGAGGGAGCACAGCCCCAGTTACTAGCCTAGGACTTGACCTTGGGTTTAGGATCGAGACCCAGATTGGCCAATGGTCTATTCCACATCATGCACGACATGCCCAGCATATAGGTAAGAGACTGTCTGTAAGTGCTCTCTCTTGCTCTGGATCATCTTGCTCCAGGTGGTCCCTCTCTTGGGGTCCTCCCACTCCCTCAGTCAGCTGTCTGTCTCAGACGCTTGGACTCTTCTTTCCGGGATTGAGGTTTCGGGACTCTCCCTGCTCCAGGATCATTAGCCAGGAATGGGCTGATCTTTGGCCATCGGGTGGTGAGCAGTATCACTGTGTATCACTCGTTCATATATCTGCATGTGTCACTATTATTGTTATTATTATTTTCACTATTACTGTAATTTAGTAACAGTTATTTAGTGAAATAATAATAGTAATAGTGAAAATAATAGTAATGATTTAGCTATTAAGTTGTTCCTATCTCAATCCCTGACTCTCTTTTCCTGTCACCCCTTTGATTCTCTCCCCCGTCCTCAGGAGGGAAGAGGGTGAGAGAGCGGCTGCGTGGAGTTGGCTCCCAGCCAAGGGTGAAACCATCACAATATTGTGTGATTGCACCCCTCCCCGCCCCTTAATAATTAGACACCATCAAAAAGTAGTGTGTTTTAGGGTGATTTCAGAGAACATATCATCTTGAAAATGCTGTTACAAAAGCAACTGAGCTTGAGGAAACTTGTTTCTGCTGCTTTAGAAGGGTTTTGCTCCAGGAGGACTGCTCATTGACGTGGGGCAGCGCTGTGAACAGTCCTTACCCGCACGGCATCGATGAGAGGGAAGCGAGAACCATTTTGCAGCTGGGCAAAAGCTTATCGCTTGCCCATGATGACAGTAACAGCAGCTGTCAACCCGCTCGTGGCTGCTTTCAAAAGCCGTGATGATAACTTCACGTGGATTTCCCTTTGATGGGAGCAGGACCGAAGGGGTAAGCCCTTGCGGAGGGTTGCGTTAGGAAAGCTGCTCCTTAGGAACCTCATTTCACATATTTTCCCTGTTAACTTGGCAAATAGAGGGCTGAGCTCTACTATTTTTTACTTTTTAATTCGTATCGCCTTGCGTCCTGCTCCCTTAATAGAAATAAATACACTGGAGGTCTGTTTTCTCAGTGGTAAGTGTTGCCTTTGCTTTACATCAAATATAGTGCAAATTACTGAAGCCTGTATTAATAATTGCTTCCCAGGTTGTTATAAATTTCCGTGTAGCTAAATATTGATATTCTACTCCAGCTTTATTGATAGGCATCCCTCCTGGGCTGCCATATTGTTCCAGGTTTTATGAATATGAAAAATCAAAGGCGGTTTATTATTTTAAATAGCTTTGAGCTGGGTTGTATTGTTTTACATCTTGAAACCACTTGCATTAATCAAGGGGGGAGGTTTGGTGCTTTATTACTCTGTCAACCAAGAGCTTTGACATTCCAATACCGAAGGAAGGCGGTGAGCTCTCGTGCTGGAGATAACGTATGGTGTTATCTGTGCAGGATGCAAAGCGATGATGGAGAAGTTCTCCAGTTCTGACCAGGGCATGGATTTTTTTGCTCGCCTGAGAGCAACTTTGGCAACTTGTCAGGAGCCCGCAGGCACCGCGTGCTGTTTTGTGTCATCCTCGCCTTGAACCCAGAGGAGCTGCTGGACGGACTGGCAGATCCCCAGGTGCAAATGAAGCTCCGCGTGGAAGGTGCTGCTCCCTGGGTATCTCTTCCTTTGTGCCTTGAGGCTTATTGCTGAAGCAGCTGGAGATCCTGAAGGCACTCAGGCGTCCTCCTTTCTGATATCTACACCTAGCAGGAAAGGAAAAAACCTAAAGAGACAGAGGATAAGAAGAGGAATCTGCCTGGTTGCTCTTCCCAGCCTCTTAATTGCTTGAAGACATGGCACCGGTGCCGTCTGTTGCTTGGAGCCACCACCCTGAAGGAAGCACGTGGCTTCCCTAAAGAGCCAACCGATGTCTGGGGACCTCTTTGGCACATCTGGGACTTGTACAGGTACATCAAGAAAAGAGAATCATCCCCGAGAAGCATCTTTGCAAGGTTTTGCTGAGCTTGTAGGAAGATTTGACTTAATTGATTGTCTTCTGTTATTCTCAAGTAAGCTTAGCCCCTCTGGAAGGCTAATTTGTTGGACTGGAGTTGGCAGACACTGGGGACAGCAATAATTTAGCTTCTGGAGAAAAACAGTCAGCTGGAACACGTCATCCAAATGTTAGAGCTACAATCCTGCTGGTCTTGTCCCCCATCTAAGGTGGAGTTTGCAGTTTCTGGGCAGATTTGGAGGTGTTCAAGGCCACGTTCGATGAGGCTTTGAGCAACCTGGTCTAGTAGAAGGTGTCCCTGCCCACGTCAGGGGGGTTGGAACTTGATGATCTTTAAGGTCCTTTCCAACCCAAACCGTTCTATGATTCTATCTTTCTCCAAATGCTGCCCCTGGGTCTGGCCCAAATGACCAGTTTGGCTTTGATCAAAGGTCAAAACTGCATGGCAGACTTTTCCTCCCAGTAGAACAACAGCGGGCAGACATACAGATCATTTTGATCCTTGTGTCCATCTACCATCATCCATGAGCACCCAAGGAAGGTTTTCAGTTGAGATTTCATGGCTTTTTGCCTCGAATACAATAACGCTGGTGGGTGCCGTGCGCTTGGCTATTTTTTCTCAAACCAATCTTTGCAGTGAGCTAGGCTGCTGTGCATCTGGTTCCCAAGCATGAGAGCAGCTCTTCAAGCTTCTTTTACATCTTTTTTTTCCCCTCCTAATTGTTAGAATTACTTTAAAACCTGGCCCTGATAAGGGGACTAGGTAGACACACTGGCTAGGTTTTATTACAGAATTGTTCTTGCTAAATAACTTATTTTTGCTGAAGGCTTCCATCAAACTGCTGAGTCAAGACAACGGCTTGATGGGGATAACATCTTCTCCGCTACCTTCTGTTCAGACCCTTGAGCCCCATTTGCCTGGGTAAAGACATTGTGTTTCTTGGAAAGCAACTTGTTTTAAAGGAACCTTCAAGCAAACATGGTGAGCTCTTGCTGGAGGAAACAGCATAGAGTCGTGGAACCATAGAATGATTTGGGTTGGAAGGGACCTTCAAGATCATCTAGATCCAATCCCCCTGCCATGGGCAGGGACACCTTCCACTAGACCAGGTTCCTCAAAGCCTCATCCAGCCTGGCCTTGAACACTTCCAGGGAGGGAGTAGCATGCCTGTCTATAGTTGGAGAGTTTTAGCCCGGATCCATGCGTGACATATCCTGAAGCTGGGGGTGATGTAATGCTGCCAAAGGTTGCTTCCTCCATGTTGACTATTCCTTAGGGTCCATCAAGACCTGCTGGACTCTTTTATCAGGAAGTAGAGCAATTGGATGAGGGGTAACAACTTTAAGCTTAAAGAGGGGAGATTTAGATTGGATATTTGGAGGATTTTTTTTACTGTCCGGGTGGTGAGACACTGGCCTAGGCTGCCCAGAGAAGCTGTGGATGCCCCATCCATGGAGGGGTTCAAGGCCAGGCTGGATGAGGCTTTGAGCAACCTGGGCTAGTGGGAGGGTGTCCCTGCCCATGGCAGGGGGGTTGGAACTCGATGATCTTTAAGGTCCTTTCCAACCCAAAACATTCTATGATTCTATGTATCTAAGTGGTTTTGACTTCACTGCTCTTGAAGCTAGTCAGTGCTTTCCTCCTGGAGAAGACACCACCTCGGAGCTCGGTGCCAGTGGTTAGCTTCTCTTAACTTGACTTTTCAAGCAGAGGCTTGGCCAAAAGTTTACGCTGCTCAAAGCTATCCATGAAGGGTGCTTGGAGAGGCTCTAAGGGGGGGGCGCACAGGGCTTAAAACAAAAATAGTTCCGCATCAGACTGAAATCATTAATGCCCATTGCCCGCAGAGACTAATTAAGGAGAGCTGCAGCTGTTTTTGGAAGCACTTTGTGGGGATTACACAGCGAGCACATGATGAAGGAGTTCTCCGAGTGTGAAACATTAGGCAAGGCGTTTCGTGCTGCTGCGTGTGCAGGCATCGCGCCCCGAAGAGCTGAGATGGGGGGGGGGAGGCTGCTGGGGGAGCGGGACAGAGTTTCCCGGACTGTTTGCTTGGAAACGGTTTGCTTTTGTCCAAACAACAGGCTGTGAGTGGTGACAGCCCGGCTGCTTCTGAGCTTAAGCAATGACAGATCACGAAGCCTGGGCATGTAATGAAAAAGGCTAATAAGGTTTCCCCCCTGCTGCCTCCCTCCCAAAAAAAAAAAACCCACTGCCATTTGCGTCAGACGGGCGATGGGGCTTGGGGCATTGCTGCTTTGCTCTGCTCCGTAAACAGCTCATGGGGAAGACCTCGTGTTTGCTGTTGTGCTTGGTTATCTGCGTCTCCGTGTCAGGACGGTGCCAAAATATCTTTGTGCTCAAAGTGGAGGGTAAACAAATCCATCTGAGCTAGTTTTGCCCCCCCAGCATCAACGCCTTGTGCCTGCGGTCTCATGCCAGGGTGCTTCTCTGTGCTGCTGCCTGCGGCTGCCTCTCAAAGTCTTCGCTGAGCGTTGCATCCGAAGAGAGATTTCATCAGAGAATCGAGGAATCATAGAATCATGAATGGTTTGGTTTGGAAAGGACCTTAGAGATCATCTAGTTCCAAGCCCCCGCTGTGGACAGGATTGCCAGCCACTAGAGCAGGCTGCCCATGGCCCCATCCAGCCTGGCCTTGAACCCCTCCAGAGATGGGGCATCCACAGCTTCTCTGGGCAACCTGTTCCAGTGTCTCACCACCCTCACAGTGAAAAATTTCCTTCTAATATCTAGTTTAAATCTCCCCTCTCTTAGTTTAAAACCGTTCCCCCTCGTCCTGTCACTACCAACCCCTGTAAACAGTCGCTCCCCCTCCTGTTTATACGCTCCCTTCAGGTACTGGAAGGCCGCAATGAGGTCTCCCCGGAGCCTTCTCTTCTCCAAGCTAAACAAGCCCAGTTCCCTCAACCTTTCCTTATAGGAGAGGTGCTCCAGCCCTCTGATCATCTTTGTGGCCCTCCTCTGAACTTGTTCCAAGAGCTTCACGTCTTTGTTGTGCTGGTGACCCCAGGCCTGGACACAGTACTCCAGGTGGGGTCTCACAAGAACAGAGTAGAGGGGAAGAATCACCTCCCTCTCCCTGCTGGCCACCCCTTTTTAATGCAGCCCAGGATACAGTTGGCCTTCCAGGCTGCAAGTGCACACTGCTGGCTCATGTCCAGCTTCTCGTTCACAAGGACCCCCAAGTCCTTCTCTGCAGGGCTGCTCTCAAGGAGTTCTTCTCCCAGTACCTGGGATTGCCCTGGCCCAAGTGCAACGCCTTGCACTTGGCCTTGTTGAACCTCATTAGGTTCTCATAGGCCCACTTCTCCAGCCTGTCCAGGTCCCTCTGGATGGTGTCCCTTCCGATTGATGGTTGGACTTGATGATCCTTGAGGTCCTTTCCAACCTTAATGTTTCTATGATTCTATGACTGCACCACTCAGCTCGGTGTCATCTGCAAATTCGCTGAGGGTGCACTCGATTCCATCGTCTATGTCATTGATCATGTGCAGTTGCATCTCAACAGGACTCTGTTGCCACCCCAGGAATGGCCAGGACCGTTCTCCTGCTGGTTGGTCCTTGCAATCCTCCAACCTCATGGTTCACATATGAGCAAGTGGTTTTACCTTTCTTTAAAGGCAAAGAAACATTGTGTGCAAAAGCTCCTGAGATCTGTGTCCGAAGAGCACTCTATGCTGGTACTTGAGGACCAGGAATATTCAAGCTGCCTGGCTAATTGGTGCCGTTTCTAATTTCAGTCACTTTATTTTAGAGCTGGAGTAACACGAATGCCCTGCAGATCCCCCAGGCATGCTTTTGAGGGTGTTCTGCCTCCCAGCTCCAGCCTGGCTCCCTTGTTGTCATCGCTCAGCTGCTTTGTGGGTCTGTAGAGGTCCCTTTCACGCATCGTTCATCTCCAGCACCTGGAGCTTTGCCTAGTCTGAGCTGGCCCCATGTTTCCCCATCCCTTCTCCCGGTGTTCAGCTCCCACTGAATTTAGCCATCCTTCAAGGGGAGGACTCAGCTTCATTTCAAAGGGTGCCTTCAGTTTTTCTGGGAACTGGAACTTCTACCGGCATCATGCTTAAGTTGTGTTGTACAAGATTTCCTTAATTTCTCTTTTTTATTTTTTCTGGTTATTTTATCTGCTTCTGTATCTTGTCTTACCTAAGACTGTGTTTTCTCCACATGGGGCATAAAAGTGTAGCGTTTAGTTCTCCAAGACCATGGGTCATGTTGGATTATTGTAAAATAAATTATAAAGATGCTTCGTAAAAACTTGTATTGAGTTGCTTGGAACTCTTGAACCTCACCTGAATTTTTTCATTCCTTGATCTTAAACACTCATAAAGCAGCACAAGGTTTGTCATACTGAATTAGATCATAAAGCCATACACTCTGGCCCCATTCCTGAGCGATAGCCAACTCACGGTTCTTCTGAGAGCTAATGGGAAGACTTTGGGAGGCGTTAGCGAAGTTGAGAGCTGGGCTTGGAGTCCAGCTATTCACACGCCTTTGGTGAGCTGCCTGCTGGCATGAGCAGAATCCCTGTAGCTCTGGGGATTACAGTTTTATGGTTTGCACAGGAGATTTTGCTGTGAGCTCCTGGTTCTTTTTATAGAGAGACTATTCCCGGGGGGTATTTCAATGAGGGGATTTCTGACCTTTGAACAAGAAGTCATTGAGTCATGAGCATCGCAGAAGATCGAAAGTGACTTTGCTTGCTGGTCTTTGTTAAAATTCAGGCGTTTCGTGGTCTAGGACTTTACTTGTTATTGTTGTTGCCATATGCTGGAGTTGTGCTGAGAGATTGATTTTGGTGCCGTGTCTTCTTGCTTGCTCTTGCCTTGCATCTTGGCGTTGTCAGAGAGGGTTCAAGAGACCTGACAGCCCTCAGAGATTGTTCTCCTGGAGCTTGCTGAGAGACGCGCCTCAGGTGAACTTAAATTGGTAAAAAACCTTTGCAGAACAGAGTTACGCTGCAGGAACTTGCAAGCATGGATTTGGGTATTGATCCGATGGGGCTGGTAATAAGTCTAAAAGAGGTGATAGAAGATGAGGCAGAAAAAAAAGCATGGAGAGGGTTATGCAAATAAGAAGTAACCTAAGCAATAGAGTATTTTATTAACTAGTAATACTCAGCACTAATTGTCTTTATGAGACTGTGCAAACATTAATTAAGCTGCTACCACCTGCGAGGCAGGTAAGGAGGAACAGTCAGTTTTATGCGCAGGAAAGCCGGTGAGGCTGTGCTTTTGCAAGATACTAAAATCTGCGCCTGGTGGAGGGCACCAAGGAGTCCACTGGGCTTTGGTTGGGCTCTTTGCCAACATCTGCACAAGATGCCCTGTGCAGTGCATTGCCTTCGGGTTGCCTTCTGGTTTTTAACCAGAAAAGGGATTGCTGGTGTAGTTGGATATTTTTGAATTCTTCAAAGGTCAGTTTTGAAAACAAAACCACAAATTACATTGTTTTATTTTAAACTATAAGCATCCACGCTTTGTACCAAAATGGGATGCTGGCATGGCAGCTTGGCAACCCCGTGAGGATCTACCAAGAAGTTGTATCGTCTTCTTCAGAAGAAATATCTGTGCTCAGGGAAAGGCTGCCTTGTTTTGGGGAGATGCTGTAGTGAGGATGTGAAAACTGGCTTAATCAAGGTGGGAATTGGAATATTGTCCGAGCTGAACCAAAACCACAGGAGCAAGATGGTCCATAGGTTCATTAGATGAAGAGAAAACGAAGGAGGGCTTTTTCAGGACCCTTGACCAACAGGTAAGAAATTGCAGGTCGACTTTTTCTAGTGGTTTTTGCAGGAGGAGGATGCTAAGAAGAAGAATGGCAGGCAAGTCGTTTGGCTTTTCCTGTATTTACCCCGGACTAGAGCTGACGCTGATGTTATCAAGAGAACTGTCCTCTTTGTCTCTCCATCCTTTCCTAGGTGGGAGATAAGGTAAGGAGTTGGAAGATTCCTTGAGAGAGGTGGAATAAGGAAAGAATTTAAATCTTTTTGGGAGATCTTGTGCTGGAAACGTGTTTGTCCATATGATGTTCCCATTAAATCTCTCCGGAAATGGAAGATGTAGGGGAAGTAATTTCTGGAAAAGTAATTGATATTGTAATAAAGTCTTCCAGCTGCTGTTTCAATCTCGTGCGTGTACCCGTTCCCCTGGGCTATCAAGTGTGATGGGACTGTGCTGCTTCTAATATCATGACAGTGCCAAAAGGTGGGATTTGAAGAGGTGCTGTGTTTTGGCCAAAGTGGAGAGAAGACCTGAACGGGCTGTTGTTGGGTGCAAGTCAAGTTGTTGGGTGCAAGTCATCTTTGGGTGGATGATCTTGGCCATCATGGTGTTCAAGTACTGCATGGGGACATCCTGGGGAGCACCTGTTAGCACCACAGCAGAACATCTTCCACGACATCACTTTGCATCACCCGGGCCAGCTGGAAAAGGACCTCTTGCCCCGAAGAGCTGAATCCACCTGTCATGAGTTTGGTGAATGTCAAGAGGTCAAGGGTGCAAGTCAAGTTGTCATTGGGTGCAAAATCTTGGCCATCGTGGTGTGCAAGTGCTGCCGGGGGACATCCTTGGGAGCTCCTGTTGGCACCACAGCAGAACATCTTCCATGACATCCCTTTGTATCACCCGGGCTGGCTGCGAAAGGACCTCTTGCCCCGAAGAGCTGAAACCACCTGTCATGAGCTTGGTGAATGTCAAGAGGCCAAGGATTCAAGTCATATTGTTGGAGTGATACATATGAAGGGGAAAGGAGGAGGTTTTCATCGAAAGGTCTGGAGAAGGGGAGACCCGAAATAACTGTGCTGTGAACTGGGACAGTTGTTGCTTGGAACAGCTCAGTAATAGTAGGAGACTGGTCTGGGAATGTGGAGAGTGTCACTCCTGCCACGGTGTCAGGTTATCGTTTGTTAGTATTTGCTTTGGCAGCCAAGTTTCTCTTCTGACTTTTTTGGATGAGGTTGGTGTTAAATGTTGGAAGGTGGGATTTTTAAAAAGCTTATCTCTGGGAGTTTTGCTCATTTGCCTCTCACAAGTTCCTTAGGAATCCATAGCTGTCCTCACTGAGGGGTTGTCACTGAGTGTAAATCATCCTGGCCTCTGTCTTCAGAGTCCTACTGGACTTCACAATTTGAAAAAACACAGCTGACAGTCATAAAATGGAAAAAAAATCCATCAGGGCTTCAGCTGAGCCTGTGCTGGGGAGCAGAGGCGTTTCTTGGATCTGCTGACTGGAGTGATCCCTCATCAGTTTCTCCTTCCAGGCTGTTGTTCCTAAATCTGCTTCTGTCCAAATGCTCAGAAAAAAAAAAATTGCTAAAAATGATAAAGCTGAACTGGATTGTCTTACACAAGGCAGGCAGCAGATTGCAAATGCTCATATATCTGGTACAGGTTGGTCATGGCAATGTCCTAATCCTGGTGAGATGCAGCCAGAACATCTCACCATGTCCCATGCTGCTGTCCTCGCCACTGAGCAGAGCCCGGCTCCAGAGACCAAAGAGATGCTGCTGCTTCAAAATACTCTGTGAAGGCACTTTTCTCCCAAAAATCCGTAGAAACATGGGTCCTTCTACTTTTGGTATGGAGGGAGTGTGGTGCAGTGTCCTCCTTTGCTCAGAAATTACCTTCCTCTTTTAAATAATTATCAGAGTGAGAGGTTTGAAAAGAGTATTTAGTGATGAAATGGAGACCTGGGAGTTTTATGTAAGATTCTTGCAGCTTTTTCTTATTGGCGCCGTTATCGGTGGTATTTCTGGCCCTACTTTTATTTCTTTTCCTGGATCGAATGTTCATCGTACTGGGAAGTTGACACCTTGGGCTTCTCTCCGCGTGACCTTTCCCCAAGTGCAGTAATGAAATAGCAGGGAGAGAAGGGCTTTAAGGGAAGACTCCTCTAGCTGAAATGATCTTCATTTATTGATTTAACCAGCACAAAGAGAAACTATTTGCCCTCTCCCTATAAAATGGGTCAGTATTTCTTGACCTGCTTCCCCTCTGCAGGGAAATGGCAGTGAGACCAGAGGATACCATCATTTCTCTTTGGAAAACCCATTTTATTTTTCATTTTTGATAGTTCTTCCTCTTGAAATTGTTGATGGAAGGCATGGTGGAGATGGGTACTTTGGGATACAGCAAGCAATGAGGCTGTTGTGTGCTTAAGTGCGTGTTGCATTGCCTCTGGGGAGTGCAGATGGGCTTGGTACCAGAATGGGACCTGACTCAGACTATAGAGATCACGGGAGGATGGCTGTTGGTTTTAGCAGGGATTGCCTTCACTCATCTCTTTGGGCTTGAGCACAGGTTTTGCTCCGTGTAATGTGGAACATTGGCTTTTTGGCTGGTGCAGGGTGCAAAGAAGTAATGTCCCTCTGAGAAGTGGAAGTTGTGCCCGTTCTTTATAGAATCATAGAATCATAAAGGTTGGAAAAGACCTCAAGGATCATCAAGTCCAACTGTCAACCCAACACCACCTAACTCACTAAACCATGTCCTGAAGCACCACATCTACACCTTTCTTGAACACCTCCAGGGATGGTGACTCCACCACTTCCCTGGGCAGCCTGTTCCAGTGTTTGGTCACTCTTTCAGTGAAGAAAAATGGTCATCTGCTTATAAATGTGTATTTATTTATATTTATGTTTAGCTTATTGTTTATAAATGTTCTATGTGCTTGTCTTTCTTTTGTGAGAAATGCAGCATTGTCCATGGCTGCCCATACTCCTGCCCTCCTTGTACCTCTTCCTTTAGTGGAGGAGCAGGAGAGAGCTGTTTGGCCTTCCTCTCAGGTTCATCTTCCTTCCATCATCAAGATCTCATGATGGCGCCTGTCCTGGGTCAGAATATGGACCCCCGTCCCTAGCGGACGAGCGTTGTGCTTGAGGACGAAGGTTGGTGTGACTCCTTCCATGGCCGGGAGCTCGATCCAATGGCCTCACATGGTAGTTTGGGAACCACCACCGAGCTGTGACTCCAATGGGTATTATTAGAAATTATGTGGTCACACTTAAGCCACAGAAACGTCTCTTGGCATTTGAGTACTAGTCACTGTAAAATTATCCCCCTAAGAGAGAGGGGGAAGCATGATTGCTTTGGGTGGTGAAAGGAGTCCCAGAGCTAGCGATGGTTTCGGCTCCAGACTTGTGCTGGGGGGGTTTCTAAGGGCACTGCGTGGTGAACCGGGCTTCCATGCAGCTTGTGTGGTGGATGGAGTTACTCAGGACTTGTATTCGGAGGATTTATTTGTAGGCGGAGGTGGATAGTTGCAGTTTCTCCATCCGAAATATATATTTGGTTTAATGACAAGCAAGAGCACATGCCCTTTTCCCTGAAACTACAGAAAAAACCCTGTAGCGCTGTCAATAAAAAGATTACCTGACAGCCTCGGAAGGGAAATGAAAATTTATCAAATATTACCACCCCTGTTTAGGATGGCTTGTCAAACTTGGAGGCAGGAGAAGTGAGATTTCTTGTTCCTTTTTCCCTCTCCCGCAGTGACATCCTGGGTGATCCCGAGGATGGTACAAGGCGATCGCTCTGCTCACCTGTCACTCAGGATTTAGAAAATCAGGTGTGTATTGGAGGCAGAATCTCGGCACTGCTGGAGGATTTTAGTCACAGAAGATGCCGTTTCCTTCAACATGTGCTCTTGGAGACGCCAGGATGACTGTTCTGGACAGTGCGGGGCTGTATTTTGTATTTGTGCTGGGAAGCTGATCACACACTGATGGTTAGAGTTGCTGCCAGGACACTCAAGGACTTTCCAGCTTCTCTGCTGGGCCCGTGTCTGCAGGGGCAGGAGAAGCTGGGAGGGAGCACAGCCCCAATTCCTAGCCCAGGATTCAACCTTAGGTTCGGGGTTGAGATCTTCAGGAGCTAAAAAGCCACCAAGGCCAAAGCTTTCCTCATTGCTCCCTTTCCTAAAAGGAGGGTGTGGGTTGTCGTTTTGCCTTTGTGCTGAGAAATCGTGGTTGGAAGGACCTTGAATCAAAATTAATGCACTATCCCCTCTACTCTGCCCTGGTGAGACCGCATCTGGAATATTGTGTCCAGTTCTGGCCCCCTCAGTTCCAGAAGGACAGGGAACTGCTGGAGAGAGTCCAGCGCAGAGCCACGAGGATGATGAAGGGAGTGGAGCATCTCCCTTATGAGGAAAGGCTGAGAGAGCTGGGTCTCTTTAGCTTGGAAAAGAGGAGACTGAGGGGTGACCTAATCAATGTTTATAAATATGTGAAGGGTGAGTGTCAGGAGGATGGAGCCAGGCTCTTCTTTGTGACATCCAGTGATAGGACAAGGGGCAATGGGTTCAAGCTGGAACATAGGAGGTTCCACTGGAATATGAGAAAAAACTTCTTTACAGTGAGGGTGACAGAGCACTGGAACAGGCTGCCCAGAGAGGGTGTGGAGTCTCCTTCTCTGGAGACATTCAAAGCCCTCCTGGATGCGTTCCTGTGTGATCTGATCTAGGTGTTCCTGCTCCGGCAGGGGGATTGGACTGGATGATCTTTCAAGGTCCCTTCCAATCTCTAACATTCTGTGATTCTGTGATCTTGTGTGGTGTGGTGCTTATTTAAGATTTCCTAGTGAAGAGTGGCTTGCTTGACCCGTTGAGGTAGCCAGTGTAAATTTTGTTCTTGTAATCCCCTCTCCTGTTTTCAACACCATGAATTTAGATGACTGCAAACCTCATGTGGACTTCAACCAAGCTGAGATCTGGTCATCATGTTTCCGTAGTTTAAGCTTCCTTTCACTTCCCTAACCCCAAAGAGGGCCATTTTTTTTGGATCAGATTCATGAGAACATTTCACCTCTGGAGCAGAAACAGTAGTTTTGACTTGTTGAGTCCCATTTAAGACCTAGTGGAGTCAGTTCCTGCAGCTCTGACCATGGGATGGGATGATGGGGTAGGGTTTGGGTGCCTCTTAGTGCCATCTAGCCTCACACAGAGCTGCCCGTCAGTGGAGTGCCGGAGGGTCCTTTCTCATCCGGTGCGGATAAAGCTGTGGTCTTTGGGGAGATGGAAAAGCGGATGTGTGCCAAACTCACCCAGCTGTATCACCCAAATGGGCGATAGAAGCAAATAAACCACATGTGCTGTTCTTGTGCATGGTGTAGGCTGTGAAAATACTTATTTATAGTAAGTTAACAGATCCTGTATCTGCTTTAAGCAAATGAGGACATTTCTTTAAAGCAACAGAAATGTTCTTCCTCCTCCCTTCACCCCTCTAAACCCTCTTGATGTTCAGGCATTTGCTTCTGGCTGTGTGCATGCAGTGGCAGACCTGGGTCTCTGATGGCAAGCCACACGCATACTGCTTCCAAAATAACTGATGGTGCAGTGTCCCCAGCCTTGGTTTTGAGAGTGGAGCTTCTGAGGAGTGAGATTGTTGCTTGCCATGTAAGAAGGGTTTGGGAGCAGCATCAATCCCCAAAGTCGTCTGTTGGGAGAGCTCAGTGGTATGGTTTTGACCCTGGCTGGCAGCAAAACACCACAGTAACTGCTCACTCACCCTCCTGCCTCCCAGGGATAGGGGAGCGAATTAAAGGAGGAAAGGAAAAAGAGACTCATGGGTTGAGATAAGAGCAATTTAGTAACTCAACTACAATAAAATTGAGGATATAATAATAATAATAATGGTAATAAATACAAGTATACAAATGAGTGATACACGGTGATACTGCTCACCACCTGATGACCAAGGCTCAGCCTGTTCCCAGCTAGCGGTCTTGGAGCAGGGAGAGTCCCGAAACTGCAATCCCAGAATGGAGATAAGAGCAAAAGGACCCCGAAAGAGGGACGACCCAGAGAGATGACCCAGAGAGAGAAAGAACTTCAGGACAGATCCTCATTTATATACTGGCCATGCTGTGCATTGGCCAATTTGGGTCTCAGTTCTAAACCTGAGGTCAAATCCTGGGCTGGTAATGGGGGCTGATTTTTTTCCCAGTGAAATGAAAAATGTCTTGAAGAGAGGTTGCAAAAATCAGAGAGGCGATGTTATTGTGGTGTCCTCAGTGGACAAGCAAATGGAGGTGCCGAGAGAGGTGGGCAGCTGCAACAACAAACTATGCTTTGTTCCTTGGGAGGTGGATCCTCCTCTCCAACCCAAGTTTCCCATGGTTCAACCAATTTCCTTTTAGCTTTTATCTCCTTCCCTTCATTCTTGTTTTCATGGCTCAAAAGCAGCTTCCCATCACCCTTGGGCCGTGGTTCCCATCACCCTTGGACTATGGTTCCTATCACCGCTGGACTACAGTTCCCTTCCTTGATGTTGTTGGGAATTCAGTACAATATTTCCAGCATGCAGAGCTCACTCCAGACCATGTGTTTGAATTCTGGGACGAGGCTCTTCTTTGGTGCCCACCCAAAATTTCATCCGCTCTTTCTCTGGAAGTGAAACAAAATGAATTGGTGGACGGTGCGTAAGGTCCCAGTGAGGTTTGTTGGCTGTCCACCTGCATGGACAGAGGTGCTGGCAGTCCTTATGGCTTATCTCCATGTGGTGTTTGGTTTTTTTTTTGGAGGGCGGTGCTGAAAGGCAGTGCAATCTCAGTGTCATCAGGTGGGCATAAATTCTTCCTCCATTGCGACACTGCAGCTTGAGATGCTGCATTTTCTGCTCTTTCCCTAAATTTCCCTAAATTCACACAGATAAAGGAATTCACATGGATAAACCTGCATGAAGTTGTAAGGTCTGCATATCGAGGCTACCTCGAGCTGCTCCTGGCTTCCAGGTTCAGCGTTTGGTGATTTCTTTCCGACATATCCCCTGATCTGTCTACGTGAGCATTTCCACTCAAGGATGTGCTCCTGAAGCATTGTCCTGGTGTGAGGTGCTTGTTGGGTGATGTCAGTACATCTCATGTGCAAGTCGGAAGAGGCAGGTTGGTTTTCCCAACTGGGGAAGTGCATGTGGTCCTGCAAGTTTCAAACTTCCGAAAGTCACTTTGAAGGTAAAGAACTGGGATAGCAAAACCGTAAAATCATAGAATCATAGAATGGTTTGGGTTGGAAGGGACCTCAGAGATCATCTAGTTCCTACCCTGTGCCATGGGCAGGGACACCTTCCACTAGACCAGGTTGCTCAAGGCTCAAAGGCTCAGGCTCAAAGCCTCAAAAAGCACCTAAGTGAAGGAACACGCTTTGCTCTTCCTCCTTCCCATCCATTCTAGTCTTCGTAGAGTGATGAATAAAAAGGGGGAAAAAAAAAAGAAACCAACCCACCCACAATAATCTATAGCAACTGTCACCCAGCAAACTACTCCCATTTCATACGGATAGGTTAGGTGTCAGCGCGCGATCGATGGCTCTCGTACAATAATTATAAAAACTAGCGAGTTGTGTTGCTTGAGTGAGTTTAAGAAGAGTAGGGTCTCAATCTTTTCTCTAATAGGGCTTTGACAGTCTGCAGCGTAGAGGCTTCGTCTTAGTCTGACAGTGTTGTCATTAAACACCAGGTAGCGTGGAACAACAGAGAACACGAGTTTGGAGCGCCAGGGAACACGCGGGTTTGACAGGAGTTATTTGTCATCCAGGAGCTGCCCGAACTCTCAGCCTGCAATATGGACGGCTGCTTAAAGTGACTTATTGCCCCTGTCTGCAGCTGCAGTTGTGATTTGATAATCGGTAAATGTTTGTCAAAGATGAATTCCCTCCCTGATTCAGTGCTGTGCTGGAAAAGCAAATGAAAAGCGGGGAAAAACCATATTGAATGGATTAAAGACTGGGGCAGGATGAGGATGACAGAAACAAGAGATTTCCCAGCTAACGTGCCCTCCTTCCTTTGAGGAGGGAAACATCGAGGATTGGGGTGCTGCTGCTTTGCCGGTGCGGTGGGATGGAGCATCGAGGTTTTGACCCTCGCTGGCAGCAAAACACCACAAGAGCCGCTCAGTCACCCTCCCCTCTCCCGGGGCTGGGGGGAGAATTAAACAGGTGAAGGGAAAAGAGACTCATGAGTTGAGAGAAGAACAATTTAAGAACTAAACTACAATAATGTTGAAATTAATAATGATAATAATAGCAATATATACAAATAAGTGATACACCGTGATCCTGCTCACCACCCGATGACCAAGGCTCAGCCGGTTCCTGGCTAATGATCCTGGAGCAGGGAGAGTCCTGATACTGCAATCCCGGACTGAAGAAAAGAGCTCGAGCGTCTTGAGACTGAGAGCTGAGCAAGAGAGTGAAATAATCCTAAGAGAGGGGCAACCCAGAGAGAGCTGACCCACCCGGACAGAGAGGTGACCCAGGGCCAGGGGGGATGACTGGGAGCAAGAGAGAGCATTTCTGGACATATCCTCACCTGTGTATTAGGCATGATGTGCATGGTATGGAATAGACCATTGGCCAGTTTGGATCTTAATCCTACACCTAAGGTCGAATCCTGGGCTGGGAACTGGGGCTGTGCTCCCTCCCAGCTTCTCCTGCCCCTGCAGACACTGTCCCAGCAGAGAAGCTGGAAAGTCCTTGAGTGTCCTGGCAGCAACTCTAACCATCAGTGTGTGATCAGCTTCTCCTCAGCACAAATCCAAACACAGCCTCACGCCAGCTTCTGTGAAGAAAGTGAACTCTGTCCCAGCTGAGACCAGGACATGGAGGCTTGCTGGTCTGGGGGACTGGGAGAACTGCATCCGTGACAAGGATTCTTTTTTGCAGGCTATGAAGCTCCTGAAGCTGCAGGTTGCATTGCTGTGCTTGGTTTCAAGGGATCACTGACTGTTGGGGAGCGATGGTCGTGTTACAGGCTGCCCAGGGAAGTGGTGGAGTCACCATCCCTGGAGGCGTTCAAGAAACGTGTAGATGTGGTGCTTAGGGACATGGTTTAGTGGGTTAGGTGGTGTGGGTTGACAGTTGGACTTGATGATCCTTGAAGTCTTTTCCAGCCTTAATGATTCTATGATTCTCCTTTGCTTAACCTAATCGTGGTGTTTCTGACTTTGACTCCGTTCTCACTATCCTGGAGATTTCAAGAGTAATTTTTTGGTAAGGAGAGCAAAGTCTTGATTCTTTTCTTTCCATCGACATGGTGCTCAGCAGGTCTTTTGGCAGATGTTTCCGTTGGCAAATGTATACGCATGTACTCAGTGGTTGCAACTTGTAGCTGAAACCTTTTGTTTCTTGTTCAGATGGATTTGGAGCCTGTCCGTTGCTTGCTTTATACAGAAGTTTGTAAAGGAGAATCAAAAGGATCTTAATAAACCTGCTGCCTGTAAAGTTTTCCTCTGTTCTTCTACAGTTGGTACGAGTTTCTTTGCTGATACCCGAGTCTAGTCAGGGTCTTTTAAATGGATAGTTAGGAAAGGTAAAAACCGGGTAGCCTTCAGTTTGATAAGTGGCTTTGAGGGTGGGGAAATACCTAATGGATTCAAATTTTCCTTGTTAAATTAAAAAAAAAAAAAGAATGCAAATGGATTTCCAACCCGTGTGCTCCCTGTCATTTCCCAAGGCAGAGCCACCTCTCTCCGTGCCCCGGCGAGGAGTTAACAGGAGATCCCTGAACCCATTTGATTATAGCCGGGGTTTTTCTACTGTTCTGAAGTGCTGAAAATGATCAAGAGCAGGAAAAAGTGGAGTGATTTATTAGGCTCATAAAAATTCATACTTTGTTATTCCAGTCGTCTTCCATCTGCAGCTTGTTAGAACGAGAACCCCTGGCAGCTCCCGCCGTGAGGCCGGGGCGGGGGGAGGAGGGCATTTATCAGCCTTCCTTCTGCCATCCGGCTCTCATTTAGAGAAATGGACCTGGCTCCTGGAAACACATTAATAATCATTCACTGAAGGAAGGAGGGGGAAATAAAAAAAAACCCCACCACCCGCTTTTGTTATAATAATAAGGGTTGTGTTTGAACAAGGTTCAGTGCTCCAGGGACCCATTCCGGGTCTTTAACGTGGGCTGTAGTTGGGGAAAAAGTGTATTTAGGGCATTAAGCATGACCACCTCTCGCCGGTCCCAGTGGAGAGGTTGGATAACGTGCTCTCTGCTCATCCTTAGCAGGCTCATCTGCTCCTGCAGCGTTCAGACAGGGCCTTTCCGCAGTGAGGATGGGGATGCGACGGAGCTGGGTACAAGTGGATGGACCCCAGGATGGGGAGTGGGAGCCTGGTTTTGGGACCACGCATCTTCTTGGGTTACTAGGAGGGACGTGACAGGTGAGGGACTCTTAACCTGTCCCCAGCAGGACTTGGTTGGAGTCTATCCATCTCTGCCTCTCTCCGTATTTGTGATTGGAGGGAATAAACTGGAAAAGGTTTCCCAGGGAAGTTATGGATGTCCCACCCCTGGAGGTGTTCAAGGTCAGGTTGGATGGTGCTTTGAGCAACCTGGATTAGGGGAAGGTGTCCCTGCCCATGGCAAGGGCGTTGGAGTTCACTGATCTTTAAGGTTCTTTCCGACCCAAAACATTCTATGATTCTATGAAACCTAGATTATGGAATCATAGAATGTTTTGGGTCGGAAAGGACCTTCAAGATCACCTCGTTCAAACCCCCTGCCATGGGCAGGGACACCTGATGATCAGGCAAGGACACCAGGACCAGATGATCTTCAGAGGTCCCTTCCAGCCTCAGCCATTCTGTGATGTCTTTTCAAACGACTTGAGGAGGAGGAAGAAGGCAGTCTGATGAATGGAGAGGATAAAGTTCTAACGTGAAAAACCTTGGTAAGGTTTGTTTTTATTTGCCATCTCCAAGGCAAGAAGATGTGGGTTAGTGTCCTAAAACTCTGAGCTTGTGTGTGATGAGTACACAGGAGTGAGTCTTTGAGTCCTTTTTGGGTCTAAGGCAAGCTGAGACATAACATTTTCTATTAAGTTCTCCTTTTACCATATCCAGTGGTATTTCCATGATTAAAAGTTTCTTTTCTAGAAATTGGTTTCCCTGGGACACTCTCGGAACTTCTCAGGTGCTAATGAAATGTGGCTTGGTGAACTTTTGATAATCACTGAATCACAGAATGGTTTGGATTGGAAGGGACCTTAAAGATCATCTCGTTCCAACCCCCCTGCCATGGGCAGGGACACCTTCCACTAGACCATGTTGCCCAAAGCCTCATCCAGCCTGGCCTTGAACCCCTCCAGGGATGGGGCATGCACAGCTTCTCTGGGCATCTTCTAGTGCCTTACCACCCTCATCATAATGAATTTCTTTCTTATGTCCAATCTAAATCTCTCCTCTTTCGTTTTAAGACTGTTCCCCCTCATCCTATCACTCCACCCCCTGAAAAAGAGTGCCTCCCCATCTCTCCTGTAGCCCCCTTTCAGCACTGGACAGTGCTTGAAGGTCTCCCTGGAGCCTTCTCTTCTCCAGGCTGCACACCCCCAACTCTCTCAGCCTGTCCTCAGACGAGAGGTGCTCTAGCTCTTGGACCATCTCTGTGGCCTCCTCTGGCCTCGCTCCAACAGCTCCGTGTCTGTCCTGTGCTGAGGACCCGAGAGATGGATGAAGAGGGGATCTCATGAGGGTGGAGCAGAGGGGGAGAATTCCCTCCCTTAACCTGCTGGTCATTTAAGTTGATTTTTTCCTTGAGGCTGGGTGATGCTTTCCCCATTATTCCCACTCCATATTTCCAGGGAATAAAAGTCCTGTTCTTTTTTAAAACTGGGAATTTAAGCTGCGTACTCACATATTCACCTGAATATGTGCATTTTAATACTGTCCTTTCTAAAATGGGTATTTCCTTTGAGTTGATCTCTAGCAAGTGCCACCGTACTGATGCACAGTGCTGATGCGTTACCTTAACTTCATCTTTGCCTGCGGTCCGTTCAGTGGGAAGGAATTAATGAAGCAGATTTGGTATTAATTCTGCAAATGTTCCCAGCTGAAAGCTGCTGCCATGCTAAGAAGATATTGCGATGGGTTTGGAGCCCGCTAAAAACGTTTCAGCTGCAAAACTCGTGCTTCTCTTGTCCTCTGTGAATATTACAGTCTGAACAGCAGTCTTGCTTGGGGTTGCAGGTAAAGCACTTTTGATCAATTGGATTTATTTCCTATTAAGCAACAGTTCATGATCATAAACCATCGTTTACATTCTGGCATAAATAGCCATCGTTCTTGAAAAAGCTCCGAACTGAATGAGTGTGAAAATTAAATTCCCCTCTTAAACCGAAGGATGGTCCTTTTGGAAGCTGATTCCAGTAGCAATATAATTAACCTCTTGCTGTGCCATTCTGTGTGAACATATTGAACACAGCTCTGTGATTATCATCCTGTAATACTAGTATCTGCTTTCACACTAAATTCGTAACAGTATTACAGTAATCCCAAATCCTTTTGTTAACTCTAGGGACTTGGCCAAGTTGGTAGCCAGAACAAAAGGCGTCGGAGCTTGTGTGGCTCAGGGCTGATGTTTTGCAGGTGCTTCTGGTGGAATGGGAAACATCAAAATTTTTTGCTTTGGGGGTGTTGGAGCTGTGATGAAACTTTATTTGGATTCACCCACAGATTTATCCTCGTTGCAAGGTGATTTGATGCATGATCCGTTAATATAAGTCTTGAAAAGTCCATGCATGAGTTGGGTAGGTCCACAACTTCCTCTGGAGCTGCACAAGGTTTTTTTAAGAGCATTGGAGGCAGAGCTACACTGGCTCTTAGTGACTTTTTCTGGGACACTTAATTTTCCTCGCAAATTATTCAGTGTAAGTGCTATTATATGCTCTCTGCTCCCCTGTCCAGTCCTCCAAACCAGCTGCTTCTCTTCTTTTAGCCCATCTTCCCTGTATCTTTCTCAATTTTTTTCTCCATTTGTTCTCTTCTTCCCATCTGCAGTATTTCTTACCCAGGGAAACATGTGGTGTTGGGGACAGGGATGTCTCCAGGGGGCACTGGATGCCGGGGTTGCTCTACCAGCTCTGCACCCAATGACGAGGAAAAGTGTCTCCAAGAAAGCAACACTTGGCAAAAGGATGACAAAGGCTTCTCTACATTTCTTTGGACATACTAGGGTTGTTCACTGTCTTGGTTTTGAGCCTGGTTGGCAGCAAAACGCCACAACAACCGCTCGCTCACCCTCCCTGCTCCTGGGGATGGGGGAGAGAATTAAAAGGGTAAAGGGAAAACAGAAATGGGGGTTGAGATAAGAACAATTTAATAATGAAACTACAATAATATTAAAAATAATGATAATAATAGTAATACATAAAAGTATACAAATGAGTGCTACACAGTGATACTGCTCACCACCCGATGACCAAGGCTCAGCCGGTTCCTGGCTAATGATCCTGGAGCAGGGAGAGTCCTGAAACTGCAATCCTGGAATGGAGATAGGAGCCCAAGTGTCTGAGAGACCGAAACAACCCTGAAAGGGGGGTGATCTGGAGGGAGACAACCCAGAGCAGGAGAGAGCACTTCTGTACAGACTCTCATCTCTACCCTGGGCATGATGTGCATGATACGGAATAGAACACTGGGCAATTTGAGTCTCAGTCCTAAACCTGAGGTTGAATCCTGGGCTGGTAACTGGGGCTGTGCTCCCTCCCAGCTTCTCCTGCCCCTGCAGACACTGGCCCAGCAGAGAAGCTGGAAAGTCCTTGACTGTCCTGGCAGCAACTCTAACCATCAGTGTGTGATCAGCTTCTCCTCAGCACAAATCCAAACACAGCCTCTCACTAGCTGCTGTGAAGAAAGTGAACTCTGTCCCAGCTGAAACCAGGACATTCACGCTCCTGGTTTCAGGGAGGATGCTGTGGACATTGCTATTTTATTGACAGCTGGCATCAGTGTTCTTTTTCAGGAGGCTCCCAGTGCATCCTCAGCACTGAACATGATGGCCGCAGTGTGGGACCGGCAGGTTGTGTAAGCACAGCACAGCTCATGGTGTCTGGTTCAGCATGTTCCTCTTGAAGTGCTGTTTGAAAATACCCGTTGTTGTGCACAAGTCCAATATTGGAGCAAGATGAAGCTGCCGCCCATTTTCACAAAAAAACCCAAAACTCACCCTAAAAGCCAGACATAACCTATGCTGGGTTGGTGCAGAGCCCTCTGCCGTGGAGATGTGCTGGTAGAGGTGTCTCAGACCCTACTTGGTGGTCTCCAGCCTTATGTCCCTGTGAACCCCACGGTTCCTCAACTCAACACCACTTTCAGTCTCAGTTGTAAGTGCTAAAATCTTTAGGATTTTGCTTTATTAATAAAAAGAAAAAGTGAAATCCCTTATGTACTTCAGTGACACAACTTTTTCAAATTCACTGTGTTTAAGGAAAAACAACTGAGTAGCACATCCCATCTTCAAAGCACTTTGCAAAGTTTTGTTTGCACCCTACAGCAAAGCAATGCCTTTGTGTGTTATTTTGTTTTCCCTTCAGGAATTTGAGCTTAAGGTATGCCTAAACCAAACCACTTATTTCACAGTTGGGAAAACAGAGGTGGGAGAAATGGGATTAAATTCTGGGATTTTTAGTTTTTCTTCTTTTAGCATGTCACTTCTTTTTAGAGATTAATTTTTTTAGCAGAAATTAGATTATTGAGTCCAACACTAATGAATAATCACTGAGAAAGCATTGTCTGCACCATGGTAGGAAAGCAAATAGCATGAGGCTCTAGGTTGATAACAAAGGCAATAGTTGAGACCCCAAAACCCCATAATCTGACTTTCTTAATGTGCACAGAAGTGTTGCAGCAGGATGGGAGCTGGTACATCCTCGTAGGACATTTTTTCCAGCCCTTCCACCAGCTTTTTTGCCTTCCTCTGGATGCAGTCAAGTACCTGCACATCCTTCTTAAATTGTGGGGCCCAAAACTGCACACAGCACTCAAGGTGAGGCCACACCAGTGCTCAGTCTAGTCCAAAGCTAGTTGGTAGTTGGACTAGATGATTATTGTTGGTCTCTTCCAGATGGAACTCTTCCTTCTTTTTCCTCCTTCCTTCTTCTTCCTCCTTCTTCCTTCTTTCTTCCTTTTTTCTTCCTTCTTTTTCTTTCTTCTTCCTTCTTCTTCCATCCTTCTTCATTCCTTCTTCCTTCTTCTTCCTTCTCCTTGCTTCTTCTTGCTTCTTCTCAATACAGCAGGACAATCACCTCTTTTGACCGGCTAGTTGTACTGTCTTTGACACACTCCGGGATATGGTTTGCCCTCATGGTCTGCTACCAACCAGCGGCCCCAGATCCCTTGTTCAGGGCTGCTCTCCTGCCATTCCTCTCCCAATCTGTACTTGTGTCCAGTGTTGCTCCATCTCAGGTGCAAAATTCAACACTTGGACTTGTTAAATATCATGCCATTAATGATTGCCTGATGCTCCAGTCTCTAGATCCCTCTGCAAGGTGTTTTGTCCCTCAAGAGAGCCAACAGCACCTCTCTGCAGATTTGCTAATGATGCATTCTACTCCTGCATCCAGGTCATTGATAAAAAGCTTGAAAAGAACTGTCCCTAGGGTTGAGCCCTGAGGAACAGCGCTGGTGACTGGTCACCAGCCAGATGCAACCTCATTCACTGCAATCCTCTGAGCATTGCTCGTCAGCCACTTCTTCACCCTGCGCACCATGTACCAGCTCATCTCACAGCTGGCCAACTGTCCTGTTTTGGGCTAGGACGGAGTTAACTTTCTTTATGGTAGCTAGTGAGAGGCTGTGTTTGGATTTGTGCTGAGGAGAAGCTGATCACACACTGATGGTTAGAGTTTCTGTTGGGACAGTCAGGGACTTTCCAGCTTCTCTGCTGGGCCAGTGTCTGCACGGGCAGGAGAAGCTGGGAGGGAGCACAGCCCCAGTTCCCAGCCCAGGATTTGATCTTAGGTTTAGGACTGAGACTCAAACTGGCCAATGGTCTATTTCATATCATGACATCATGCCCAGGATAGAGATGAGGCTTCGTCCGGAATTACTCGCTCTGGCTCTGGGTCGTCTCCCTCTGGGTCACCCCTCTCTTGCTGCCATCTCAGTCTCTTGGATACTTGGGTTCTTCTCTCCCTTCTGGGCTTGCAGTTTCAGGACTCTCCCTGCTCCAGGATCATTGGCCAGGAACAGGCTGAGCCTTGGTCATCGGGTGGTGAGCAGTATCGCTGTCTATCACTCTTTTGTATATTTGTATATATTATTATCATTATTGTCATCAGTATTATTTTTTATATTATTGTAGTTTAATTCTTAGATTTTTCTTATCTCAACCCACGAATCTTTTTTCCCTTCACCCCTTTAATTTGCTCTGCTACCCCCAGGAGCGGGGAGGGTGAGTGAGTGGCTGTGTGGTGTTTTGCAAGCCAGGGTCAGAAACCATAACAGCAACTTGTCCAGAAGGATGCTGTGAGGGACAGTATGAAAAGCTTTATAAAAATCCTGAAAAACTACATCCACCACCTTCCCTTCAACCCTGAGGTGTTTGACCTTATCGTAGAAGGATATCAAATTTGGACGCGGTCTTGCTGGGGCTTTACCAAAGGGAGGGAGGTTTGGTCGCATGCTGTCCTGGAGCATCACCCCGTGTGGGTGATTTTCCTGCTGCTGCAAGCGCCTGCTGCCGCAGCGTGGGTTTGCTTTGTGTAGTAGGTGAACGAGAGCTTTGTTCTGGGAGCTGAGGAAGAGAGAGAATGGTGGTTTTTGCTGAATCTTTACTTCCAGACCTGGAGCAGATCCCGCGGCAAAGATGTTTGTGGCATTCATCTTCATGTTTTAAAGTGTTTGCTTTCGGAATACCCTTCGGCAAAGATTTTCAGTTCTTTTTTGAGCTTGTTTTGGTTTCGAGTGCATGTTTTTAAATCTTTGTTAGCATCAGAGCTTCTATCAGGAGTTATGGCATGTTGGTGGCATCCTTTTTACATATATACTAAGAGCCCTTTTTTTCTTTTTAATTTTTCTTTCTATTGACTGTCTTTGAAAAAGTAAGTCACTTTTATCACAGATTTTTGGCCTCCGCTTTGCTTTTTTTCCTAGTGGACTCATCGTGACTGAGTTAAAAGGGTCCCTTGGGGTGGCCCTGCTGCGTTGCTTTGCATCCCTGAGGATGCTCCGAAGCTGGGGACAATACCATTCCCGTATCAAAGGTACAGCTTCTGCTCCCTAATTTACATTCATTCCCGCTCTCATCTCACTTCCGAGTGGTGGAAGATCAATGTACCTGTCACTCATTGCTTCCCCGGCTTGCCTCACCGAGGGGTTGAAGAGCAGCGACAGCAGCTGCTGGTGGTCCAGTGTGCAAAGACTCAGGTATGGGGAACATCATGGTGGCCCATGACAGAGGGTAGGAGACCTAGTAGGACTCAGGTGTCCTGGGTTCAAGCTGAAACAGAGTTAATTTTCTTCACGGTAGCTATCTAGAGGCTGTGTTTGGATTTGTGCTGAGGAGAAGCTGATCACACACTGATGGTTAGAGTTGCTGCCAGGACAGTCAAGGACTTTCCAGCTTCTCTGCTGGGCCAGTGTCTGCAGGGGCAGGAGAAGCTGGGAGGGAGCACAGCCCCAGTTCCCAGCCCAGGATTTGGTCTTAGGTTTAGGACTGAGACCCAAATTGCCCAGTGGTCTATTCCGTATAATGCATGTCATGCCCAGTATAGAGATAAGGACCCTCCAGAAGCTCGTCCCTTTTTTTTCTGCATCCCTTCTTGCTCCGAGTCAGCTCTCTTTTCTAGATCTGCTCTCTCGGGGTGGTCCCTCTCACTGGGTTTTCTCCCACCCTTGGTCAGCTCTTGGTCTGGGATGCTCAGGCTCTTGTCTTCATTCTGGGATTGCCGTTTCAGGACTCTCTCTGCTCTGGGATCGTTACCTGGGAATGGACTGAGCCTTGGTCATCGTGTGATGAGTAGTGTCACTGTGTATCACTCATTTGTGTATTTGCATATATTATTGTTTTCAATATTATTGTAGTTTAGTTATTGAGTTGTTCTTATCTCAACCCATGAGTCTTTCTTCCCTTCACCCCTTTAATTCTCTTCCCCATTCCCGGGAGCGGGGGGAGTGAGAGAGCGGCTGTGTGGGATTGGCTCCAAGCCAAGGGTGAAACCATCACACCAGGTCACATCATGGGCCACAGCACTGATTACTTTATTTTTTTCCCAGTTCCCATGCAATTTTTGTGCCCAGATGGGAAGCTTTCTCTCCCATATCCTTTTCTGGAAGCAGCAATAATCTCTAGAATCATAGAATGGTTTGGATTGGAAGGGACCTTGAAGATCATTTAGTTACAACCCCCTGCCATGGGCAGGGACACCTTCCACTAGACCAGGTTGCTGAGATCCTCGTCCAGCCTGGCCTTGAACCCCTCCAGGGCCAGTTATTAACTTTTTTTTTTCTCCCCCAGCAGTAGCTAGACAGAATTTGTTCTACCAATATTGTGGTTTCCTTAATCTGCCCTGAGCAGCACCTCCTTCCTCTTGTTGCATGGACTTGCACACTTGCTCGTTAGGGCTCAGCTGGCTTGACGATGCTTACCTATCCCCACGGAGCCGCTGTAAGGGCATAGTCATGCAGAAATAAGTGGCTCAGGGTGCGGCGTTCCCCACCGCCTGCATGCCAGCCCCTGCGTAGCACCAAGACTGTTGGACCTGGTTTGATTGAGAAGCGAAGTGAGTTAATATTTGTTTCTCCTCTGCTTATTTTTTGGCAGAAGTGGAGGATTCAGATTTAATGAGAGATTATTCGGATGAAGGATTTGGAGTAGGTAACAGCAGGTCAATGTTCCCCCTCCCCATTTTGGGGAGTAAAATACATGTTTATACAAAAAGTTTTTACTTTTTTTGATTGAAACTACTTTGCAAGCGATCTTAATTCTCTACTTTGTATTGCTGTTGGAAAAAACCTGTCACTTCTAAATATTAAAACTTCCTTAATCTGAGGGAGACACTGTAGAAATAAGAGCAAATTCAGCATGGTTGGAAAATATACAAATTTAAGGTGTGGTGATGCTTATATGATTTAAGGATGGCGAAAAGTGTGTCAGACCTTGAGTTATTTCCGACTTTCCTGTAGACATTGTAGGGGCCAGCCCTGGCTTTACCCTCCCTACTTCAGCTTCCCCAGGGGCAAAATAAGAGCAGAAATATAGATTTTTGTAACCATGTTGCATTCAGCCCTTTTCCTAAATGAAGCGTGCGCTGATGGGTGCCAGATCCCATTTTCTCGGAATGCCATGGCAAGAGATTTTGGCACCAAATTACCCGTCTCAAGGTCAGCGTTGGGTTTTGCACCAGAATTATTTCCTTGGGCACGGTAGGTGCGAGCGGTGCCGGGGGATGCACGGCTCCAAATAAAGCACCAACCTCAGCATCACCTGGCCCGTTGTGATGGGCGTGGGCTGCGAATGCTGACTGATAAATGGTACTCATATCCCATTCAAATATGATGCAATCAGGTTTTTTTTTTTTGTTATGTTGGTTTTGTGGGTGTTTTTTTTGTTTTGTTTTTGTTTTTTTTTTAGTTTGTCTTCCATTGCGGTAGTAAAGTTTTTAATTAGGAAAGCTAATGAGATCGATTAGTCATTAGAAGTGACCTCTGGATCTCTGTGAGGAGCGTGCATGTGTGCGCTGGGCTGATAACGGGGGACGCTGGGGTATTGTTTGTAATAAAAGCGTAAAGTGTTTGATTTGAGTGAAATGTGCCACGGGGAATACATCATGCGGAGGAAAAAAATTACAACCCTGGGAGCCTGTAATGAAGGGAATTAAACCAACATCCTATCTAAATAACATGATTATCTACACAAAACCCCTCAGCTAGCAAGTAATAATGGAAAACTGAGCTCTTCGGAGAGTCTCTTTCAGGAGGTGGTTAATGCCGGAGCTGTACATGCAGGCACTTTCAGAAGAGCAGCTTCGGCATGAATACACCATCCAATTACCGCCGGGGAATAGAGTTTACCAGGTGCCAGCCCGTCTGTGCAAAGAAGGAGGGGGGACGCCTGCAAATGGCGACAATTTGGGACCTCGATTTTTTTTGGGAGCATGAGGCAGGGGATGATGTCAGGCAGGAGTTTGATGAGGTTTTGGGTTGATTAGTGGCAGCTAGAGTTTGTGTAGGGGACAAAAAAAATAATGTATTTACCAAATTCCCAGCTTAATGATTTCATAAGGTCGGAGCGGTGGAGGGAAAGGGTCAGCTTGTGCTGTGGCTGTTCGAGGAGCATGTGGGATCGTGTCTCAGCTGCTTTGGGTACATGATTGATGCCATATCCATGAGGGAGTGGATGTGTCCACACCTCCTGGGTGACAAAGGGGTCTTGTAGTTGGCCAACCGGTTTGCCAGCCCTCACTGTAGCTGGGAGTTAATTGTGTGTGTGCAACGCTGGGCCATAGAACCATAGAATCGTAGAATAGTTTGGGTGGGAGGGGACCTTAAAGATCATCAAGTTCCAAC
>WKFP01014019.1:209488-222406 GCA_011057875.1 Pterocles orientalis
TGTCTCAGCTGCTTTGGGTACATGATTGATGCCATATCCATGAGGGAGTGGATGTGTCCACACCTCCTGGGTGACAAAGGGGTCTTGTAGTTGGCCAACCGGTTTGCCAGCCCTCACTGTAGCTGGGAGTTAATTGTGTGTGTGCAACGCTGGGCCATAGAACCATAGAATCGTAGAATAGTTTGGGTGGGAGGGGACCTTAAAGATCATCAAGTTCCAACCCCCCTGCCATGGGCAGGGACACCTTCCACTAGTCCAGGTTGCTCAAAGCCTCATCCAGCCTGGCCTTGAACCCCTCCAGGGATGGGGCATCCACAGCTTCTCTGAGCAGCCTGGGCCAGGGTCTCCCCGTTTTTCCTGGAGGCCTCCTAGAAGTTCTGCCAGAAGGTCTCTTGGAAGCCTTCTCTTCTCCGGGCTGCACACCCCCAACTCTCTCAGCCTGTCCTCGCACGGGAGTTGCTCCAGCCCTTGGACCATCTCCGTGGCTCTCTCTGGCCCCACTCCAGCAGCTCCATGTCTGTCCTGTGCTGAGGACCCCAGAGCTGGATGCAGCACTGCAGGGGGGGGGTCTCACGGGGGCGGAGCAGAGGGGGACAATCCCCTCCCTTGACTTGCTGCTCATGCTGCTGGTGATGCAGCCCAGGACACTGGTGGCTTTCTGGGCTGTGAGAGCACGTTGCCAGGTCATGGCCAATTCTTCATCTACCAGTATCCCAAATATCTTCTCTGCTGCTCTCAATCCACTCGTCCCCCAATCTGTACTGATACAGGGGATTGCCGTGACCCACGTGCAAGACTTTGCCCTTTGCTTCATTGACCTTCATGAGGTTCACATGGGCTCACAAGACATCTGGGTTTATTTTAATTTATTTTATTTTAATTTAGATTCCAAATCACCAAAAGCTCTTGAAGTTTCTCGTGTTATCTTATAGAATCATAGAATGGTTTGGGTTGGAAAGGAGCTTAAAGAATCATCTCATTCCAACTCCCTTGCCATGGGCAGGAACGCCTTCCGCCTTCCTGGCTTTTCATTTTATTCATGAAAATATAAAATAGATGATTTACGTGGTGCCATGAGCGTGCTTGAGGCTTTCTACGCAGCATTGAAGTCTGTGAATCCCTCCATACACTCCTTGCTCGGTGATCATTTATTTTATAGTGTTGAGGAGCGTTGCGATCGTCATCTTTACTGAGAAAAATTCCACTTTTTTTTCTGTCATAGCAGACCTTGCTTTTCTCCTCCATTCCCCCACCAGAAGTTGTAACTCTCTGGCTGAGTTCGGGAGTGAAAATTCCTGATCCCTCCTGAACCCGACGTGAGATGTTGGCTTGCTTGGGAATGCAGAAGAAAGAAAATATTCTTTATATTGAAATATATAGCCACAGATTGCTGTTGCCACTACTGCAGGGGGATGGGAAAGCTGCTTCCTCTGCTCTAGGGAACGAGATCAGCTCGGAAATGCATTTCTCTGTTTTTCTTATTTTAATACATCCCCAGATATCGTTTCCAGGATCCTGAGATTACCAGTTTACCTGCAAAGCAAACTTATTCTCCATTCTCTCGCAGACACAAACATGGGGATGGGTCCAACAACATTTTCAGGGGAAATAATGATTCTGCTTTTTCCCCTCTCAACCTTGCAATAATTTTAATTAGAGTATCTCCAAGAAAAACAGCCAGCCTTTTAAATCAGTTATAAAACCAGAAGACTTTGTCTCAGCATGTAGTGTCAGCTTTAATTATCTGGGCAGTTATAGCTGTATGTTATAAAAATCGGGCAATTAGACGCGTTCCTTAAAGCTGCGAAAAAAAAATAAAATTGCTTGCTATCAAGTGGAGGAAAACCGGAGTCAAACGTATAACCGTTAATTGCATGAAACATTCAGCAGAATAAACCGGTGTGTAGATCATCCTGCAAAATGGGAAAGATTAAATGCGTCAATCTGTTTCCAGTCTAGATGTTAGGAATCAAATAATTGTTGGTGAATGCATCATTCACATGGTAGAGTTTTGCTGCTGGGCTGGTGAAGCCAAACACCCCCAAGCCCATTGGATCCTTTCCGTTACCATGAACCATGGTGGTCCTGTGCCTGACCCACCCCAGGGGTCTTTTACCCCTTTTTCAGGTTCTAGAGAGTTGGGTGGAGGACCTACGTTGACGACATCCCTTCTGTCCCCAGATTTCAACCCCTTTTTTCCATTTGTTTTCTCGTAGGAGCCAACTTGCACTTCGTAAGGACCCCCCCAGCGAACAAAGTGATAAAGACGCGCTACAGGATCGTGAAGAAGAACGTGGTCCCTCCAACTGGGTCCTTAGCATCCTTCAGCAGCCCTATTCCCAACTGGAAGATGCGGCGTCCCTTGACATCCAGGTAATTCTTCTATCCTTTGAATGCAGCCGGGAGCCGAGGGAGCTCCCACGTTGGCTCTGTGTTATTACTGTTGTGTGTTAGTTGCTTAATTTCTCTGTTTGTTTAGCTCCTTCTACGCAGAGTTTATTGACTTAAAGTGTAAAATCGTATTAGTAATCACATTAGCCCGAGTCGGCGGCCAACAGCTTACTGTCGTCTACAGCTTCATATTTATTCCCTGTTTGAATTAATTGTTGCCATGAAGCGGTTAAATAAGCTGTAAGGAAGATGAATGAATACGTGCAGTTGACAGCAGACCTAAGTAAACTCCCTGCTTGTTTTAGAGATAGATGTCACCTTTTAATTAGGTGCGGTCAAGCCTGTTAATGAGGCCAGACCTGCCCTTTGCTTTAGAAGATTATTTTGCACGTTGGTGCCTTGGAGGAGCTCATTGAAACTGTGTTGGAGGCACCAGGAGGTAGGTGCAGGCACCAACTTGCTTCTTCCTGGCTTATCTGAACAGGTGGAGCATCAGCCTGGCCCTGGAGCAAATAATTCGACGTGCCAGCACCCATCAGAAGAAGGGTGTCACCAAACGATGGCGATGTACTCTTGAGTCTTGATTCTTTCTAAATCAGAGACGCTAACGTCCGTATTTCAGCTCCGAGCGAGCTGTGGTCATGTTTGCTGGTGGAGGTGTTACCAGGAAACATCTCAGAGGTCAAGATGAAGTCTGGAAGTTGTATATAAGCAGAGAGGTTGTTAGGGTAATTAATGGTCTAAAAAAGATGCTGTTAGAACTGATCGTTTTGGTTATAACCCAAATTTTTAGGCTGATAATAGCTTCTCCTCCTCCTGAAATGCTGGTTTGCCACTGCCACAGGCAATATTTGGGGCAAAGAGAGCCTGCTCTGCTCTGCTGTGGGCTTGGTTGGTTTGTTATTCGTTCCAGTATGACAAACCTGAGTTACTGGGGGCTGTCCCCGCTGTTGGCTCCTCTGGCAGAGCAGCTCCATGGGTCAGCATCAATGGTTTCCGTGTGGTTTCTTCCGAAAGTTGTTTCCCCCAGCAATACCCCAAGGGTTGCCGGCTTTTACGGCGGGTGCTGTGGAGAGACAAAGATTGTGGTGATTGTTTTCAAAGCCTAATTTTTCATGATTTTTCCCTATACTAAGTGAATTTGCTTTTGAGTTTCACAAATATTGGTATGGAAGGGAGGACTGGTTTTGGGAGATTTGAGTGTGAGGAGGCAAAGTACCAGGTAAACAGTGAAATTAAAAAAAAATAGGTGTTTATTTTCATACTATTTTTTAAAATATAAAATTAGGTCTATTATTTTCTGTTTTTTCAAGCTCTTAATTGAGAAACTCCTTATCTCATGTACTATACCGACTAAGTTTCAAATTGCTGCTTTTTGTGTGGAAACTGTGGGATCCTTTTGGTCTGACAGCTAGTTTCCACCCAAATTTTCTGTGATCAATCTTACTTGCGCCACCTCCTCCTTTTTCTTTACCTTCTACTTTTGCTTTCAATATTTTCCCACCTGCACATCACCCCCTTTTATCCAGCCCTGCCATCCACACATCTCCTCTTAGTTCCCTGCAAAATCAACTGTTTTCCCTCCTCTGGTGCAATTACTGCTCCACTTGTAGGTGCCACCTCCATTTCCATGTCCTTGGGTCCAACTTCTTGCATTTCCCTTGCCACAAACAAACCACATTTTCTTTTTCTTCCTCCCTCATCCTACATTTTTACCAAATCAAGGCAGCATGTGTGTGCATCTTACCCACCGGTGAGAGTCCTTGCTTGCTCAGGATATGATAGAAAGCCAAACCATCAAATACGTAATTGTTGTCTTTTTTCTTTTGACCAAATCCAAGCTTTTAAAAAAAATATTAATTTTTCAAAGTGTGGCTTTTCCGTTGTAAATGTACAAGTACGTTACGGTAAAATCTGAAGTTGTATTGCTTCGTAATTCATAATTTGCTACTGGTAATTACAATGCGTGGCATTTTGCGTGCAAACGAAGATTTGTTTCTCAAATTTGTTGCTTTTAGTCTCCTGGTTCCCTCTGTAGTGTTGTAGTGGTGTAATGCTGACTCTGGTTCTGGTCGCTCCTGTAGCTACAGTCGCTGATGTGCAACTCAAATTGCCCTTAATGAGTGCATTTACATCCCCAGCGGGTCTTGCCCTTTCCTGTCTCCAGCTCAGTTTGCTGCTTTTTTGGTCTTGAACCCACCTTTTTGAGCAAATCTTCCTCCTTTTATTTAGGTGGAAACAACTGCTGCTTTCTTCCTGGTACAGTGAGTCCTGTTCAAACAGCCCTTCTCCCTCTGTCATTGCCGTTGCTGCGAACCCTTCCCATTTATCAGAGAAAAGATTGATTTTTGTTTGTATTTTTGGGGGTTTTTTTTAATGTTCTGCAAGGAATCTGGGCAAGACTGTTGCTTCAGTGTCTCTCCACCATCTCTCCCCTCAATTAGGACCTTCAAAGACAAAATGTGAGCAGGACAAAGCTTGCCCTGCTCTGTAATCATCCCAATTTTGTTCCTAGGAGGGGAATTTACATCTCGTACCTTCTCACTGTTGGTAGATTGGGTTCTGCAATCGCTTTCCCAGCTGCTGAACCATTATGATGTTTTAGCCACTTGCTCTTTATAGCGAGACCCGTCGTGTTGTACTGTGACATGATGCTAGCCAAAACTATTATCCTGTTGATGTACGAGCCCGGCCTGCTCAACTTACCAGCACTGTAATAGATCATTAATTTGGTTACCTAGAGAGGTGGTAGATGCCCTGTCACTGGAAACCTTCAAGGTCAGATTGGACGGGGCTTTGAACAACCTGATCTAGCTGAAGATGTCCCTGCTCCTGGGGCTAGATGACCTTGACAGGTCCCTTCCAACCCAAACCATTCAATGGTTCTATGAACTTCAGCCTTATTTAGTAGAAAACAACTCGTGTTCTGACTGTTGGGTTCAGGTTCTTGCCCTCCCAGGTTGTTACTCCAGATCTGGATGGTGGATGGATGGAGGACCCATGGTGAGAGCTGGGAAGGGCAGGAGCTTTGAGCAGGCTTAGAGCAAGAGTTGCCGGCTGCTGGGTGATGGGTCTTGCTCAGCCAAGGGATGGTTTTGTAGAGGAACAACCTGGTTTTGCCGGTGCGATTGGCTGAGAGCTTCCACTTGTTGAATAATTTTATCCGTATTAATCTGTGACTTCATTAAATGGTGTAGTTTAGATCTTTGTTTCAGGCAAATCTTGATAAAATGCCATCAGCAAATTAAAACAATTATATTATAAATAAGCAATAAATCTCTTACTCAGTCTCCCTATTACCTTCGTTGTGTGTGATCAATCATCTGGACTGTCTGGAGGAAGCACATGGCAAATGCTTCTGGATTTATATAGTTGGTTTTTTTCCTCCATCGTTTGTAGCATCTTCTTGGACCTGTAAACAAGCAATGATCCGGGAGCTGCTTTCTAGCTGCTTTACTTTGATTTTGCCAAAACCATGTGCGGCTTTGGTGGCGATGGGACATGCTGTGCATGCCTGGATGTCATGGTTTTGACCCTGGCTGGCAACAAAACACCACAACAACCCTCCCCGCTCCCAGGGATGGGGGAGACAATTAAAGGGGTGAAGGGAAAAGAGACTCGTGGGTTGAGATAAGAACAATTAAAGAACTAAACTACAATTAAATTGAAAATAATAATGATTATGCTAATAATACTAATATATACAAATACACAAATGAGTGATACACAGGGATACTGCTCACCACCCAGTGACCAAGGGTCAGCCCATTCCCAGCTAATGATCCTGGAGCAGGGAGAGTCCGTAACTGCAATCCTGGAATGGAGATAAGAGCCTGAGTGTCTGAGACCTAGAGCTGATGGAGAGTGAGATGACCCCAAAAGAGGGGCGACCCAGAAGGAGATGACCTGGAGCAAGAGAGAGCCCTTCTGGACAGATCCTTGTCTCTATCCTGGGCATGCCATGCATGGTATGGAATAGACCATTGGCCAGTTTGGGTCTCAGTCCCTAACCTAAGGTCGAATCCTGGGCTGGTAACTGGGGCTGTGCTCCCTCCCAGCTTCTCCTGCCCCTGCAGACACTGGCCCAGCAGAGAAGCTGGAAAGTCCTTGAGTGTCCTGTCAGCAACTGTAACCATCAGTGTGTGATCAGCTTCTTCTCAGCACAAATCCAAACACAGCCTCACACTAGCTCCTGCGAATAAAGTGAACTCTGTCCCAGCTGAAACCAGGACACTTGTGCACAGGTTTAGTAATCTCCTCATTTTTATCTTTTGGTGTGCATCATACTCAATGGTCAACTATTTATTTTTTAATATCTTAGGGGCAGTTCCTACTATAAAATCAATTTTTGGGCAGTCCAAAAGTGATGTGCCTGGGTCTGCATGGCCACCAATTTTTTCAGTTTTAACACTGCCATATTAAACTTTAGACAGGAGCTAGTTTTTGTCCATCTTGTGAACTTGCTGTCTTTAAAGATCTAACAGGTTTCCCAGGGAAGCCGTGGATGCCTCATCCCTGGAGGTGTTCAAGGTCGGGTTGGATGAGGCTTTGAGCAACCTGGGCTAGTGGGAGGTGTCCCTGCCCATGGCAGGGGGGTTGGAACTCAATGATCTTGAAGGTCCTTTCCAACCCAAACCATTCTATGGTTTTGTGATTCTATGATTCTATGATTCTATGATTTTATAATTCTATGATTTTGTGTTTTGAGATTTTCCCCCTCTCTTTTTGGGTATCTACGCAGCAGGAAACTAGGGCAGCTGGGATGTTGTCCTTGTTGCCAACGAACTCCCTCAAATCAGCAGGTTAAGATGAAGACAAACACATCTTTGGGAAAAGAGTGACAAGCAGAGTCGCTGCAGGTCTGGAGGTACCTGGTGCTAATCCCTTGGTGATGAGTTGCGTTCTCCCCTTACTGCTAGGTTGCATTAAACTTCGCCCTGCTACTGACTTTTCGTAGAGGCAATAGATGGGAGTATATTTTAAATTAATTTTACTACACTTTTCGTAATATTTTTGTTTTAAATAGATTTATAAGCAACTTGGGGGCTATTTCTCCAAATTTATGAAGATAATTTTCACTCTCTTGATAAGGTTAAATTTACACCTGCTATTTCCATATTAATTCACATTGCTAAGTGGATCTAATTTTCTTCCGTTCTTCTATCTAGCGAGTGTGGCCTTTCCTAATGCAATTTCCCCCTCACTAAATCACTGTGATCGGGAGTCATGATCGAGTTAAATTAACTTAAATTAATTTACTTAATAAGAGCTCCAGATCATTGTGAATGAGGTGAAGATTTATTGATTCTCCTTTTCACTCCTCCCCCTTATCTCTCTCCGCTTTGCAGGAGCGCAGCTCTGAACGGCTGCGATTTGCTTGCCTTAAATTTCATTTGCTGCTATTGACATTGCTGTTGGTCATTGCTTAGAAATTGCGGGGGGATGCCTCACTTCCTGCACAGCCTCTTGACTCCGAGAGAGGGCTGAGAGAGTTTCTGTGGAGGTGTTGCGATGGACGAAGCGACCTGCTGAGCAGTGACGGCTATGCTGCTCCTGCTTCCAGCCTCTTTCTGTGGTTGATGTGGTATCAGCAGATGCGACCACCAGTAAACCAGGATGTCCAGGTTTCATAGACCTTGGCCAGAGGCAGCGGAAGCTTTCTGAGGTTGAGGGTGCTGTAGGATTGTGGAAGGTGCTAGAAGGGTACGTTGGGCATCTGGTGTTGTGGCTGGGATCATCCACCCCAATGCGCATTGGCTGGAGGGAGTAGATGAAGATGATGGTGGTGGATGCTCCCAACTGTTAAAGATATCACTCCTTGCAAAGCCACGTGCTCCACCGAAGGGACAATCTTCTTGCAAGCAGAGCAGGGCAAATGGGACAAACCCAAACGCATCCATCCCAAGGCAGTGGTGGGAAATATCTGGGAGATGACATGCTCGTGATGAGCTCAGCCAGGAACCATGTCAAGAACAACAGAGAGCATTGGCCAGGAGGAGGTCTCACCTGCAGGAGACCCCAGCTCAGCCTCTCACGGAGAGACAGAGCTGCTTTAAGACACATTTTTGGGAGCAGAGAGACCTGTGCGTAATGGCTGATTTTGTATTTATAGACCCCCGATGGGCGAGTTAAATGCTGACCCATTTCGAAAGAGTTTTCTTCTAAAATACTGATGAATGTGTTGAAAATAAAAGTAACCTGTCTGCAAATAATAGTCTGGTGCTGATGGAGAAGCTCAGCTATATCCTTCAGAAGAGTTCGCAGCACCTCTTGAGGGACAATCCTACCCCTCCAGCACTGTAAATAAATAAAGAACGAGATAATATAGCATTTGTCAGAGAAATGCCGGCTCAGTAGAAAAGACTTCTCAGCAGAGGATATGCTTGTGTGGTTTAGTTTTATTTTGATCTTTTCTTTTTGTTCCTTGGCCTGGAGCACATTGAATGGACTGAGAAGGAAATAAGAGTCTTCTGGGTTTGACTTGGGTCCTTGTCACCTGTTCCTCTGCAAAGCCTTAAGGAGGTTGAGAAGCTGTGTGCTGGGTGGCTTAGACACACTGACCTCCCTGTCCTCGTTCTTTCCTTCATGGTGGGTGAGGTTTTGGTTTCTGATTTCATTTTGCTCTCTTACGAATGGTTTTCAGATATCCACTCCCAGCCAGTCAACTCAACTCATCGCCTTGTTAACAGCATCACAGAATGGTTTAGGTTGGAAGGGATCTTTGAAGACTATCTAGTCCAACCCCCCCCAGCCATGGGCAGGGACACCTTCCACTAGACGAGGTTGCTCAAAGTCTCATCCAACCTGACCTTGGACACTTCCAGTGATGGGGTCATCTGATGCTGCCTCTGACCAGCTGACCAGCAAAGGTATCTACTGAGGGTGTGTGGAAGCCACCATCCTCCAGTGCTGTCCCCATGCTTGATATCCTCTGTCGTGCATCATCATCATCAACTTTTCTTCCAAATCCCACGGCGGGGTTCTGAGCTAGTTTCATGTCATCCCTGCCGTACCCTCCTGAAGAAGCTTTTCAGATTTTCATTGTTACATGATCTCATTTTGCTGACATGTCTCTAGTCCTGTTACATGTTTCCTTCTAAGTGAAACAGTAGTTTCACCTCCTTGAGACAATGGTATTATGGGGTCAGGAAGGGCGCTTGGCTTTCCCCTTTGCAGTGAAGTATTTTCCATGTCTGACTGGGGCAAGTGGAGCTTCAGAAGCTGATCTTGGTGTGCTGTCAATGTTTAATTTAACTCTTTCTGCCTAAACCCTTGGGGAAGGGAGACACGGTTGAACTGAAGTCTTGGGTTGCAAGACAGAGGCACGCGTACCCCCATGGGTGCGGGTCAGCACGGCTTTCCGAGATCAGTTGCTATATCTAATTCCTACAGAATGCAGAATCATAGAATCACAGAATGACAGAATAGTTAGGGTTGGAAGGGACCATAAAGACCATCTAGTTCAAACTCCCCTTCCATTAAACCAGCTTGCTCAAAGCCTCATCCAGCCTGGCTTTGAACTGCGTGGTTGGCTTGCTGTGAATACTAGTTTCTTGGCATGAACATGAAAACTCAATAAATTCTCTCTGTTTTTGGGGGGGGAGAGCATATCCTTATAACTTTCTGGGGAAGTGGTCTCCTCCTCTTTGCTTACCTCCGTTGCGTTGCCTGTCAGGGTGATGCAGAGCAGCTGAGCCCCCGTGGTGCAGCACCTTAAACCGGAGCTGAGGGACAGTTAACTTGTTAAGCCGCAGTAATTCAATCACTTCGGAGTTTTTTCCCTGCACCATGAGGTTTCCCAGGATGTCCATCTGTTCTGGAAATGGGATGGGTTCACCCAACGTTTGGGTTGGAAGCCATTGAGAAGCATTTGAGATCTGTTGGTGCTTGTCCTGCAACCCAAGATTGAATAGCTTTGCCTGCTCTGGCAATTACAGAGCCAGCACGGTCCCCATGGGGAGTTTATTCAGGTCAGGTGGGGCATGATTTGGAATTGTAGAAACAGAATGGTTTGGGTTGGAAAGGACCTTCAAGATCATTGAGTTCCAACCCCCCTGCCATGTGCAGGGACACCCTCCACTAGCCCAGGTTGCTCAAAGCCTCATCCAGCCTGGCCTTGAACACCTCCAGGGATGGGGCATCCACAGCTTCTCTGAGCAGCTTGTTCCAGTGCCTCAGGGTTTTTAGTTTTTTTTTTACCCATCAGCGTTCGAGGAAATCTCTGCTCCACAATGTTCATGTTGCTGACGCGGAGTAATGATCACCGTGGCTTGGGATTTGCTGGAAAATTATTTCCAGCATTGGAGAAGAAACACCATGGGATCATGTTCCTGGACTCTTAAAGGATGAAGAACGTCCTTCTTCTTAAAAAACTTGACTTTTGGGGAGGAAATGAAAACACCCTTTTAAAAGCAGCTATTGGCTAAGAATTGGAGAGAGCAAGGGAAAGGGCAACCCCGGTAGTGCCTGCCATGCTTTGGAGGCTACGAGGGTGATAAGTTATCTATATGCTGACAGCTTTTTCTGAAAAGGGATGTGGAGATGGCAGTAAATGTCCTAAAATTCCCCTAACAAGACCCAGTGATCATTAGAATAAAAATACTGAAGCTTCCCATAGAATCATAGAATGGTGTGGGTTGGAAGGGACCTCAAAGATCATTGACTTCCACCCACCGTGCCATCATAGAATCAGAGAATCATTAAGGTTGGAAAAGACTTCAAGGATCATCAAGTCCAACCGTGAACCCAACGGTGGGTGGGTTCACCGTGAACCCAACACCACCTAACCCACTAAACCATACCATAGAATCATGAAGAAGAGACCAGAGGCAAATAAATGTCAGCTGATTATTTCTCCATGTTGCTAAGCTCTCATGTATTTTGCTTAGTGTACCTCCAGGAGAAATCATCAAGCAGTTTCGGAGAGCGAAGACGCCACTCTCCGTGCATCTTCAAGATGATACAGGGTCTGGAGATGGTTCTCCAAGAGGAAGAATGTTAAATCACGGCACGTTCTTGATCCCAGGGGACCAGTGAGCGGGGCTGAGAGCTGAGGGTGGGGCTTGGGAGGGTGGGGTTTGGGGTCCTGTAGTGAATGATGGATGGAGAGAATCCATATTTCTTTGATGCTGGAGCATCATCTCGAAAATTGCAGAGAAGATGCAGAAAAATGTTAACATAGGCTTCTACCGTTGATAATTGCTGAGCGCTCTGATGGGGGGAAGCCTTAATCGAAGTTCTCATATATTGTGAGCAGACAGGGATGTTTTTGTTTTTGTTTTGTTTTGGGTTTTTTTAGGGTCTCAGCAAAGGCTGTCTTCTCTCCTCAATCCATTTATTTTTTTTTCCACCGGTCGGTACCTTCGATTTTGCGGGGAGAAGGGATGCAAGAGGTGGAATCCCAACCTTCCACAGACCAGTTTGGAGCATCATCTGGACTGGTGCTGGGGTCAAGATGCTGCTCTTCAAGCTGGGGGGGAACCTGGAAGGACCAGAGTGAAAATCTCCAATTTTTGGGGGCTTTCAAGCACAGCTTTATAAATTAATTATTTTATTCGGATGATGCTCTGGTGGGATTTTGCCTCCTCTGCTCCTGGTGCCAATTTCTCCTGGATCTCCTTGAATGAAGGATCCTGAGCATCATTGGGGCAGAGGTTGCGGCATCAGGAGTTAATTTTCTTTTATCAAGATGATAAAATAACTCTCCGCCTTCCCCTGTTTTTGGTGCGTTAATATGAAAAAAAGGAGTCGAAATGTGACTAATGTCCTTAAAGTTCCTGTCAATTTTTTTCTTCCCAAATTCATTTGACATGAAAGTGAGAAGTAAACAGAAAGCCTGTGTTTAAGCAGATAACTTGGAAAGCCTTTTCCATCACATTTAAAAACGGCCGTGTCATGGATTCTGCAAATTGGCGGCTTCTATTTTGTTTTATTTTATTTTGTCTGGGTGGTAAATTTTCTTTTAATAATCTCGACGTGGTTTGATGAGGTTTAAGGCTCAGATTTTTTTTGAAGGGATGTTAAACCATTCTCCAAAATGACATCTCATTAAAGTGAAATTCATCTGCCAGGATTGGAGACGTTAAAGGCAGGAGGAAACTCTGGCTCCCATTTGAAAATACATATATATGTATTTTTTTTTCCATAGGAAATACTTTTAATCTTTTTAATGAGGATGGTAGGAGATACACAACCCTGTATTGTTTCTGAGAAGCCCTGACATCTGGCCCAGCATAATCCAGTTTCTGTTCAGGACTGGTTTAGAGGCTTTAAAAAACAATGTCGCCTCTTTTGGGCAAAGCTCAGGATTAATCTTTCATGTGCTCACTGCTCCCCTCTTGCTGAAAGACAGACAGTTTGTAACGCTCAGTCTTTCTTTCTCTGGTTTTTTTCCTCTTTTTATTTATTTTTTCTATTCATTCTTTCTCCTCTTTCCCCTCTTTTCTCTCTTATTTTTCCTCTTTTCCTTTTTCTTTTTTCTTTTTTTTTTTCTTTTTTTTTCTTTTTTCTTTTTTCTTTTTTCTTCCT
>WKFP01014019.1:231277-243854 GCA_011057875.1 Pterocles orientalis
CCACTCCACTCCCTGTCCAAGCTGTCCCCCCCCAGTCCTCCCAGTCCCCCCCAGTCCTGTCCTATGCAATGGGGTTGTATTTTGTGCTGTTTTTTCATGAATCGGAGGCTGCTGGTGTTGCGGGGAGCACTTTGGTTTCCTCTCCGAAGGGTCAGCCACAGTAATGGAGCTCTAATTCGGAGGAACTAATGAAAACAAAATAAAACCGGGACTCAGAGGTTAACTACCAGCTTTAAATGCATATGAAAATACTTAAGAATAATGGGATTTTCTTTTTTTAATTTTGGTTAATGGAGTAGTCGAGTTTTTGAATGGATTCTATTAAAAAGAAAACTGTCACATCCGAACCTGGGGGGGCAATGGTGGGTTATTTACTTGGCAGAGTGTTGTGTTGATTTTGGATCAGCCCTTCTCTGGAGCTTGGAGCATCCTTCTTTGGGGACCCCACCTTTCCCTAAATGCAGATCTTTTCTTGCTGGGAGATGGCGCAGCTTCATCGCATTCTGGTTCTGTGTTGGTTGTGAGCAGAAAAAGGAGATACTTCACTAGTTTGGCTGAAAAGATGGAGAATTTCTCAATTAGTGGGATATACCTGATAGCCCTTGCCTTATGTTATTTGTGAGATTGCCCTGAATTTCCTACAGAGGTAGAGAAAATAACTTTTTTTTCCGGTCTGTGTAAGGCACTTCGGGGTAATCTGGCTTTTTATTTGGCTGCTGAAATGGGGTTTTAGATCTATAGCCCAGTAAATGTCTTGGTCGCTGGATTTAGGGAGAGAAATGCAGAAAACTGGGTTTTGGCCGTAGGGAGATCATGTGGACATGGAAATGGTGAGTGTAGTTGAGAATAAAAATGACATCGTCTTGTTTAGTATCATCAAGGTATAATTTTGCTTTTGTAATACTTAAACCCAGCCAAATACGGATGTCTCCCATATAATTAAAGATACATAAGAGGTGGTTTCCACCACCAGGCTCTTTCCCCATGTCCACTGAGAGCCATCGTCCTGGCAAACTCCCATCCTGGCGCCAGCTTTCTGCCACCTGAGATGTTGAACTTATTGCAATCTCTTGGCCTGAGATGTCTACATTGGATGGAAATGACCTGGAAGCCTACCTGTCCTTAGCTTCGATAATGTATAAATGGAGGGTCTTCCCATTCTCTCATTTTTTTCCCCCCCAAAAATAAAGTGTGATGGTGCAAAACCACTGTAGAAGAGCACGGTGCTGTCCCTTGTGGCAGCATCAGCTGCATCCTCAGCAGGATCTTCATCTGGGCCAAGACAATGTTTCCAAGTTGGTCTCTTGAGCAGAACATCTCCAGTTCTTGAACTTCAAGTGGCTTCACAGGGCAGTCTTGGAGGCTCAAACTTAACCCCTTGTAGATGAAATCAGTCCTGAGGCTGTTCTCCAGCTGCTAGTGGGCACTGGGTCATCACGGCCGGGCAGGAGCAAAGCAAAAGACATGTTTTTACTGAAATGAGTTTAATTTGTAACGTGGATGTTGGGTCCTCAGCACCAGATTGCCTCTATAGATCTACTCTGAAGGGTCCACATTTCTTGCTAGAAGACATCTGGCTGGTGTGGGACAGCAGTGTGGGCACCAGCTTGGGATAAAGAGATTTTGGATCCGTGATGGAGTCTACAAATGTCTGGTTGATGAACCTCTTTCTATTTCCAGCCTGAGACTTTTCCTCCATCTCCCCATGAGAATGAATCCTTCCTGCTGTGTCCTGCTGCAGGGTGGAGAGAAGAGAACATTCCCTGGGCCAAGATTTTGACTGTAGATGTTCATTCAAATAACAGTTCCTACAGAGTGGGCTTGCAAACATGGCAAAAATACGGAGAACTATATTCATAGAAACATTGAGTCACAGAATGGTTTGGGTTGGAAGGGACCTTAAAGCCCATCAAGTTCCAACCCCCCTGCCATGGGCAGGGACACCTTCCACCAGCCCAGGTTGCTCAAAGCCTCATCCAGCCTGGCCTTGAACACCTCCAGGGATGGGGCATCCACAGCTTCTCTGGGCCACCTAAATATTACACCCGTGATGCTGTCATGGTTTATAAAGCCACGGGCACAGTTTTTGCTAAACAGCTGGTGGGCTGAGGCAGGGACAGGGAGGGTTTCACTCACCACTCAGGGTCACGGGCAAGAAACTGACACAACTTGGGAAAAACAAGAAAACAATTGAATTTATTAACTATTTACAACAAGAAGCAGGATATTGAAAGAGAGAAACCACATCTTACAAAAAGGCACTTCTCCCCAACCCCTCCCTTCTTCCCAAAGCCCAAAGGCTTTGTTCTGTACCTTCTCCCCCCGCAGCAGCATGGGGGGGGCGGGTAGTGGGGGGGCTGCAGTCAGTCCACTGCTCTTTCCTCCTCATCGTCTTTCCCGGCTGCCACGTGGCGTCCCTTCCTCACATTGAGAGTCCTTCTCCAGAACTTCTCCGGCATGAGTTCTTTTCCAAACAGGGCTGCAGTCCCCCGCCGACTGCTGACTCCGGCGTGGGGCTTCTAGTTCCAACGTGGGGTCCTCCACGGCTGCTTCTCAATTCCAAACGGGGCTACAGTAGTTCCTGCGTGGGGTCCTCCACGGCTCTTCACCGCATGGCAGGGGAAATGCTGAGAGCGTTCTCTTCCATGGTTCCAACTCAGTACCTGCATGGCCGTCTCTTTCAGCATCTTCCTTCTCTTTCTCTGCTGTTAAAGGTCTTCATCAGCTCCTGGGAAAAAGGGCTCCTGGGCGAGCCATGGCAGAGGCTTGGGCTATGGCAGGTCGTTTTGCAGAAGCCGAGCAGGTGGCTGGACGGCCAGACCAGCCCACCCGAGCTGTGCCCTGCCCGGGGCCGTGCCAGCCCATTGTCCCGTGCCCCCTCTTCAATATGTTATTGGCAGAGGCGCTGGTTGGCTCAGCCCTGGCCTGGGGTGGGTCCAGCCTGAAGATGGGACACTTTCTTCAAGCAGTTTCTTACAAAAAGGGCTAAGTGATGGTGCCCTTCCCCTCCTCAGTTACCAAATGTTTGGAAGGGGGGGGGATGACTCATTAAAAGTCATTTAAAAAGGAGCCACCACTGTAAGGCTTCCCTTGCCACCAGCAGCAGACTGGGAGCTGGGGGAACTCTCAGCAGTTGCTTAAGGAGCCATTGCGCCCCTCCCTGCTACCAGACAAAACTGCCCCCCACAAAACCATAACAGATGCTCATTTGACCAGGGTCTCCTCTAGAAAAGGACAAACCAAGATGATAATGGAGCTAAAAAAAATAACAGAATGACGGTTGTGGCTTTTCACACCAAGCCCACCATCTCCCACTTGCACTGTGGTTCTGCACAAGGGTTGCCAGCTCCCAGGGCTGGACAAGCCAAGTGGAAAGATTCCTTAGGGTCTGGACGAGGCAGTTGAAAAGATCCCTTAGGGGCTAAAACCAGCGTGGAGGGCGTCGCCTACATTGTATAATAGTGCGGACATGCTCACAAGTGGTTGTGTCACTTCTCAAAACAGCTACTGCTCATCAGCAATGTCTTGCCTGACCTATTAAGCTAATAAGTTTTACGTAGAGTTTATAATAGGCAGAGAGCACACACATAGTCAGTTAGTAGAGGATTTGCTGATGAGTGGTAATTCATTAGCTGTGATTTTTTTTACCCTCTTTTGTGGCCATCTCTCCTCGCTTTCAGAGTAAAACAGCTATCAAAGAAAAGCAGAACATCCTTGGTGAAGAGGTTTATACAGATTAAAAGTTGGGAGTTTTCAGCTGCAGATCAGCAGTTTTGACTCAGGGCTGGATCATTTGATGCAAGAACTCGAGTAGGAGATGTGAAAGTTTGCACCCAGACAACCAGAGAGGTCATTTCCAGCACTGGGGAGCCCATCTTCAGGTGCTGGGACATGAGATTTGAGATTGTTGTCCCCATGCGATAGGATGAGGAGTAACGGTTTTGGACTTAAAGAGGGGAGATTTAGATATTAGGAAGAAATTTTTTAATATGAGAGTGGTGAGGCAGTGTCCCAGGTTGCCCAGAGAAGCTGTGGATGCCCCATCCCTGGAGGGGTTCAAGGCCAGGCTGGATGAGGCTTTGAGCAACCTGGGCTAGTGGAAGGTGTCCCTGCCCATGGCAGGGGGGTTGGTCTAGATGATCTTTAATGTCCCTTCTAACCCAAATCATTGTATTTTTCAATGATTCTATGCTGTGGCTTTGCTGCCCCTCTGCATGGCTGGATCTACACGTCGTGTTCTGGAACCTCAACTCATCAACTCTTGCAACGATGCTTTGGAGTGACACGGGTCTTTGCAGGTGAAGGCAACAATCATTCTCTTCCTCTAGGTTGTGTCTAAAATACCCTAAACGTGATGGCGTGTACATGACCCGTAGGTCAGGGCTTGTCCTTGCTCTTCAGTCAACATTGAGGAACTTGAAATGTAGCATGGAGGTAGAAAAAGCACTGTGAACTCAAATCATTGACACCAGCAAAGCATGGGGAGAGGTTTAGTGGAAAAATGTTAATTACAGATGTTTGATGTTTTTTATGGATTGGAACGCGAGTTCTAGGTTGGATCCTGGGTAACGAAGGCAGGTGCCATGTGGAGGAAAGTGGAGGGTTGGTGCCCTCCTTGTTCAGTCTTGGGGACACGTCTTGCTCGAGGTGATGTGGGTATCGAGCACGGTGATGCTGGGAATCGATGCAGATCCCCAGAGCCCTTTAACCCTTCTCAGTGCTGCTCACTTTGTCCCAGGATATCTATTTGTTCCTGCCCAGATGCTCCAGGATAAAATATCTCCTAGAACCATGAGATTTCAGATACTGCTATTCCTTTTGTCCATCCAAATTCCCCAGCTGTAGCTTTAAATATCTATATATATGATATGATAATATTCACCCTTTCTAACCCAGGCTTCAGCAGCAGCTGAATATGGCTCGATGAAATGTGCTTGGGGATATAGTTTTCCACTGCACATTTAAAACAAGTTTTGAAGTGATTTTGAACCTTTTAAAGTGGTTTTTCTAAGGCTAATCATCTCTCCTAACAGCATCCTATTTTGAGAATATATTTTCCGGCGTTGAGTATTTACACAGTCGCTGATTTTTCACCTGACAATGACAGCTGCAGGAGGGAGTGATGTATTTAATTTCCAAATTTCTACCCTACTAAGAGATTAGTAACGGCAAAGCTGCTTTTTTTTTTTCCACCCCTTTCCCCAAATGCTTTTTGCTACAAGGGATTGTAACTTCTTCAACCTTTCAGCAGATTTATCCAAGAAGTTTTCCTGTGCCGATTCCGGTGTGAAAGTTTGTATTAAAAAATAAAAAAAAAAAAAAAAAAGACATAAAGGAGAAAGGGGGGAGAGTGCAGAATGACCAAATGGCAGTTCTGTGCTGTAGAAATGACTCGAATCAATTCTTATCCGTTCCTGGTAATGGTCGAATGGTGAAACCTTTGTTTAAACCTCACCTTGAGCTGCTGCGTTGCGCCGAGTCCAACTGCTGCGGGCATATGGGCTGCCCGGGCTGAGCTGCCCAGGCAGGTCTCAGAGCTCAGGAAGGAGCGAACCGGTTTGCGAGGGCAGAGAGGTCACTTGGCAAATGTTCGAGCATCGTTTTCAACTGGTTAATTCTTTCCAGGCCAAGTAAACATTGAGTCTTCTTTCAGGCTGAAGGATGGATCCATCTGTTTCTTCCTTGGCGTGAGAAAAGAAAATAAAAGACTCTCCAGAAGCTGGAAGAAACTCCGGGATTAACGAACACGGAGGGATGCATGCATCGTGGGTGCTGTTCCTGCGCCGATCGAACCCTTTGCTGGCAGCGATCGGGCTGCAGAAAGCAGAGACTGAGCAAATACCGTGCTCTGTCACTTCATTAATCAGCTGGCTGTTAAAAACGCGGCTATTTCCATGTCCATCTGAGAGCCAAAAGGTTTTAATTGGGTCTGAAAGTCAAGTTTGGAGAATGGCCGCCTTCCAGGCGGGACTGACCCTTCATGAACAAAATCTCCGGGAGCTTTCCGTGGTAGCAGCAGCTGTTTTTTGGGGGCTAGAAAGTGCTCCGTGCCATGGAGAGAAGTAATAGAGGGAGATGCTGCGGTACCCACGGCGGCAGCCTTGAGCATCTCTCCCGGGGTAGGTCAGGCTTGTTCTGCCCTTAGGCTGAGAATATAAACATTCCCAGTTGAGCTTAAGTCTGTGTTATACTTGATATGGAGACAAATATCTAAATATCGTTCTATTCATACCTTACTGTACACCCAAAACCTCCGTAAGCAGCTTTTTCAGTCCCTGGGCGTTTATTTCCTTCTGCTGCCTTCGAAATAATCAGAATTAGGTCATTTAGTATTAAGTAAAACCACACCTGACAGATTTAATATCTCCTCAGCAGAGCGCCTCCGTTTCCTCTCTCTACCCCCAAATTCTCTGTCTGATGGAGGTTGCTCTGGGATGAAGCCATGCTGTTTCCCCCAAAACTCGTTTGGTTTTTTTTTGTTAGGGGGTCTGTGGTTTTCATAGTGGATGACCTTTACTCAGCAAAAGTAACACGAAGACTTGCAAGAGGTGCTTTGGATGTCTCTAACCTCTGCGAGGAACTGCTAAATTAATTTCTTTAAATTTCAATTTAGATTTTCTTTCATTTTAAAATTTAAATTTCTTTACATTTTAATTGAAATTTTCTTTAATTTTTAAATTGAATTTCTTTCATTTCTTGCCTAGCTGCTGTAGCATCAAGTTGGGGAAATGATTTGTGCTTTTATCCTCTACTTGTGTTACAATCATGCTTCTAGGTGAAGCCACAAGTCTTAGGATTTGCAAAGCCGCTGCTGGGCAGCAGCATCCTGTCCTTCCTCCTCCCCCTGGGCTGGATCCTGGCACCCCTGTGTGCGGCTGAGCTGGGTTTCACCCCAGGGCCGGATCCACGCCCACCCTTGGCCTGGGTCCCCCTTCCCTGGCACTCGCCATCTGCCCAGCAGCTTCCTCGCTCCCCCTCCGTCCATTGGGTCCGTGCTCGGGTGCAGGCGGGGCGCGGCAGCATCTGCAGCTTCCAGGCTCGTTTGGAAGGAGGATTTGCAGAAGGATATGGGGAGGTCTGCAAGGTCACAGCTGTTAAAGCTGGGAAAGTGGGAAAAAAAAGGGCAGAGGGGTTCCCGAACTTGGCACGAGCGCCACAGCCACCTGTCCACAAGCATCAATGTTTTTTCCAAGCTGAAACATGTTTTGATTGCAAATAATTTCCTCTAACCCACCCCCAATAAATTTAGATTTAATAATTGCTTCTCAAATTATTGGTAGCAAATTCAGATGGATGCTGTCACAGGAATTCCTTCCGTCCTCTGCTGTGGAGAGGAGCGTGTGAACGGAGATGGTGAGGGATGAATCTCCAGGGAAATCCCAAAGCCATTCCTGTTCGGGATATTTTATAAGGAAAAAGATTTTATGACTCGGTAAGGAGGAGCAGGGGGTGCAGAAGGCAGCATCTCTGCTTACTTTAAATTCCTTTTTAAATGCAAGAATAAAAGGGGACAAAGGGAAACTTTGTGGTTTGTTGTTTTTTTTTTCCTTTGTGGGAGTTGTGTTCACAAGTAAGACAGTGGGAACGTTTTCCAGTTCCCTCCTAATAAATTCCCAGTCTCTTCTGCACCTAAAATAACCATGTTTCAACCCAAAAGAGTGCTTGGCATTGCTGGAGTGGGGATAGGGGCGCGGACAGATGCCCTTGGTTGGGTGGGAGAGATGGCAAGGTGCTGGACGGCTCCAGCATGGATATCCAAAGCAATGAGTGACCTTTTTCCCCCATCTGTATAAAATTGTGTAGGACAGTGCAATGGCTTTGGCAAAGTGAGCTAAAAAGTTATGTTTCTATTTTATAATTTATGTCAGGTAAAAATCTCCTTTTTCTGATTTTGGTAGTATTAGTAAGCCTCAAATTTCCTTTTAAGTGTGAATGAAAGGATGGGAATTCAGGTGAGAGGCTGAAGGTTGTTCCAAAAAGGAGCGCAGCCTTGAGGGGTAAAGAAAAACTGCTTGCAAAAATAAAAATAAGAAAAATATGTGCATCCAGGGACCTTTCTACAGGAGGAAATATTTTTGCATTGGAGTTATTTCTATTCTGCTTGTGCATTTGCATTGCTTGGAACAGGGAGGGTTTCGGTGGTGGAGGTGGTGGGGTCCACCACTTAAATGTTTTTCAAAAGCTTAGAATAATCATATCATAGAATGGTTTGGGTTGGAAGGGACCTTTGGAGATCATCTAGACCAATCCCCCGGCCATGGGCAGGGACACCTCCCACTCGCCCAGGTTGCTCAAAGCCTCATCCAGCCTGGCCTTGAACCCCTCCAGGGATGGGGCATCCACAGCTTCTCTGGGCAGCCTGGGACACTGCCTCACCACCCTCACCATAAAAAATTTATTCTATTATCAATGTGGTTGGGCAGGTTGAGTGTTAGGCAGGGCTGCCCTTACCCCCAGACCTGCTCCCTGATCCCAGGACATCTCAGGGGACACCTGCCTGTGGATCTGCATCACTCCCCCCTCTGCACAGCTCATGTGAACCAACTTGCAAATACAATAAAGGGCGGAGTGTATGCTGCCTGTGTCCAGAGTGGTGGCATCACGCTGCCCAAAATCCTCAGGAGGGGGGGATCTGTCTGGGATGGTTTCTTGGCAGAGCCTCTGCGTGAAATTGGGTGGGAAGTGCTTTGGCGAGCGTATGAGAAGCATGGCTTTGGGCTGCTGGGAGACTTTTTGCCTGCGTTTGTGAAACTCTTGCTTCCTATTTTTTTCTTTCTTTTTTTTTCTTTTCTTTTCTGTTGGCGATGCTGAAGCAAGGCTTCCTCCGGCAGGTTTTTTAAAGTTTTATTTTATGAGAACAGTCAGTTATGACTCCCCAAGTGCCGTAAAAGTTAATGTGATAGTCGCTCTGCGCCTGTGCTCATTTTTATAATTTTTTATTTTATGAAACAGGACAGGGAGCTTAGTGACTTATTACTATTCATTTCGTTTCAATGCAGTAAATATTGATTCAGTTGGGGGTTTTCAATTTAAACCACTTGGCGATTATATAAAATATTACTAGCCTCTGAAATTATGCTTACCGATCCCTTCGGCTGCTCATTAACGAAGGAGCGCAATTTTTAGATCCCTTTGCTTTCATCATTCTAATAAATGGGCTAAGCTCCCTTTTTGCACGGAAGGTGCTGTAGACTCAGCTAGCGGGAGCTTGACAGCCTCAATGCAGCTCTTAATTTGGAGCTGGTTTCAAAGGATTTTGGGTTTTTTGATTGTTTTTTTTTCCTTTTGAGGCATGTAAGTCTCTTCCTCTGATTCTTCAGCTGTGACAAGAGTTGGGGAATGACAGCCAGGATAAATGGAGCTGGTTCGTCCCTACACCATTCCAAGTGATGTGTCCTGGGCTTCTCCCACCATTGGGTCCTTGGGTGTTGCCTGGACTCAAAGGACCTGTTTACATGTGTCGTGAGGAATGAGGGAAGAGGTGTGGGAGGAGGAAGAGGGAATGAAGCTTGGCCACTGTAATTAGCAATGGTGGAAGGGTCTCATTAGTCGTGGAGAAGCTGGTCGCTTGGGGCCACATATGGATGATGAGTTTTCTCGTGGCAAAACTCTACATGAAACAGGCTCAATCAACCTATAACATGTTGCTTCGATGTTGCATGGAGGTGTTGAAGCATATCTTTGTTAGGGATGGGGTTGAATAAACCTTCAGAAAATTGCTTAAGTACCACAGCAGGTTCGGTTGAGAGTTGGGTTGGTGACTGGGCTGTGAGCTGGAGATGTTGCCCATCCGTAGATAAGCCTATTGATTTTTGCAGGGGCTTTTTTTTCCCGTTCTTAGACCTCTCCATCTCCACAGCCTCCCATTGAGCCCTCCTTGCCATTCTCCTCCTGGCAACTCCTCATTAGAAGAACATGAGACCGTGAAAGTCCATATGCCACTTGCCCTGAAAAATCAGGACAAACTTCTTCTCCAGCTTGCCTGTCCTGAGGCTACGGTGAGTGGAACCAAGGGTGGATGCAGGATATCCTGATGGGATTTGAAAGAAACTAAAGATTTCAGACCTGTGGGATGTCCCCTCGTGCAACAATTGAACATTGTCAAATTTTGGGGTTAAGCAGCTTGGCAGGAAAGATGAAAAATGCTAATTGGTGGGGAAAAAAAGTCTGGTGGTTGCAAAGTGCCTTCAAGAAGAGAAGAGGGGAAAGCTCAGATTGGTCTCAAATATCTTTGCTCCTTTTAAATGCAACCGAGGATATGCAGTGGCCAGGACGAGACTCAGAAATCATCTGTTTTAGCAAGAGCTGCCTTAATTAGATCAATGTCAATATGTGATTTAAAATACATTGTCAATGGAGCAGAGGATTTGGCTGAGAACCTGGTGTGGCGGGTGAGTTAGGATGTTGTATCTCCTGGGGCAGAGACGTTCTTCACGTTGTGCTTCATGCAGCACTTAACCTTTGGTGGACTAACCCAAAAAGAGGTGAAGATGTGACCGGAAAAAACCTGGATGAGACTTCAAATCAGAAAAAAAAAGAGCTAAAATTCCACTGCTGTGCACACTGCCATGTAGCCAACGTACATAATTAAACACTGTTTTAAATACCACTTTTAGGCCGCTTTTAAGGGTGGTAGTAAACCACCTTTACAATAATCAATAGCTTTTTCAACTGCTTGCATATTTCACATTTGCCAGCCCCATCTCCCCTAGTGTTCAAGAGCTAATCTTCCCCGTTTGTTGCAGTGTGATTGAGACCATTGCAGTGAAGGTGACTGCAAATACCTTTGTGTGAATTACTTTTGTCTGTGAAATTCAGATAATATTTTATGCAATTGGAGTAATATGCTCATCAGGTTCTTGGGTACCTATTGCTGAAGGTGAATGCGTATTATTTTAATATTAAGATTGAAAAGGCTTTTCTTGAAGTATTCCTTGCCAATCAATAGTTGAGGACTTAATTTGTATGTAATGGTGGGATGATTGTGTGGCATCACAGCACTGGGAGTTTTGGAGCGAGGCAGAACTTTCACTGGAGACTGACAGAAGTTGGGTACCAGGTTCCCCAGATCTCTTTGAAGTCCCTTCTGTGCGCTTCAACCAATTTCGGTTTTTCAATTGCTTTGTAAAATCACAGAATCATTGAATCGTAGAATGGTTTGGGTTGGAGGGGACCTTCAAAGATCATGCAGTCCAACCCCCCTACCATGGAACATCTCCCTCTACATCAGGTTGCTCAGAGCCTCATCCAAACTGGACTTGAACATTTCCAGTGGTGGGGCATCCACAACATCCCTGGGCAATGTCTTTCTTAGAAGCCCCCTTTTCTATTTTGAAAGGTCTCCCCAGAGCCTTCTCTTCTCCAGGCTGAACAACCCCAACTCTCTCAGCCTGTTCTCACACAGGAGCTGCTCCAGCCCTTGGACCATCTCCATGACCTCCTCTGCAGCTCTGTGTCTGTCCTGTGCTGAGGACCCCAGAGCTGGATGCAGCACTGCGGGGGGGGTCTCATGAGAGCGGAGCAGAGGGGGACAATCCCCTCCCTCGACTTGCTGCTCACACTGGTGGTGATGCAGCCAGAGACATGGTTGGCTTTCTGGGCTGCGAGTGCACATTTCCAAATATTTTGGGCTCTTGCAATGATGATAGCTGGTTGCATACCATCCAACATACCAACCAGGGTACCGGTTGGTTTTCATTTTGCCAGTGTGGCAGCAATCTCCCAAAGCAAGGTAGGAAGCAGGAGTTTTGCCTTTAATATTGCAAAGCCAGGTGGTTGCTCTCATTTGTGCCACCCAGGAACACGATCTCTTTATTGCAATGGAAGCTCGTGAAGTCATTTGTCCTTTTGATTGAATATTTATGATGGGAGCTCTGGATGGTGTTTCCCTTAGATTGAATTTCAGCAGCTGGCAAGAATTGCTCCAGTCCTCCCCTTAGGTGGCTTTTCACCTGTCAGGACACAACACAATGTCTTACCTGTTTATTCTTGTCCTTTGATTTAATTCCTGCTATAGGTACAGCCCAAATGTGGGGGTAGAATTTCTATATTTTTCTATATGTATATATTGGCTTTCTCATCCCCTTTTATTTTTATTTTTTTTTCTGACGCCTGCTCAATATTCAAGGAACATAAAAGCATTTGCCACTTATCATGAGCTGTTATCACAACTCTTCACAATTATTAATAATAGCGCTTAGTTTCGTGTATTGCTTTTCATTATAGCTCTCGAGGCAAATAATAGATGCATGGAAGTATTGTTAATGGGCGAGTCGCAGGCTGGGAAGCAGCAGAGCTGTTGTTGACTCTTTGTGAAAGCAGGAGAGGAGGTTTTGAACCATTTCTATGGTTCCTGGTGGTCATCTACCAAAGGAGAACCTCTTGAACAAGTTCCTCTGCACTGTGCTGTGGTCTCCTTACAGGCTGTGACTGCATTTGGACGCTGATGAAGATGCTCCAGGATCTGCAGCGGGCATTTTGGGACCCCCCTTGCGTGAGGAGCTGTGTTTGGGGGAAGAATGGGGTAAATGTCAGCTGGTGGTGATGAGGCTTTGAGCAACCTGGTCTAGTGGAAGGT
>WKFP01014019.1:261041-286832 GCA_011057875.1 Pterocles orientalis
TATTATTGTATGTGATATATATATTTATAATAATACATATTATATATTCTGCAATTATATATAATATATTAATAATATACATGTTGAAATATATATTCACTATAGAGAATAGAGATATCTACATAGGTATAGGTATAGAGACAGATATCTGTATAGATTTCTGTACAGATCTGTATTGATACTGTCTATAGATAATATAATTCAATAGGTATTCAGTATATCTCTAGGCAGACAGATATTGTATCTGTAATATATAGATTTATCTATATAGATATAAACTCTGTATAGATATAGAGATTATATATAGATCTATGTAGTTTTGTTTAGATCTTATATAAGACGTAAGTTTATGTATGGTCTGTATATATTTAATCTATTTCCATATATAAATATCTAAAATATATGTTTCTATTATAGATATTATTGCATGAGATATATCTGTAGACATCTCTGTCTATATCTGTTTTTTACATGTATTTATATATATGTGTCTCTGTGTGTGTATATATAATGGGGTGTCTCTGTTAAGTGCAAAGGAGGCGGGAGGGCTTTGTGCTGAAGTTTTGCAATTGGGCATTGACAAAGTTTTGCTCCTAGAGGAGCAAGGGCTTTGGGTGCACTCCCTTCCTCTAACCAAGTAAAAGAAAAAAAAATATTATATGTATAAAATAATATCTGTATATTATATCTATCATCTGTAGAGATTACTGAATAGATATCATCCAATATATAATCAATATAGATATTCAATAATATGTGAATAGAAAATACTAAAAATAACAATGCATCATAACTGTCAATCATCTCTAGATGTTGTATATATATGTTGAATATATTTGTTGAATACCTATTAGTGAATATATAAAATTCAATAGATATATTTAGTATATATATTCAGTAATATCTAGAGATAATTGATAGACAATAATATATAATTTTAATATGTAAGTATCTGGATATTATATATAATCTAGAGATAATATATTTCAATACAGGTATTCAGTATGTCTTGAATAATATGTGTGTCTGTGCATGGATATGTCTATATATAGATATATATTATACACAGATTATATATATAGAATATGTATAAAATTACACATATTCAATAGTGTCTATGCATATTTAAAATATTTTATATATATTGCATATGTGAAATATAGAATCATAGAACCATAGAATGGGTTGGGCTGGAAAGGACCTTAGAGATCATCCAGTTTCAACCCCCTGCCATGGGCAGGGACACCTCCCACTAGCCCAGGTTGCCCAAAGCCTCATCCAGCCTGGCCTTGAACACCTCCAGGGATGGGGCATCCACAGCTGCTCTGGGCAACCGGGGCCAGGGTCTCCCCATCTTTCCTGGAGGCCAGAAGGTCTCCCTGGAGCCTTCTCTTCTCCAGGCTGCACACCCCCAACTCTCTCAGCCTGTCCTCGCACGGGAGCTGCTCCAGCCTCGGACCATCTCCATGGTCTCCTCTGGCCCCGCTCCAGCAGCTCCGTGTCTGTCCTGTGCTGAGGACCCCAGAGCTGGATGCGGCACTGCAGGGGGGGTCTCATGAGAGCGGAGCAGAGGGGGACAATCCCATCCCTTGCCCTGCTGGCCATTGGGTACTTGATGTCATTTTTATCGGCTACATTATGCCACAAAACCTTTCTCCAGGTTTTGCAGCCAACGCTGGCTGCAACCTTGAGCTTGCAGAGGTTTGCTGGATGGTCCATGGGTGGCCCTAGTGGCCCTCCTGCCATCAATACCTTCAGACAATGATACCACAGCTACGGTTCTTTGCATATAACCTCATTTTATAAAAATTAAGACTTGATACTCCTCTCCGGACCAGTTTCATGAATACCAAGCCGTGGGGAAACTGGAAGCTGGGGCAGCACTTTCTTTATGCAATCCCCGACCTCTCCACAAAAAAATCAGGCAGCAATTCTCCCAGCTCGGTAGCCAGTGGCAACAGCCTGCTGAAATGAATAGGCTGTCATGCTAAGTGCTAAGAAATGTAACTATTCCATTTTCCAATTCTCTTTTTTTTTTTTCTTTGCGGCACATGTTCATTTAAAGGTAATGCTCTGCGGGGTTTGCATTCTGCTGATAGGATAGCGGGGATCTTAATTTACAGATATTCTCGGGTAATGCGCGGTTTATATACGTTCTGCTAATAGCATTATGAGTACAGTTTGGACTAATACAAAATTAGAGCTTTAATTTGCATAAATAAATTACTGTTTGGATTAGCGCTAAATGAGGAAGATGACTTGATATTTGAAGAGATTTTGGTTCGGCTCCGACGGCTCTGTTTGTATAACAGCGTACGTCGAAAAATGAGCTGCGGGTGGCTCCGGGTGGGTTGGGAGGGCAGTGGGATGGCACAGGAGATGCTGGGTCATGAATCAAAGGAATTTTTGGTGGCAGATGAGCATCTCTGGGACATATTTGTTCCCAGTGTGTCACTTCAGAGCTTGCTGATCGTTCAGAATAACCTTACGGGCAGCACTGATGGGATCGTAGCTCCTGACCCATTGTTGTCCCACTGCTTTGCTACAGGGTTTGTGCATGTAGGGGAGAGATGGGGACATGGAGGAGGGTCCCCAGTGCTTCCCGCTCAACCTCGCTTGGGTCCCAGCATCTGCTCCAGGTGATGGATGGGGAACAGGGACTCATCCCATGGAGGGATGTGGCAAAACACTTGCAAGAGCCAGGTTTGGGGTGAAATCCTGGAATCATCGAATGGTTTGTGTTGGAAGGGACCTTCAAGATCATCTAGTTCCATCCCCCCTGCCATGGGCAGAGACACCTTGCACCAGGCCAGGTTGCTCAAAGCCTCATCCAGCCTGGCCTTGAACCCCTCCAGGGATGGGGCATCCACAGCTTCTCTGGGCAACCTGGGCCAGTGTCTCACCACCCTCACAGTGAAAAATTTCTTCTTACTATCTAATCTGTATCTCCCCCCTTTCAGCTTAAACCTGTTACCCCTTGTCCTATCACTCCACCCCCTGATCAAGAATGCCTCCCTATCTCTCCTGCAGGCAAAAGTAATACTGAACTTATAGTACTTAATAGTAATAAAATTAATGATACCAAGAATATCCTAACAGGTATTAGGAAGAAATTTTTTCCTTGTGAGGGTGATGAGACACTGGCACAGGTTGCCCAGAGAAGCTGTGGATGCCCCATCCCTGGAGGTGTTCAAGGCCAGGCTGGATGAGGCTTTGAGCAACCTGGGCTAGTGGAGGGTGTCCCTGCCTGTGGCAGGGGGGTTGGAACTAGATGATCTTGAAGGTCCCTTCCAACCCAACCCATTCTATGATTCTGTGATATTAAAGCTTGTAGAGCTCCGTAAAGCTTAATTCAAGGGAGGTCCCACCTTACTGATTCCCTGGTGGCATACACATTTCTTTCTCTCTTTGCTGCTTGGATTGGAGATGCAAGCCAAGGGTGTGAGATGGAGCATCAGCCCTGGCTGTGTGGGCTCACCTGGATCCCATTTTGGATGTACCAGTGTGCCTATTAAGAAGCCACATACCAGGATCAAAGCTGTGCCATGGGCGAGGCTTTGGAGTAGATGGCAAATATTTTCAGAGTTTTAGGGATAAAACACCTTTGTTTGGCTATGGTTGGGTGGAGACCCAACCTTCAGCATGTGGTCTTGTCCTCTGTGGCATTGCTGTGGGTGAGCAGGGGAGAGAAATGACTTTTTGCTCCACAGGGGAGGTGTCACCAGGGGGAGAGTCCTCAAGGATTGTTGGTTTTGGTGTAAATCCTGGAGAATCTGAGCTTTTTTCTACAGCAAGAACATCCCTGATTCTTCCCTATGTCACCTCCGTCCTCAAGCAGCTGAGAATTTGCTCACGAAGCAGCAACTTCTTGTGATATCTCCTTGAATCACGGAATCATAGAATCATTAAGGTTGGAAAAGACTTCAAGGATCGTCAGTTCCAGTCATCAACCCAACACCAGCCAACCCACTAACCCATGTCCCTAAGCACCACATCTACACCTTTCTTGAACACCTCCAGGGATGGTGGCACCACCATTTCCCTGGGCAGCCTGTTCCAATGTTTGATCACTCTTTCAATGAAGAAATTGTTTCTAACATCCAGCCTAAAAGAGTTTATGCTTACCTTGACTTTGTTTCTTGCAGATCCCCGCTGTTGAACCAAACGCGCCCGTCGCCTCAAGGCAGCAAGTGCCAGCACGTGCAGCAGAGATGGAGGAGCAAAGGCTATCGCTGTATCGGTGGCGTGATGTACCGAGTGTCTGCAAATAAACTCTCCAAAACTTCCAGCACCCCCATCCGAGGCAGAGATCTCAGTACCAAGAGCCCTGGCCGAGCAGGTGAGCAGCAAGAATTTGTCCCAGTTTGCATCCAAAATCCAATGACATCCCAACTTCAGCATTTAAATCAGCTTTCAGCTGCTTATTCCCACCCCATGTGTTGCAGCTCGTCCTCTGGCCTCGCAGGAGCCCACGTGCAAAGGTGGTGGGCGTCCCATCAGTGCCAAAGCACATCCCCTGTCTCTTCTTTATGGCAGCTCTGTAGGGAAAATAATATAGAAGAAATTAAAGGTTTAAGAAAATTAAGGTTTTTTTCTTAACTCAGGCTTAGTTCAAGCTTGTAGAGACGCAGTTAAACTTGGTTCTTTTTTTAACCTAAGTGAGGCTTGAAAAGTCTTGAGCTGCTTCAAATGACAACAAAAGATTAAATGTATTTGGGATTCTCATCAAATTCTATTCCATATTGACCTAAGAAAACCAGGAGAATCCTTCTGACGATAACTATGAAACAGGAATTTTGATGCAATTACTGGCTTTACATGTAGCTTCAATTAAATTTGTGGTTTAGCTCCTCTTGTACTTGATTGCTCAAGTGTGACTTTTAGGCAAGACCAGGTTTTTAACTGTGCTTAAAGTATTTTTTTTGAGTTTCTACTTGGCATGAAATATTTTTACTCCATAACTGCTTTATTGACAAATTTGGGGGACAGTTAAGCTGGGAAAGGTAAACCCAATGGCTTTGTGCTGTTGTTTTTTATTCGCTGGAAGGATGAAGGGTGCAGAGATTGGTGTGTTCGTGGATGATGCTGTAAATGAGGCAATTTAATGCCAAAATAATTGTATTTCTGGTGGTAAAGTAGATGGAGAGGTGCAATAAGCAATGCAGCCTCTCAAACCGCACGCACCCCGATTCATGTGAGCCTTGTGGGGCATCTTGGTTAGCTTTAAACCCACAAAGAGCAGGATTAAGATGGGAAGGAGCTTTGTGCAGTGTGATGGGTTAGCCCTTGGCTGGGGCCAAACCACACACCCGCTCACGCAATTCCCCCCCAGCCGAGGGTAGGGGAGAGTATTAAAGGGGTGAAGGGAAAAAAGGACTCGTGGGTTGAGATAAGGACAATTTAATAACTAAACTACAATAGTATTGAAAATAATCCTATATACAAATGTACAAATGAGTGATACTCAGTGATACTGTCCCCCAACCCGATGACCAAGGCTCAGCCTGTTCCCAGCTGACGATCCCGGAGCAGGGAAAGTCCCGAAGCCGCACTCATGGAACGGAGAGAACAGTCCAAGCGTCCCAGACCCAGAGCTGACCGGGGTTGGGAGGTAGAGGGGGAAAGGCCTTGGGAGAGCAACCACCTGGAGTGGGACGACCCAGAGCAAAAGAGATCCAGAACCAAAAGGGACGATCTTCTGGGGGGTCCTCACCTATATACTGGGCATGACGTGTATGTTATGGAATAGATTGTTGGCCACTCTGGGTCTCAATCCTGAACCTAAGATCAGGTCCTGGGCTAGTAACTGGGGCTGTGCTGCCTCCCAGCTTCTCCGGTCTACTGACCTTGGCAGCGGTGTAAACATCACTTCTTATCAGCTTTCTTCTGAGCACAAATCCAAAACACAGCCTCGTGCTAGCTATTATGAAGAAAGTTAACTCTGTCTCTGCTTAACCCAGGACATGCAGGCACAAAAATCCCATCAGCAGGAGAGCTAAGCAGCTCCGGGAAGTTTGAAAAGCACGAGGAAAATGAGGAGCAAAGAGCAACTTTTTAATAAAGGGTGAATAACTCCCCCCAACGCTTGCATGTAGATGTTGAGTGATGTTGTAGAGAAAATGGAGAGAGGGAAAAAAGGGGCAGGCAGGAGAGGAACGGCTGGTGATGATAAATCCTTACTGCGCGTCGTTGCTGGTGGGGAGGAGATTAGCTTGAACTGTGGATTAACTGCTTCCGTCACGCATCGGTGGGAAATAAAACCACCTGCAGATGATAGCGCAGATGAGGTGGCCAAGGGGACGCAGAGCCACTGGAGCATCACTTTTAGGTAGTCTCCCTTCTGAGAGCGTTAAAGGGATGCTCAGCAGCGGTTTGAAGGAGGTTTGCTGATATTCTTGCAATTCAGCTCTGCTGAGGATGGATTTTTGGTGGCTGACTAGCCTGCAACGTTCTCCTCACTGCTGGCTCTGCAAATAGGTATGTGCACGCTCATGGCTTGTTTTGAAGCCAGCGACTCTACCTGGGAGCTCTAAATCCCTGGCTTTGGTGCTGCGGCTGGAGAAGGATGGGTAAGGATCAGCCTTTGGAGACGTGGGAATAAAAAGGCCATAAAGGAAGCTTAGGGGTCTGTAGACCAAGCAAAGCCTGGTGTCAGCAGTGTCTTGGATTTTTTCAAGAGGCTTGCTAACGGCAGTGGGATTTTCCAAAGTGTCTGAATCAGGGTAATGAGCTGCACAAAACCAACTGGAGGGTTCATCCATCTTGCTGGAGTTTCCTCCTTGAAACTATGCCAAGGTACATGGAAAATAAGGAGGTGATTGCTGAACAGCCAATGTGGGTTCACCAGAGGAAGATCGTGCCTGACAAATTTGGTGGCATTCTATGACGGGGTTACAGCACTGGTGGATAAGGGAAGAGCAACTGACGTCATCTGCCTGGACTTCTGCAAAGCCTTTGACACTGTCCTGCACGACATCCTTGTCTCTAAGTTGGAGAGACATGGATTTGATGGAAGGACCACTCGCTGGATAAGAAGTTGGCTGGATGGTCGCACTCAGAGGGTTGTGGTCAGTGGCTTGATGTCCAAGTGGAGACCAGTGATGAGTGGTGTTCTGCAGGGGTTGGTGTTGGGACCAGTATTGTTTAACATCTTTGTGGAGACATGGACAGTGGGATCAAATGCACCCTCAGCAAGTTTGCTGATGACACCAAGCTGTGTGGTGTGGTGGACACGCTGGAGGGAAGGGATGCCATCCAGAGGGACCTGGACAGGCTGGAGAGGTGGGCCCATGCAAATCTCATGAAGTTCAATGAGGCCAAGTGCAAGGTCCTGCACGTGGGTTGGGTCAACCCCAAGCACAAATGCAGGATGGAGAGCAGCCCTGAGGAGAAGGACTTGGGGATGTTAGGGGATGACAAGCTGAACATGAGCTGGCCATGTGCCCTGGCAGCCCAGAAAGCCAACTGTGTCCTGGGCTGCATTACCAGCAGCATGAGCAACAGGTCAAGGGAACGGATTGTCCCCCTCTGCTCCGCTCTGCTGAGACCCCCCCCCCTCCCCCGCAGTGCTGCATCCAGCTCTGGGGTCCTCAGCACAGGACAGACACGGAGCTGCAGAGGAGGTCATGGAGATGGAGCAGCTCCTGTGTGAGAACAGGCTGAGAGAGTTGGGGTTGTTCAGCCTGGAGAAGAGAAGGCTCCGAGGAGACCTTACAGCAGCCTTCCAGTACCTGAAGGGGGCTACAGGAGAGATGGGGAGGCACTCTGTATCAGGGAGTGTAGCGAGAGGACAAGGGGTAATGGGTATAAGCTGAAAGGGGAGATTCAGAGTAGACATTAGGAAGAAATTTTTCCTGTGAGGGTGGTGAGGCAGTGGCCCAGGTTGCCCAGAGAAGCTGTGGATGCCCCATCCCTGGAGGTGTTCAAGGCCAGGCTGGATGAGGCTTTGGGCAACCTGGGCTAGTGGGAGGTGTCCCTGCCCATGGCAGGGAGGTTGGAACTCGATGACCTTTAATGTCCTTTCCGACCCAAACCATTCTGTGAATCTAAGAAAAGGAGTGAAACCCCCAAGACGTGGGCAAGAAAGATGTTAGATGGAGCAGGTCTGGTTTTGGGGCCAGGTTTCAGGACAGAGTTGGACCACTGTGAAGGGTGCAGGAGAGAAGTGATGGCTGGAAGGACTGTAAAAGTGGAGGACCTGGGAGTGGAGTGGGGAGATGAATGGGCTGCAGATCTCCAAGTTCATGAAGAGCTAAAGGAAGGGAATAATGTCTTCTCCCTGGCCAGGTGGATCAGCCAAGAAACAAGGGGCCTGAACTGTCACAAGAAGATTTCAGGGAGAGCTTTCGAAGGATGTGGATTATGAAATGATGGAATAAATTGTCTGGATTGATTCTAAAATCTTCATTATTGGTTTTGTTTGAAGAACAGGTTCCATTACCTTCTGCTTGGGGAGGACACGGGTGGAGTAGGTCCTGACTTGCAGCAAGGAGGAGGAGTTGACTCAAGCTACTGCCTGATTTCCTGATGCATTGGTGGATTTAATTTAGGTGCCGGGAGATGGTAGGAAGACTTAACTGCCTACCACCAGGCTTAAATCACTCTTTCTGCTGCTGTTTGGTGCCCAGATCTTCCACGTGCCATATTTAAAATGCTTGTTCCAGACTGTTTTATTTTTTTTTTATTATTTATTGAAGTGCAAGAAAGTCTCTAAATTTGTCTGGTCAGCAGGAAACAGCAAGTTCATGTGTAGGTAGCTCAGGAAAGGCTGATGGATTCAACCTGGCCATGAATATCCATCACTGGGTTGGGACCAAGCCAAGAAACACCGTTTCAAAGTCCAGTTTCTGGGAAAGGGATTGAACCAAAGGTATGACAGGAGGTTTTTTGGAAATTCAGGCATCAACATTACTCTTGGGGTGGATTTTGGGTCTGGGGATGGAAACAGAAATGAGTTTCAAGGGATTTACTTTGCAGAAATGACCTAAAACACCTTTAAAAACCAATAAATTGGTTAAAAGGCACAAGATGGGTGTACACCAGCAAGCACTGGAGTTCTGCAAATACTTTTCACCCCTTTTTGTTCTCGATTTTAAAATAATGAGGCTTTTATGGAGATGTGCAACTGTCTTGGAGTTAACAGGTCAGTTCTGCTGGCTGTTGGTGGGGAGGGAGCTGCTCCCCGTCATGGCTTTATCGGGGGTGGTGGGGCACCAAGGAGATTCAATGCCCCCCATCTTTCATTCCCCACTGGTACCGCATCCTTTAGAGACGTTTCATTTAGCAAAACAGGTTTAATCAGTCCTGCTTTGGGACAGAAGGTCCCTTCCAGGGTTATTTTCTATAAAATACACACCCCTCTCTGTATTTTTTTTAAATATATTTCTTATTTTGCTGTAGTCTCCTTCCCCCTGCCATGCAGTGCATTAGGTTTGTAACCTATCTATATATTTTTTTTCAAGATATTTCTTGTTTTGCTGTAATCTCCTGTCTGCCATGCGGTGTATTGGCTTTGTAAACATAAAAACCTGGTAACTGGTGTGTGTCAGTATTTTCATGTCATCTTTCAGCTCTTGCCATCATTCATCCTCCTTCACAAGGATGGATTCAACACCGACGTCTCTTGCTTTACGATAACTGGGGTTGGCAGGATGGAAGATTTGTGTGTTCTCATCAGCTATGAACCTTCACACGTTTACTTGATGCTCTGTGTTTTCAACACTTGACAAAATTTATTTTAAAAAACTAAAAAAAAAAAAGCTTTACCTTTCCCTTCCAGTGCCAGACGCTGTGAGTTTGGGGTAGCAGAGAGAAGGGAAATGCTCCTGACAGTTTAATGGCTTGGAGTTTACTTACAGCGGGTTATAATTCTGCTCTTTGCCTGAATTTATTGGGTTGGTATTTCGTCTCTTCGTGGCCCAACTACAATAAGAAGTGTGATGCCGTTGGCCACGGCTGATCCGTCCGTGCCCTTGTATCATCCCCACGGAGTGATTTACTGACGGACGCTGGTGGTAGGTTAAAATTTGTTTCTGGGGATGCACCTTCTGCATCCCTGTCCTGTATCAGGGTCAATCTTGGGACTGCCAGGATAGATAAAGCAACTCATCCGTCTCCCGGAGCAAGGGGAAGAGCAGGGTTTTGCCATGGCTCATGTGCATCCCACTTCATTAGTGGTGGCAAAGCATCGTGGACATCCAGCTTGGGGACAGGCAAAGTGTCATTGCAACCCCAGGAAAAGTTTCTGAAGGTGTTTTCAGGATAAAGAAGGTGCCTGGAATGATTCGTGGGTTTGGGTATCACAGTGGTCTGTGCGGCTGCTGAGAACTCTGCTCTCATCACACGTGTGACTCTGCTCCCAAAGGCTTTTGCTGCAAGTTCCATGCTTGTCTCCTGAACGCTATAGATGAATTCTAAAAATAAAAAGACTTCTTGCTTTCCCAGCCCGCTGGTGAGCTCAGAATTACTGTAACTCAGCCACTCGAGCAAGGATGGAAGAGGCTTGGAAGAAAACATCAAGCTGGAAATGCAAGGCTTGGACACCTGCTCCTCATCCCCAGGGAGGATGAAACGTGGAAAAGCTCTTTGCCCCTGGGATAACTAGTATTTGTGATTTTTATTTTTTGCTTTGCAGAAGTATTCAAAAATACACAGTGGTATTGTATGGAAAGCATTTGATACGTTGCAATTAATTAAACAAGTGGAATTAATTGGGTTTCTCCACTCACAATGAACCTCTCCTTCGTTTCTTTTCTAAGACTTATTCAGATGCTTGAGGAATTTCCACGAAATTGAGGAAGGAAGCAAAAGGTTCTGACAACATAAAATTTCACAAGGAAATTCAAAGGGAAAATAAAAATCCTACAGCCCTATACAAGATTGAAAGCAGCAGAAACCAAATTAAAGTTCGACATTGTCCGGAAAACAGCCCTGACCCCAATCTAGGCACAAGCCACCACTGCTGCGGTGGGAGGTATTGCATGCTGAGAGCTAGGACTGTCTCTGAACATATTTTCCAGGTTGCTTTCTATGGGGAATTCCTCACCTGCACGACTTGTCATCCTCTACTGAGGTTTTACCTCCTGGGAAGCATGCAGGAGGCCTGGTGGGATGACAGGCTGGTGGCTTTGGGGACACTAGTGTGGATGGGCTTCAACTGCTGGAAGGATGCTGATGGGTGGCAGCCAGCCCCTTAAGCAACGTGATTTTATTTATTGGTGGTTTTCAGTTTTTCTCCATGACCGTAAGGTCCAGAAGCCTTGGGGATACATGGATTTGACAGTTGGAGGCACTCTTGAAAAGGGAGTGTACTGATAGGACGAGGGGTAGTGGTTGTAAGCTGAAAGAGGGCAGATTTAGATCAGATATTAGGAAGAAATGTCTTACTGTGAGGGTGGTGAGACACTGGCCCAGGTTGCCCAGAGAAGCTGTGGATGCCCCATCCCTGGAGGGGTTCAAGGCCAGGCTGGATGAGGCTTTGGGCAACCTGGGCTAGTGGAAGGTGTCCGTGCCCATGGCAGGGGGTTTGGAACTAGATGATCTTGAAGATCCCTTCCAACCCAACCCATTCTATGATTCTGTGATACCCATGATTGCTGAGCCCTCAAAGGTGGACGTTTAAGAGGAGCTTCAATTCTCCTGAGCTGCCAACACATGTCTCCCAATACAGCCATGACAGAGAAGCAAATTATTTCTAAACACATGGTTGAGTTCAGCCTTCCAGGGCTGAGGGTCTTTCCCTGCATCTAGACACTCTCCCTAACTCTGTCCTGTGGTGTAGCATCATCTCCTGCCTCAGTTTCCCCACCCTGCTGTGGCAGCATCTTGTTGCACAGCTGGGCAGACCAAAGATGCGAACTCATCCTCTGCATCATGGTGAAGATCATTGACTCATAGAATAGTTGGAAGGGACCATGGAGGTCATCTAGTCCAACCCCCCTGCACTAAGCAGGGACATCTTCCTCTAGATCAGGTTGTCCAGAGCCCCATCCAACCTGACCTTGAATGTTTCCAGGGCTGGGGCAAAATGGATGGCTGATGCTCGTGAACACGATTTCAGATGCAGTGGGAGAACTCTGCACTGTGCGAAAAGGGGAGGAAGATAACTGTGGTGCAGGGAGCCACATGCTGGAACAAAGTGTGCTCTCGGCTCCTTCTTGACCAACTAATTTTAGAAGTGCTGAGCACTGCAGAACCGCACTTTCCGTGTTTTCAACGATGATAAAGTGTTCAGCAACGCCGTCAGGCTAGCCAAGGGCTGGCGTGAACGATGCTCTCTCCTCTGAGCAGCTTGGCTTTTTAAAAAAAGAAGGGAAAAATTTAAGACTGGACATCTTGAATACGTTGGGACCCAGTGGTGGAGGGGTGAGGAAGTTGGTGGAGGAGAAGCCAACCTAATGAACCAAGGTGTGAGAACAGCCAAAACGGGAGTGTTGCTTTCCTTAGGCTTCAGCTGGTTTTGGTGTTGCTTGTGCTGGGGTGCACTTGTGCTCAGCCACTTCAAGCTGAATTCCTTGGTTTTAGGATTGCTCAATTCTTTGGTTCCTTTGTGCTCAATCCCTTGGCCCCTTTTGAACTCAATCCCTCATTTTTGGGGTTGCTTAGTCTCTTACACCTTTTCATCTTAATCCCACGGTTTGGGCATTGCTCAATCCCTTGGCCTTTTCAATTTCAATCTGGTATTTTTGGGATACCTCAGTCCCTTGGTCCCTTCAGTCTCAATCCCCTGGTTTTGGGATTGCTCAGTCCCTTACCCCTTTTGAGTTCAATTCCATATACCTTTCGGTCTCAGTGCCTTGTCTTTGGGATTGCTCAATTCTTTGGCCTCTTCGATCTCAATCTCATGGTTTTGGGATTGCTAAATCCCTTACACCTTTCGAGTTTAATCTCTTTTTTTGGGGATTGCTCATTCCCTTTGCCCCTTCAGTCTCAATCCTTTGATTTTTTGATTGCTCAATCCCTTACCTCTTCTGAGCTCAGTCCCTTGTTTTTGGGATTGCTTGATCCCTTGGCCCCTTCATGCTCAATCTCACAGTTTTGGGATTGCTCAATCCTTTACCTCTCTTGATCTCAATCCTTTGGCCTCTTTGAGCTCGGTCCCTTGTGTTTGGGATTACTCAATCTCTTACCCCTATTGAGCTCAATTCCATGTCTCCTTCAATCTCAGCACCTTGTTTTTGGGATTACTCAATCTCTTACCCCTATTGAGCTCAATCCTTTGGCCCCGTTGACCTCAATCCCTTGTATTTTGAGATTGCTCAGTCCTTTGGCCCCTTCAGTCTCAATCCATTGATTTTGGGATTGCTCAATTCTTTACCCCTTTTGAGCTCAATCCCTTGGCCTTTTTTGAGCTGAATCCCTTGTCATTGGGATTGCTCAATCTCTTACACTTTTTCAGTTTAATCCCTAAATTTTGGGATTGCTCAATCCCTTGGCCTTTTCAATCTTAATCAGTTTTTTTTGGGATTGCTCAGTCTTTTGGCCCCTTTGAGCTCAATCCCTTGTTTTTGGGATTGCTCAATTTCTTACCCCTTTTGAGCTCAATTCCATGTCCCCTTGTGGAATCCCTTGACTCCTTCAATCTCTATCCCTTGGCTCCTTCAATCTCAATCCCTTGGTTTCAGGATTACTCAATCTATTACCCCTTTGGAGCTCAATCTCTTGATTTTGGGACTGTGCAATCCTTTGGCCCCTTCAATCCCTTGATTTTTGGATTGTTCAGTCTCTTACCGCTTTTGATCTCTATCCCTTGGCCCCTTCAATCCCTTGATTTTTGGATTGTTCAGTTTCTTACCACTTTTGGTCTCTATCCCTTGGCCCCTTTTGAGTCAGTCCCTTGCTTTGGGGCCTGCTCAATCCCTTGGCCCTTTCAGGCTCAATTCTATGGCTTTTGGATTGCTCAGTCACTTACCCCTCTTGAGCATAATCGTTTGGCCCCTTTGAACTCAATCCCTTGTTTTTGAGATTGCTCAGGGCTTTGGCCCCTTCAATCTCAATCCGTTGATTTTTGGATTGCTCAATCCTTTACCCCTTTTGAGCTCAGTCCCTTGTTTTAGGAGTTGCTCAGTCCCTTGGCCCCTTTGATCTCAATGCATTGTCTTTAGGATTACTCAATCCTTTACCTCTTTTGAGCTCAGTCCCTTGTCCCCTTTTGATCTGAGTCACTTGTCTTTAGGATTATTCAATCCTTTACCCCTTTTGATCTTAATACCTTGGCCCTTTTTGAGCTCAATCCCTTGTTTTGGGGATTGCTCGATCCCTTACCCCTTTTGAGCTCAGTTCCATGGCCCCTTTGATCTCAATGCCTTGTCTTTGGGATGGTGGAATCTCTTAGCCCCGTCAATCTCAATCCCTCAGCTTTGGTTTTGTTCAATCCCTTACACCTTTCAAGTTTAATCTCTTGGTTTTGGGATTGTTTGGTCCTTTGGCCCTTCATGCTCAATCTCACGGTTTTGGGATTGCTCAATCCCTTGGCCTCTTCATGCTCAATCTTATGCCTTTAGGATTGCTCAGTCCTTTACCCCTTTTGAGGTCAATTCCTTGTCTTTGGGATTGCTCAGTCCCTTACCCCTTTTGAGCTTAATCCCTTGGCCCTTTTTGAGCTCACTCCCTTGTCTTTGGGATTGCTCAGTCTCTTAACACCTTTTTAGTTTAATCCCTTGGTTTTGGGATTGCTCAATCCCTTGGCCCCTTCAGTCTCAATCCAGTATTTGGGTTTGCTCAATCCTTTAACCCCTCTTGAGCTCAATCCTTTGGCTCCTTTGAACTCAATCCCTTATTTTTGGAATTTCTCAGTCCTTTGGTCCTTTCAGTCTCAATCCATTGTCTTTGGGATTGCTCCATCCTTTACCCCTTTTGAGCTCAATTCCTTGTCTTTGGGATTGCTCCATCCCTTGGCCCCTTCAGTCTCAATCCCTTGGTTTTGGGATTCCCCAATCTCTTACCTTTTGGAGCTCAATCCCTTAGTTTTGGGATCTCTCAATCTCTTGGTCCTTTTTGAGCTCAGTCCCTTGACTCTGGGATTGCGGGTGCTGGTGGACAGGGACCTGATCTTGAGGAGCACCACTACATCCATCACTGATGTGGACCAGAGCTTGGGAGATGCTCTACAGCCACTCCAGGCTCTGTACTCGTACAACAGCATCAAGCCTGGAGCATGTTTCGTTAATTGAGGTTTATTCACTAGGAAAACACTCATGACCGTGAACATGCATGTTCTCATTAGGAGCTGGGGTGCAACCAAGCAGGATGGTGCAAAAAAAAAAAAAATCCATTGTTTTTCCATTACCTTCTGGAGAGTGAAGTCTTTTGCTGCCCGGTGAGTAAAATAAATTACCCCCAGCAGCTGCTAGTGCTGATCATCTGAAACAGTGGAACTCACTTTAAATGAATAATAATTAAAGAAATAAATTCCCCCCCCTCCCCCAGTGCCAGCTTCAGAACTTTTTGTTCAGCAAGAAAGCTAAGAAGAGGCTCGTAAAGTGAATCACTTGGCTTTTTCCGAAGTAGGCTGCCCGTGCCGTGGCGGGAGAAACTGGATTATACTGGGACTTGTTAAAGGAGCCGCCGAGGTTAAAGGAAGCATTTTCCTAGGTGTCAAGGTCATTTGAGTAGAAGGGACCATGGCTTCCAGCAAAACCCCTCACTGGATGAGCAAAACTAAATAACGGGATGACTCCATTATGCGTTATCCCCAAGTCAGAGCATGGGATGGTAGCCGATTGTCTGCTGGCCGCGGTCACTTGGACAAAACCCTGGTTGTTTCTCTCCCTGTGTAAGATTTCCATAAATTATCTGTGCTTTGGGGCAGCTGAAGGAGTTGGACACCAATGGGCTTGGAATTGGCCATCATCCTCATGATGCTCTCGCCCTCTTGTGCATCCCGTGGCCCCAGCACACCCTGGCTCTGCGACTTCTCTCTTTTTTTTTAGGCTACTTTAGTTTTCTACAGCCTTTCCATCATCTAAAAAAGTAAATTACTAGATAAGAGGCACCAGCAGACCTTTCTACATGATGAGGTCCTGGTCCTTGGGCTGTACCCAAGGAGCAATAAAATTCTTCCTAAAAAATTAAGGAGCCAATAGATAGAAATAATAATAATAATGATAATTTATTATTATTAAAATAGTTAACCGTGCTCCGTCCATGAAATATTTACAGTCGATTTTTAACAAAAAAAGGAATATTTTGAAGCATCCTTTTTGGCATGAATTTTTTCCATCACGAGCCCTTGAGTGAGGGAGAGTTGAGCAGGGGTGTTGGAGGTTGATAGAAGCATCCTGCTCCCGGTGCTGGCATCTTGGAAAACACTGCTCATTGCTCCTAAGCGTGATTTCTGGGCTGCCAAGACAAATTTCTGCCAGCTTTTCTCTGGAGGAGAAAGAGCAGGCTGCAGGTGAGGGACCCCTCAAGCCCTGAGATATATTTTGGGGTTATGTGAAAAAAAAACAAAAGGGGGAAAAAAAAAGGTCTTAATTAATGTCTACATGTTGGTAGAGGGTTGCAGCATCCAACCTTCTCATTTTAAATGTATTTGGTGGTTTTGGAGCCTTTGGCCGGGGATAAGTTATGCCTTTTTCCCCCTTTTCCATCAAAACGTGGAATTTTAAGTGGGATGAGCTGAGCAGAGGCGAACGCTACGGAAAACACCGTGGGACCCCTCAGCTGTGAATTCCTTCAGAGGAGCGGGGAGGAAAAAGAAAAAGAGTTAGGCTCTAGCCCCTGTTATTAATCATAGCTGTAATCATGCATTTAATGAACATGACAGCTCCCGCTCCCTCCGGAGAGACGCGGCGAAGTCTCAACGGTTGGCTTGGGTACAACAATCACTTCTCGCCGCTCGCGCTTGAAAACACCAAGAAGCTGCTGGAGCAGCCGGTGTCAGATTGGGATGATGTATTAAGAGGAAACCAATCCCGTTTGCACGGGTTGTAGATTTCCTTACAGATGATGGGCTTCAAACCGACTAAATCATTAAGAAAAAGAAAAAAAAAAACACCTGTCCCTTATGCAAGGTATAAAATATCAAGCCTGATGCCACCGTGCTGTGTGTAATCAGTTAAAAAGCCCTTAATGTGCAGTTCTGGATGCTTTTCTTTTTATTATTTTTTTTCTAGGTTGTTTTTTTTTTTCTCCCACTGTTGTTCCCGCTGCCCTTGAGCGTGCACACAGGAGGAACTTGCTGTGCCACTTACTGAAATCTGTGCAGCCAGGGACTTCTGCAATATAGAAGAAAGCGTAATATGGGATGCGGGAGTTGCTCTCCTGATCTGACGGCATCACTGCATCCCGATGCTGAGACTTTCCCCACTTGGAGAGAAATTGGGGAGAAAACCAGGACTGGCATCTGTCCTGTAAACTAAAAATGAGTTTTGGATCAAACGAGACTCCCAGAGATCAGAGTCAAGCCCTGGGGGACATCGTTTGGGCTTTTTTTCTAAATTTAGTCCAGACTGCAGCTAATTTCAGCTCCTGATTTTTAAATTTAACCCTTACAGTTCTCTGGTGTCTTTTGCTATTTTGACAATATAGATACAGCCTGAATCTCCACTGTCTGCAAAATGTCAGATTTATTAATGCAAATCTCTTGGTAGCGGCTCTAACTGGGCATCCCAAGCCAGTAATCACTCTAAAGATAAAAAATCTGGGCTCCTTGGACCTTCTTAAAGGTCTGAGACATCAAACCTGCTCTTCTGCACCTCCTCCTTTGTTGTTTTGATGCTCACAGAGCCTTGCTTGTATTTAAATTTATTTTTGCATGATGCAAAGGCTTCTAATAATCTCATCGTGCTGGACCTCAAATTTCCTCCGTAAATCCCAGTCGATGGGAAAATATGTAATTATGGAGCTTCTTAACCAGCAGCGTTATGCAGCATGGGGTTGTCTTCTCCTGGGTGAATATTTGGGTGGTTTTCTAATAGTTTGGGGAGGATTTACACTCGGGATGAGTAATTAGACGGTTGGAAAGTATGGATGGAGGGTTTCTTTGCCAGCTGATGCTTTGCCAGACCTGGTCAGCACACCGGTCGAAAGCATCTCACCTGGATTTTGCTGCGGATGGGACCAGCTCTCGGGTGGTTAAACTGCCTCCAGGCTGAGAGTTAATTCACAGCAAGGGGGATGCACATCTCCTGTCCATGTATAATAGCACAACTTCTTCGAAAAGATAAAACCTAGGCAAAAAAAAAAAAAACCCAAATGTTACACCATGGCTGAATTTTTGGCTGTATATAAATTAATTATGCCATGGATATGTTTTTTTCCTATATATAAATTAAAAAAACAGGGACAGAAGTTGAATTATCTATTTATTTCTTCCGTGATTCCTCCTTTCTGGCCGGTATCAGGCTGCTTTAACTAAAAGGGTGGCACACAAAGCTCGTCCTCGGCATTTCACTTTTATTCCCAGGCTGTTAAATATTTAGAGAGATTTGTCTGCTACCCTGGGGAACTGTGTTCTGGTGTAGCCGTGCTGCTGAGTTTGCTTTAAAGAGCTTTAAACATAATTACAAAGGGCTGAGGGATGCTCTATCCCTACCCTCATGGTTGGACTTTGATTTGGGTCTTTCTCCCTGTGTTGGTTGAGAGGTCAACCTTGCTCGAGCGTGCCGGCCTCATTACCATCCTTGCCGAGAGATGCTCTGTGGCATCTTCGGAGCAACCTGAAGTCAATGTGCATTTATTTTAACGCTAAAAACTGGCAGTGAGGCAGCTCTGCGATGAGGGAGAAGCCAAAAAAATTCAAAAAAACCCTCAGGGGTGGCTCAAATGCCCGGTTGATGCTTGGTGAGCTTGCGGCAAGCTTGAGCGCGCTTCCCGGTGAGTTACATGGAGCTTGCTTGGTGCTTCTGATCGACAGGCATGTGCCCCCCGTGCCAGCATCACGCCTGCGTCGACGGCTTTTATTTGCGGAGGGAACAGATGGGGCTTCGCTGCCGCAGGCAGCCCGAGTGACAGCTCGCGCGCGGGGAGAGCGCGCTGCCGTGCTATCAAATTCTATTCCTTCACTTCCTGAACACGCCCGGGCTGGCAGGTGAGTGACTGAGATGCTCTTGTACCACCTGGAAAGCTGAAATACAGTTTTTATTTTCAACTCAGTCTTTTCTATGCCAGTCAAGGACGATTTAATTATGTGCGTGGACGTATAGGAGGCAGGCGCTGGGCTTCCCTGGCCGACTGTGGGGAGCAGCCAAGCCAAGCATGGAAATTTGTTGGACTGATAGCGTAAGCATGTGAGTTGCCCAGAGGGGTTTTTTGGCATGTTTGGGTGCCGAGGGGAAAAACCCACGCTGTGTTTGGACTTGGCAAAGAGCATTTTTGCCATGGCCCCTCCAGAGGTGCTGGCAATCGTAGAATCATAGAATGGGTTGGGTTGGAAGGGACCTTCAAGATCATCGAGTTCCAACCCCCCTGCCATGGGCAGGGACACCTTTCACTAGCCCAGCTTGCTCAAAGCCTCATCCAGCCTGGCCTTGAACACCTTTATGGAGGTCCATCCTCATCCTATCTGGGCTCTGGGAGCTGTTTACGTTGGGTTAAGCAGTAAGATCATAGAATCATGGGATGGTTTGGGTTGGAAGGGACCTTTCAAGGTCATCTAGTCCAACCCCGCTGCTGTAAGCAGGGACATCTTCAACTAGATCAGGTTGCCCAAAGCCCTGTTCAGCCTGACCTTAAATGTTTCCATGGGTGGGGCATCCACAGGTTCTCTGGGCAACCTGCTCAAGTGTCTCACCACCTTCATCGTAAAAAAATTCTTCCTTAGATCTGGTCTGAATCTCTTGTCTTTTAGTTTAAAACCGTTATCTCTTGTCCTATTGCTACAGACCCTGGTAAAAAGTTTCCCTCCGTCTTTTTATGAGCCCCCTTTTAGTGTTGAAAAGCCACAAGAAGTTCTCCCCGGAGTCTTCTCTTCTCCAGGATGAACAATGACAACTCTCTCAGCCTGTCCTCACAGGAGAGATATTTTTGTTATCGAGAGCTGGGTGAATTCCTGTAAAATTTCTCAATTCTGAGGAAATTGTATTTTTTTTTCTCTCTTTCCAACAGCGAGGTTGCAGTGTACGCCCAGTCCTGGCTCCTCTCCATCTGCCTGCCTGAACAGATCCGCCACGAGCCGATACATCGCCAGGTCTGTACTCGCGGGGAGGGGAACAACGTCCTCCCCCTCGGGACGCTGCTTGTGGTTTATGCTCGGGAGGGTGTCAGCAGCTTTCTAGAAATACAGATACAGGCGTAACTCTAAACGTGGTATTGTTAGGAATGTATGAGGAGATGGCAGTATTTCTGTCCTTTCCAAAATGTAGATATCATAGTTGTTGAGTCTAGAAGTTGTTCAGGGTGGTTTAGTCTGGAGAAGAGGAGGCTGAGAGGAGACCTCATCACTCTCTACAACTGCCTGAAAGGAGGGTGCAGTGAGGTGGGCACTGGCCTCTGCTCTAAGGCAACAAGTGATGGGACAAGAGGAAACGGCCTCAAGTTGCACCAGGGGAGGTTTAGGCTGGATATTAGGAAAAATTTCTTCACTGAAAGAGTGATCAGGCATTGGAACAGGCTGCCCAGGGAAGTGGTGGAGTCACCATCCCTGGAGGGGGTCAAGAAACGTGTAGATGTGGTGCTTAGGGACATGGTTTAGTGGGTTAGGTTGGGTTGATGGTTGGACTTGATGATCCTTGAGGTCTTTTCCAGTCTTAATGATTCTATGATTCTATTTAACTGGCTGATTATTCGGTGAAGCTCTGGCTGCTGCTTTTCTCTTGTCCTCTGCTCCCAGGTGGTTTTAAGCTCAGCATAAAGCCGGGATTTCTGCTTGGAAAGGGATTGAAACATTATTAACGGGTAGCAACATCCTTCTGCAAGCAAAGGATGCCAAATCCTGCTTGAAAAGTCCCTTTTTAAATCAGCTGCATTGCTCTCAAGGGATATTTTGGGGTTGTGTTCCCCAAATTCCAAGAAGCGCATCCCAATTCAGCCCACCCCAGTTCAGCCCAGCAAACGTGCAGATTTTCCTTCTTGCTGTCCCACTTACAAACTGGGAACATGCCACGTGGCAACTGGAAAGCGCTGTTTATGGGAGAATGACAGCAAGCTGCCGGTGTTCAATGCCCTGCCAGCTTTCTCCTTGCCTTTTTTTTTTTTTTGTGCTGCAGATGTGCCGCATATCAACATGTCCTTAAGTATGAGTGTCTGCATGCAAGTCCTTCTTAATTGCAGCAGACTTAAAATTTATTCCCGACATGTGGCTGTTCCAGATGTCTGTATACGGACATCATGCCAAATTCTAGCTGTATTTTATCATATCCTACCACTAATAGCAACTAATTTAAAATCTACCATGCAATATCAGAATTTTAGACAATAATTTTTTTTTTTAATGACTTGCCTTACCTTAGCCTTGGAAACACCTCAAATACCAAGAAACAATTTGTGATGGGGCTTGGTGACCCCCCCAAGCCATTCGTGATAAAAGAGGTGGTGGAATTTCTGATGCTGAAATGGGACTTTCCTGTTCAGCAGTTAAAAGAATTGTGAAGATGTGTGAAGTTGTCTTTTTTCTCATTGCATTTCAACTCAAGAGCTGCAGACAACCCATAATTATAGAGGTAAAAACATACATTCCCCACTAGAATGGTTTCCTTGAGTAAGTATTTATCATGGATGACGCTGCTGTGACCCTTAGACCTGTGGTACTTGCACCTGCAGGACCAAGACTGGAAATACATAAATGCCGCTGGTAGGGACTCAGACGCAGACCAATATGATCATGCTGTAGCCGTTTATTATGCCTCAATTGCACACTTTTATACAGAATTCACACAGATTTGGCAATCACTGATTGGATACAATGATGTAAAAATCTTAAAGACAGAGTTACTATTGGCTAACTAGGGTCCTGGGAACGGGACCCTTAAGATTACCTAATCCTGTTCATTGTTTACCTTCAATTTCTCCTTCTCTCACTCACATCCTGGACAATTGCTTTCTTTCTCATCCCTTGCAGGTGTTATTTTCTCCTGCAGCAGACATCAACTACATGAGGTCCTTTTTCTAAAAAAACATTCTGACAAACATGAGTATTTTTCTCCTAAGGAGATTCTTACAAACATAAGTATTTTTCTTCTAATAAAGTTCTCATAAACATAAGTATTTTTCTTCTAAAAAGGTTTCCCACACATAAATATTCTATTTATTGATTATACATATATTAAAATAATTTTATATAAAAATATTTATCCTCAGTCTCTAAGGAAATAATGCGTACAACTGTCCAGAGAACCTAAGGCGAGCGGCTTTGTTTGCCCCCTCCAGAGCACTATGTCCTCTTGAAACTTGAGTTGACCATGCTCTAAGTTGTTCAGCCTTTGGCCCAGCACAGAAGAGGATGGTTTCTATCTCATCATGTCCCCAAAAACTGCAGGAAGCTCTCTCCATGCTCATAAAATCATTGGAGAGAATCACAGTGATGGAGGTGGGAAGGGATCTCTGGAGAGTTCTGTCCGTCCTTCTGTCCCAAAGGGCCTCTTGTCCTTCCAACATATCTCGCTGAGAAGGTCTGGTTCCACCTTCTCTAGATCATCCCATTTAGAAGTCAGAGAGGACAATAAGATCCCCCTAGACGTTCTCCTTGCTGAGCAAATCAGCCTGTGGCCTCTGCTCAGATGTCCTGTGCCCCAACCCCAACCATCTGGGTGGCCTCCACTGGACGTGCTACCGTCCGTCACCATCTGGGGTGTACTGGGAGCTCCAAACTGGACCCACTGCCCAGCTGTGGTCTTGCAAGCACCAAACAGAGGGGATAGATCCCCTCACTGATCCTCCCAGCTGCATTCCTGCTCCTACAGCCCAGGATGCCCAGAGAAGCTGTGGGTGCCCCATGCCTGGAGGTGTTCAAGACCAGGCTGGATGAGGCTTTGAGTAGCCTGGTCTAGTGGAAGGTGTCCCTGCCCATGGCAGGGGGGTTGGAACTTGATGATCTTGAAGGTCCCTTCCAACCCAAACCATTCCATGATTCCATTATGTGGTTGGTGTCATCACCGCAAGGGCACCTGGCTGATTCCTGGGTGCCTTGTTGTTCCCCAGGGTCTCCAGGTCTTCTGCGTAGGTGCTTTCCAGGCAGTTGACCACAACCTGTCCTGCTGAATGGAGTGATTTGTGTACCAAATGCTGATGTTTTCGGGGAGATTGGCCTCATCTTGCAGATTTTTAAAGTCAGGGTAAAGTTGGCCAAAAATAAAAGTCATAAGAGCTTATGGCTGAGCATGAACTTCCTGAATATCTCACTCTCTCTTCAAAATGAAACTTGGGCTCCTCTGTGATTCCAGGTGCTGTTGAATTCTCTATGTCATTTTGCGTTGAATTTGGAGATGTTACGTGACTCTGCCTGTCTTTCTCGTTTAGCCGTGCCGTTCAGCGGAGTTTGGCCATCATTCGTCAAGCCAAGCAGAAGAAAAAGAAGAAGGAATACTGTATGTACTACAACCGCTTTGGCAAGTGTAATCGCGGCGAGAGCTGCCCCTACATCCATGATCCAGAGAAGGTGGCCGTCTGCACCAGGTATGGATGGACGCAGCAACCATCATAGTTAACTGGACCATTAGTTGACTTTGATCCTTGCTCGTGTGATGTTCCCCAGGGAAAAAACCTGATCACAGACATGTAAGACCATGAGGACAGCTGTTCTGTGTCAGGCCTAGGGTTTACCCAGCACTGTTGGGTTGGCAGGTACCTGCAGGAGGAGGATGAGATGAGACTGCGACCTCTCAGCTTCTGGCAGTGAAGCCCTGCGGCCTGGTTGGTTTGTTTGAGGTTTTTTTTGATTACTAGAGGTTGCCACCAAACCCTCATCATGTAACAGTCAGCAGTTCTTTTTTTTTTGGTGAATTTCTGTAGTCCTTTCTTTAACACTTAGTGTTTATGGCAATGGGTGGCACAACTGAATCACAAACTGTGTGAAAAGTGCTTCCTCATCTGACTGCTCAACTGTTGTGTTGGGTGCCTCCTCACTTGAGGTTCTTGAGATGGATGGAATAATCATTCCTTGATCACCTTCTAGGCACCATTTATAGCTATATAATCCCATCTTCTCTGTCCAGACTTCCGAGACTGCATAATCATGGTCTATATAATCTCTTTTGGTATTTTTTCTGTAAATTTGCACAATATTTTACAGCTATTAATCCTAATAAAGCATTGCACAACCAGCCTTCAAGTTAAATACACACTTTTTGGTGGTTTTGCACAGCATGTAGGAATTACAGAAATATTTATTTCCCATTTTGGAGGTGGATATCATCACCACGATGTTTACATGTAATAAGTAACCTTCCATATCGTAGTACAGAAGCTCTACAAAAATATAAAAATCAGAATAATGTTTTAAGAATTAGTAATAAAATAAAATAATAATTTCTTAAATATCATTGGAATAATAGTCCTTAGTAATTTACTCACTGCTTTAAGGCTGAAGATGCCATCAGATGGAATTTAGAGGCTAAAACATCAGACCTAAACAGATCATCGGCTAAATGGATCCATGCAATGAGTGTCACAAGCCTGTGACACCTTGCAGCTACGAGACTTGATAATTTATTACAGGAGAGATGATTCATGTTGCCAGCTCATTATACCTGCCCAACAGTTGATTAAACTATATTATTAGTCATTTAAAAAGTGTAGAAAAGCCAACTCCACTGATGAACTCCTTGAGTAATTTCTCCGTAAAATTGCTGCTGGGCCAGAAATCATTTGGAGGTTACACAAAGCTCCATGGGAGACCATATAGGAAGGAAAGGGTTTTTGGGGTTTTTTTTGACTGATTTCACTCTCTCTCATGCCAGCTATGGAGTCCTCACTTTGAATCCTTGGTTCTTCTTATGTTGGCAACCAAGTCTGGTTTTGGGCTTGAATACTTGGGAATTGCTTGTCCTTGAGGTCTTTTGGATCTCCATCCTGCCCCATTCCCTCGAGTCACTAGAGGACAACACCAATTTACTCCTGGCCTTGTGTTTCCTTACCCTGGTGCCTTCTAGCTCCAATCTCTTCTTTAGTTTCTTGTTGTTATCACTTAATTTTCTCAGTCTGCTTTTGTTTTAGGGAGTCTTTTTTTTTTAATTTATTTTCTGGGTGTCTTGGGGAGCTGCATGTAGCTATGCTGTGATCACAATCATCTGCAAACCTACTTGATGGTTCTCACATCTCTGTGTTCCCATTTATACTTTGTTCAAACCAATCTGAATTTATTTTTAATTAATTTCTCTATCCTCATCCTTAAATTTACCCAGATTTTATAAATAAAGCTGGGGACATACTCTGTACTCCACAACATCCCTTGCTATGCAGCTCAGAACATGTACCCCTAGAGTCTACTTTTGGAAGATTTGGACCACCACTCTTCCCATGATAGTGCCTATTTTATTAATCTCCTGTCACACAGGTACCTCCTCGGAAAACTTCCGAGTCCCAACATCCTCACATCCTTTGAGATCTCATTTTCTGTTGCGTGCCTGTCTCTGTTTCTCCTGGTTGGTGGCCACTCATACCTTGAGGTCCTCCTGGTGCTTCACCCAACATCTGGTGTAATCAGGGCTCTAGGAATCACAGAATCACAGAATCACAGAATCACAGAATGTTAGGGATTGGAAGGGACCTTGAAAGATCATCTAGTCCAATCCCCCTGCCGGAGCAGGAACACCTAGATCAGATCACACAGGAACGCATCCAGGCGGGCTTTGAATGTCTCCAGAGAAGGAGACTCCACAACCTCTCTGGGCAGCCTGTTCCAGTGCTCTGCCACCC
>WKFP01014019.1:286852-325620 GCA_011057875.1 Pterocles orientalis
GAGTGGTCTAGCAATGACTTCCGCCATCTCCCTCAGCACCCGCGGGTGCATCCCATCAGGACCCATGGATTTATGGGTGTCCAGATTACTTAACCGCTCCTTAACCCAGTCTTCATCTACCAGAGCAAACTCCTCCTTTGTCCTGACTTCCTCTGGGGCTACAAGGGTACGGGACTCTTCAGGACAGCCTCCATCAGTATAGACAGAGACAAAGAAAGCATTCAGTAACTCTGCCTTCTCTGTATCTTCTGTCACCAGAGCACCCACCTCATTCATCAGTGGGCCTACATTGCCTCTGGTGTTAGCCTTGTCTGGGAAGGACCTTTCTTCTTGTGGGAGTGTCATCTCTGAACCTCATGGTCCAGGCCTTGCTCTGCCTACTCATTAGCAACCAAATACGATGAAAGAGCAAAATCCATCAGGAAGCATCAGCTGCTCTTCTAAGAGGAAAGACTTTTACCAATTTAGGGCATGAAATGGGCTTAAACAGTGAGCTCGTGTGTATTTGTGGCCTTGGGGCGAATGAGGTAATGGGGCAAGACAGATGTCTGATGTTTAAAACCATGTGTTTTGTGACCCACCTCATGCTCAGCCTTCTTCTTCTGGTGTACCTACAGGTTTCTCCGTGGCACATGCAAGAAGACAGATGGGACCTGTTCGTTTTCCCACAAGGTGTCCAAAGACAAGGTCAGTATGGCTTCCCAATGAGTGCAGTGCGGCTTTACAAGCCAGTGGACCTGCGCTGGTGGTTGTAGTGGTCTGCCTCATTGAGTGCTTCCAACAGAGTTCATTTGTAGTTTTCTTGCCAAGCTGTTCTGGCTCACGATGGGGTTGTGAGAGCAAAGTGTGGCTCTTCGATTGGAGCGTTGAGTTGGTAGATGAGTGCGTTAAGCAACGTATTGGAAACTGGAGCAACTGGGGCTGTGTTGGGTAACGTCCGTTGGGTTAAGGAGTGCTTAAGCTCTGCGGTTCGGAGAAAAAGAGCACAGGAGTAGCGTTTCGTTGCGTCTCATCCTTAGCTACCTCCATAAGATCATCCTTCTGTCTAAATCACTCTGTGCTGGGGTCAGAGCAGGAGGATGTTCTAACAACGTACAGGAACTTGGAGGGATAAATTAACCTTTCTAAAAAGCCAGGCAGTGAATCACACTGGTAGAATGGCTTTTGAGTTTGTCATCATTTTCAACCTTCTTGACATATTTGGAGCTTCGTGGTTTTATTACACAGAGCAAGGTGGAAAAATAATGAGGTTTTCTTTTCGTAATTATCAGTTGATGATTTAGTACATTAACCTCCATTCAGTGGCTCAGATCTCTGGTTGGATGTAGCTTTGGAGACCTCAAGTGTTGAAGCTAAGGTGATGTCGGTGCCAAAGGTTAAGCGTAGCTGCGGGTCCTTCGCTGAGCTGGGATGTGCTTCAAGCAGGTATTTGGATGGATAGATTTTGTTGAAGGAATTTGAAGGCTCATTTCTTTGCTACAAGGGATCACCCAAACAACAGCAATAAGATTAATCCCACCGGGGTACTGAAACAATGACCAGAGCGGTGTCGCTGCGTGGGGAGCAGTTTATGATTGACTCCGGTGTCAAGGCTCTGCTGTCGGGATGGAGGTGCCAAAAAGCAGGATGTGAACGAAGACCGCTTTTCCTGGAGAAGCCCGTAAGGCTCCAGTCCTTCATCACATCTTTCGATGAGCCTGCAACCTGCCGTGGCTGTAATTCTGACATGTCATTTGTCGAAAGCAGCTTTGTCAAAGCTTTCACAGCCGTGCCTAGGGCTCGCTGGAGCTCGCCTGAGCCGTGTTGGATCTGGAATTGCTGCTTTTAATTACTCAAGTGTTGATTATTTGACCCTTGCCCTGTGAATTGTCCTTATAGCACCTTTTTCTCCCCACTCCGTTCGAGCATCACCATCCTCCCTTCCCCGTCCACAGCATCATATAGGTAGTTACGGTGCAATTACTGACCTGTAAAGGATTTAACCCATGGGACATCAGGTCTCATCAGCATCTGGGACAGGACCTTTTCCAACAGCATTTGCCTTTGGGCACGTAGTTTTCTTGTCTTCCTTTCCCCTCCATTTGCCTAAGGCACATTCGTTGTCAGCGGGAGGCTCGTAAGTTATCCTGGCAGTGAGCAGAGTCGCTCTGAACAGGGCACAAAGCACCATATGTTTTTTACATGTGTCTCTCTTCAGAGTCACTTAATCACGAGTATATAAAACAGAGAAGATAGACTGGGGACAGCTGTACTCCCTGACTCGTGGCATGTCAAAGGAGAGATGGGGATGAGAATTGATAGAAGGAAAAAAGAGCTGGTTTGGGGTTGTTTTTTTTTTTCTTCCTATAACATATAGGTAGACTTCAGAAATAAAGAAGTCAAAAAAGAAAAAAGCTTTGCAAAGGGACTGGCTGTTGGTGCATCCAGATTTATTATAATTAATGCCGATTTGGAGTGGACATGAGGCCGGCGACTTCTTTTCACCTAAGTAAGTGATGTGCAAGTGCTAAAGTCATCACGCACCCTCTGAACTGAAGGATTGATACGCATCTAGACTGCACAGGACTGGCTTAAATCCATATTGATGAGTTAAATGGTATTTCAGCAGGTGTCAGAGCTCGTTTTTAGTCCTGGGTGAAACTTGGGAGTTGGAGATGGCCAAGGAGCCATTGTGGTCAGCTGTTTGGCCACAGCCGGGTCCACCAGGAGGATGCGACAGCTGGATGCGGATGGATTTGCGCTGGTCTCTATACTCAGGGAATATTCCTTGGCATGTTTCATTTGCTGGTGGAGTTGTGGCCTCAGTTTCCCCTCCAGAAACAGCAATCTGTCTTGATGCCTCAAGGAGGACCTCAAGCTTTTGGCTGTTTTGGGTGGATGGATGGAGAAGGATGGCTGCAGTGTGGTGCAGAAAACTCAACCTTGCCAGTTAGGAATCAGGAAAGAATAACAATAATATCATTGTGGTAATAAAACTGGATTAAAAAGGAGTGGCCGTGCTGAAGTCCCTTGCAGAAGAGCTAATTCGACGATGGCATTCTGGGGACAGAAGGGGTCTCATGGGGTGTGGGTGGCCTCTGCCCATCTCACTGTTTTCCTCAGCACGTCGCCGCTACCAGAGCATCATTGTTGTGGTTTACACCCCACAGTCGCTCACTCACCCTCCCTGCTCCCGGGAATGGGGGAGAGAATTAAAGAGATGAAGGGAAAAGAAGTTCGGGGGTTGAGATAAGAACAATTTAAGAACTAAACTACAATAATATTAGAAATAATAATGATTATGATAGTAATATATACAAATATACAGATGAGTCATACACAGTGACACTGCTCACCACCCGATGGCCAAGGCTCAGCCTGTTCTCAGCTAACGATCCCAGAGCAGGGAGAGTCCTGAAACCACAATCCTGGAATGAAGGTAAGAGCCCAAGTGTCCGAGCGAATGAGACTGCCCTGTGAGATGGGCAACCTGGAGGGATACAACCTGGAGCAAAACAGAGAACTTCCGGACAGCCCCGCACCTCTATCCTGGGCATGACGTGCATGGTATGGAATAGACCATTGGCCAATCTGGGTCTCAGTCCTAAACCTAAGACAAATCCTGGGCTGGGAACTGGGGCTGTGCTCCCTCCCAGCTTCTCCTGCCCCTGCAGACACTGGCCCAGCAGAGAAGCTGGAAAGTCCTTGAGTGTCCTGTCAGCAACTGTAACCATCAGTGTGTGATCAGCTTCTCCTCAGCACAGATCCAAACACAGCCTCTCACTAGCTGCTGTGAAGAAAGTGAACTCTGTCCCAGCTGAAACCAGGGCAATCATCTAAACCCTAGCTGAGTCACTAAATTAACAAGCCCACAAACGAAGCAGGTGAATGCCAGCTCTCTTACATCCCTTAGCAACAAATGTTTCCGGAGCATGTGTTTCTGGCCATGCACATCGGTGGGGAAGGAGGATGATTTTTCGCAGGGTTAGGCACCCCAGGGGTTGGTTCAGAGGTTCTCTACTCGCCACCTTGTCATCAGCAGGGACTGGAAGAGAAACAACCTCTTCTGCGGAGTTCCAGCTTGTTTTCAGGGTGATTTATAGCTGCGGGGATGCTGCTACCCAAAGCGAGAGGCGACTTTGCTGTTCAAGTCCCGGAGCTCCCTGTTAACCCGAGTGATTACTACCAAAGGTGGCGTTCACCTCATTTATCAGCAGCGGGGAAAGGCGGTTGAAGCCGCTTGCCAGAAGAAAGCAACGATTTCCTCCCTCTCGTGGGTTTTTTGGAGAAGATCCCAGCTGCTCCTTGGATGAGGGATTAAGGGAGCAGCTTCATTTTGGCTTCAGTTGGGATTTTAATACGATTAATTATTTTTTTCATCATGACGATGTGGTGTTGGCTGTGGGTCGGGGCTTGCAGGTTTTGGTGATGCGCCGTTAATTGACTCTTGATTTCGCTTTGTGGTTATGAGATGGGGGGAACCCCACAAACTCTTCATCAGAGGAGCTTCAGTTTTTTGTCATCATGGTCCAGGAGGTGAAGAACCAAAAGCCTGGTGGGTCTTAGCTGTTGGTTTGAGGACAAACTCTTGCTCAACCTGGAGGGTGATGTTGTGGCCTCAGATTCCCCACAGAAAAATCGGAATAATCCCTCTGTTTTACATGGGAAAGGTGCATGGGTTTGGCTCTCGCAGCAGCAGGGAGCTTTTCCCCATCCCAAGCAGCAAAACCTTTACTATAAGAGGAGGATGCTCTCTGGGGTGGAGGGAAGCTCCAGTTGGGCATGATGCTTTGCAGATGCTTTCAATAACCAAACTATCCCTCTGTAAATGGAAAAAGGGGCCTGGAGGAGATGGAAAACTGGTGCTTGGGGAATTTTTCCCCACAGGGGATGCAGAGCTGAGCCCTCGGCTGAGGAGCATCCGTCAAAGCGATGTGCGTGGAATTTCTCCGCGACGGGGCAGAGCCACCGACGTGTCCTGGTGATTGAGAGAAAGCAGTAAATCTGAATGAATGGGTTTGTGAGCGAAGGTTAGCAAGAGGCTAGGACTCGGGCAGCCACCCGCTGCTGTTACAACAGCTTTTCCCCTTGAGGAACTCGAAAAGAATCAGCATTTTTCTCCCTAATAGAGCTTCAAAACTCTGTTGTGAGCAATTTGGAAATTCAACGTTGAGAGTTTCGGGTTCATTAGCTGCCAGCTACAAAGCGTTGTACATAGTCAAAAGCTGTCTAATACGGACGCACCGCACCAGTGCCTTGAATTAATGTTATTGTTATTTGTGTGGACGTAGTGGGGTGCAAACAAGGTTAATTGAAATGAGAGTGCTGCTTCCTCTTGATAATGGCTCAGGCTTGACAGCTAGGAGGAGTTTATTTTGGTAGAAGAGCTGCCTTTATTATCCCTTTTTATTAGAGCTAATTTGGGCTCTATATCAAAAACTACATTAAGGGAATCATTTACGGTCACACCACCACCACCAAAAAAAATAGCCCCAGAGCCCTGTCCTTTATGTCAGTTAATGTTTGCAGTTAAAATACAATTAAAAATAAACTCTTCTCTTTTAAAGCACCCTTTGTTTTCTTTCCTCTCTGCTTCCCCCTCCTCTCCATTTCTCTCTTTGCCTCAAGTGAGCCAATTTAGCTAAAACCCCTCATGTGCCCTTCAGGGAAAGGGATTTTTCCCGATAACCTCAGCTGTGGTTAGTGCAGAACTGTAAATATTAGTTTGGGGATGCTCGAACCGGCGGGATTCAGATGCTGCCAGTGAGCGGAGGGATCGATGCTGCGCCAGGCAGTGAGGACATTCGGTGCGTAGGCGTGCAGCCAGGGATGGAGCAGGAGGAGCTGGACTGTCGCGACGGCTTTGGGAAGCGCACGTTCGGTCGCCAGTGAGTTAAGCATGCTGAAATATCACAGCAGATTGGTAGTTTGTTTTTAATTATAACAGCTGTCAGAAGGTGGAGTTTGTGGTTTGAAGAGGATGAGTATCCTTGCTTGCTCATTCTTTCCTGTCAGTTGTCATGCTGCTAAAGCTTGGGACCGATGAGCGTGAGAGCAGGGCTCTGCTCCGAGTATCCAGCCACTCTTCTCTTCGACTGCTTGTGGCAGGAGCCTGGGCTCTCTTCCTGCTTTCCTTACCTCGTGGAGCGTCCATCCTGTAACATCCCTCGTCCAGCACTGTTGCAGTTTGACGTTAGCTGGGAGCCACACTCAACAGCCGCTCACTCACCCTCCCCACTCCCAGGGATGGGGGAGAGAATTAAAGGGGTTAAGGGAAGAGACTCAGGGGTTGAGATAAGAACAATTTAAGAACTAAATTACAATAATACTAGAAATAATAATAATTATGATAATAATAGTAATATATACAAGTATACGAATGAGTGATACACAGTGACACTGCTCACCACCTGATGACCAGGGCTCAGCCTGTTCCCTCCTAATGATCCTGGAGCAGGGAGAGTCCTGAAAGCACAATCCTGGACTAGAGATAAGAGCCTGAGTGTCTGAGAGACCGAGACGACCCTGAGAGAGGGGTGACCCAGAGAGACACAACCCAGAGCAAGAGAGAGAACTTCTGGACAGAACCTCATCGCTATCATATCATCGCTCATGCCGTGCATGGTATGGAATAGACCATTGGCCAATTTGGGTCTCAGTCCTAAACCTAAGGTCGAATCCTGGGCTGGGAACTGGGGCTGTGCTCCCTCCCAGCTTCTCCTGCCCCTGCAGACACTGGCCCAGCAGAGAAGCTGGAAAGTCCTTGAGTGTCCTGGCAGCAACTCTAACCATCAGTGTGTGATCAGCTTCTCCTCAGCACAAATCCAAACACAGCCTCTCACTAGCTGCTGTGAGGATAGTTAACTCTGTCCCAGCTGAAACCAGGACAAACGCACAGGGACAGGCATCATCGCATTGCCTGCAGCCCCTGGGGCATTCTGAGCTGATGCCTTAGCATGATGCAGCCCCCGAAAAAATCCTTGTGGAGGTACAAGCACTTGTTTTCCCCCTTTTAGGACCCACCATTTGGAGCCTTTATCTAACAACATGTTCTGCACCCTCCAGCCGTCTCCGTATCCACGGAAGAGACGAATAAAGAGGGGCACCCCTAGGATGCTATTTTTTGCGATGGCCAGAACCCCCCCAATAAGAGAGTGCAGCCAAGGTGGGTGTGAGCCCTGAGGGATGCTTAGGCAGCGCCTTCACCAGGACCACGTGATTTTGGGGAGCTACATTGTAGGAGACCAATAGAAAAGCTAAATACACCTCTGGGATCAGTGTCTGGCAAAAAGCGTATTTATGTTTTACACATGTCCTGGTTTTATTTCAGTTCTGGATGTTGGAATGGTTCCTAATCATGAGTCGGGGGGAGCACTAACGAGTTTCTCATCCTCTGCCCTTGCAGATGCCAGTGTGCTCCTACTTCTTGAAAGGGATCTGCAGCAACAGCAGCTGCCCCTACAGCCATGTCTACGTGTCCAGGAAGGCAGAAGTATGCCAAGATTTCCTCAAAGGCTATTGCCCCATGGGAGAAAAGGTAAAAAGGAGACCAGCTCTGGGGGTCCTAGGATGTATGTGCCTTTGCTGAAGCCACAAGCTGTTTTTCACATGAGCTACAGCACCAAAGGGAGCCGTGGAGCTGGAAGCTGTTGAACACCTGGATGTGATGAGCAGCAGTCCTGTGCCTTTCTAAAGGGTCATGGGCAAAGTGGTTTGTCTGGCTTATAGGTAGGAAGAAAAAGAAAAAAAAAAAAAAAAAAGAAAGAAATTAAAGGCTGCAAACAACACGACAAATGTTGTGCCAGTCTTTCCCCAGGAGGAGCTTCCCTGGGGTATCCATGTTTCCAGAGTCCAGTGCCTGAGCTGGTAGCATCTCTCCTGAAAATTGCTCAGTTAAACAGATGAGAAGCAAAGGAAAAGGCTTATGAGTTGCTACTTTACTTAAAAAACCCACAGACATTAATGTTAACTTTGTGTGCTGGCTCCATGAGAAGTTAAAACTTGAGCCTTAGATCTTGTGGCTTAGTCTTAGGAGCAAGATCACCCTTCCTCACCCAGCCTGCCTCAAGCTGTACACAGATGTGAACTAGGGGCTTCATGGACCCCACCTCCAGATCCTGGGGGCTCTTGGGTTTAGATGAATGCAGTGACATCCTACATGGACTTTGTGTACACTCTGAGTAGACTTGTAACTTTGTCCATGAACTTATGGCACCCTACATACATAACCCGCGGAGCTGGAGAAAGGGCTACTTTCCTGGAGCTGTCTGCCACTTGATGGTTTCCAGAGGAATTCTAGGGCTGTTACATTAAAAAAAAAAGGTAATTTTGGGGTTTATCCAATGTCTTGTTGCTCGCTCCTTCTTTGTAAGTGATGGGAGAAGTAGTCAGCAGCAAGCTCAGTTCCATGCTGCAGGATCTCAACTTTCCGTGCTTCGTGGCTAAGGGAGAGGGTTGGCCATGGTGGTGTTCTCCTGGGAATCAAAGTGACTGTCCTATCTCACTCCTCTTTGCTGTTTTCCATGAATTTAATAACATTTTTGTCTCTTAATGTGAACCACTCTTTCATTAGTAGAACACATGGTTTTCTTTTGGGTCTCAAGAACAAGGTATGGACCACCTTTGCTTGATTTCTCCAGCTGCCATCTGAAACCTGTGAGGTGATGCTGTCATGTAGAGTCCCCAAGCAGTCATGGTTCAGAAGTGGCAGCCAGTCAATTTGCCACCAGGTTTGAATAAAACAAAGGTGGACTCAGAGATTTATGGAGGTGATGCTTTTCTGCTGTAGTTGAGAGCTTCTAGGCTTCTCTTTTTCGGGATGGGTTATGTGGTAGGATTTCTGCTCATTCTTTGACTGTGCTCATCCTTTGGCCATGCTCATCCTTTGACCATTGTGTTCAGCAGGTCAAGGGAAGTAATTCACCCCCTCTACTCTGTTGAGATCCCACCTGGAGCACTCTGTCCAGCCCTGGGGTCCCCAGCACAGGACAGACACGGACCTGTTGGAGAGGGTCCAAAGGAGGGACATGAAATGATCAGAGGGCTGGAGCACCTCTGCTATGAGGACAGTCTGGGAGAGTTGGGGTTGTTTAGCCTGGAGAAGAGAAGGCTCCAAGGAAACCTTCTTGTGGCCTTTTAATACTTAAAGGGGATTTATATGAAAGATGGGAACAGACTTTTTAGGAGGGCCTGTAGCGATAGGACAAGGGGTGATGGTTTTAAACTAAAAGACAAGAGATTCAGACTAGATCTAAGGAAGAAATTTTTTACGATGAGGTTAGTGAGACACTGGACCAAGTTGCCCAGAGAGGTGGTAGATGCCCCGTCCCTGAAAATATTCAAAGTCAGGTTGGACGGGGCTTTGAGCAACCTGATCTAGCTGAAGATGTCCCTGATCATTGCAGGGGGGTTGGACTAGATGACCTTGAAAGGTCCCTTCCAACCCAAACCATCCCATGATTCTATGATTCTGTGATTTGCTGTGCAATGTCGGCCCGTCTCTGTGAACCCAGCTGGACGATGGGACCCATCTTCTTCTCTTGGTCAGCTTCTCTCTGGGGAGTTTGCTTCTCCCTTCTAACACCCATTTGATATGGAAGAAAACATCACATCAGGGTCCTGGCTTCGTTCAGCCGCTTCCACGAGCTGACAGCAAGCAAACAGGAGGAGACAGCGAAAACCTCCTCCTTGAGCTGGAAATTCCAGGTACCACATTAAAAACACAGCGGGAGCTTTGCAACCATTGCTTTAAATTGTTTCTTCGGCTGAAAAAATGAGCCACTAATGAAACAATAATTTAGTTTGCCTTGAGTCTGCCAGATCACAGGACACCATCCCAAATATGCCCCAACGGGCCTATGGAACAATATTCTTTTATTACATTTAATAGATAACGCATGAATAAATGTCTGCCTAAGCACAGTTTTACTCAGACTTGCTGCTCTTGGAGATTCTAACTCCCTCATGATTTTGGCTGCTTTTCACTGGGGAAGTTGCTGGGATGAGCAGTCGGATGCTTGGATCCACGTGCTGCTCTGGGCTGGAGCCCCAAAGGGCCCTTCTCCTTTTCTCCATCCCTGTAGCTCATGTTGACAAAGGTGCAACCCAGCAAGTGAAGCTGTAGGTGCTCAGTGACCATCACCATGGCACCATGGTGCAAAGCCTGTCCAAAAACCCAAACGCAACAGCAGATGGTGCCTTCTGCAAGCAAACCCATCCTCTCCCAAGCAGAAATCACTCTGGAGCATAAACCAAGCAAAAAGAAGGGGAAAAAAGCCAGAAGAGAGAACTTTAAGGAAAGCAGGACATCAGCAGCAGTGGAGGGAAACATTAATAAATTAGTCTGAGCCTAATTACTTTCTGTGGCAGAGCATGGAGGGGACTGAGGGCAGGATAAACAGTTCTTATGAAGGAAAACACAAGCATCCTGCCACCTCCCTCCAGCGCAGCGCTAGCCATGCAGGCAAGGTCCCTACAATTATTTTTAAAATATTCCAATTTAAATGAAAATATAAAAGAGATATTTAGAATATTTATTCTATTAGTAAAAGTGCTTACTGTGTCACTTTGAGAGTGTCAGAAAAGCATTCTCCTACAGATGATGGATAGCAGCCTGTAATTATATATGGGGAGAAATTGCTGAGCAGGCCATATTTAACTGGGGAGGAGAGATACCAGCTTGGGCCATTAAGGGTTAATTTTATTCTCTAAATAATATAAAAAGTGCTGAGTCGATTCCTTTGCTCAAAGTAGAAAGTCCTCGAATGGACCCCGGAGAGTTTATAATATTCTACTGAATCAAGTAAAAATGTTAACCTTGCTTCATAAAACGACGGCTTGTTAAAGATGCGCAGTCCCTTTTCTTTTGAATGATTTAGGATGGGAGTAAATCTTCTCTCGTTCTGCCTTTCCCCGTCTGAGGAACGGCAAGAGTTGTCTGCCTGCGGTCTGAACCGCAAAGGGTGCGGGTGGCAAAGGTGTGCAACACCGATGTAGCATCATCAGAGGATAAACTCAAACGAGGATGGCCGGTAATTAATTTAGATAATTTTGTTCTGCGGTTGGCACACTGGGCTCTTCTCCCAGTTGTGTTTTCCTCTCTGTGCTCCCCCGAAGAACGATTTCTGATTTTTATCAGACCTTCATAAAAAATGTCCATTATTATCCATAATTTATGACGTTGTCAGCAGTATCACCTCTTAAGTACTTTCTAGATGTCTTGCAAGATGTTCAGGCCAAGTTGATGGGCCTTTGACCCATCCTGTGGGCTGTAACTCCAACGGTGCGAGCTCTTCGTACAAATGATGCCGAGACTGGCCTGCTCACCCTCCCTCCCTCCCAAGGATGGGGGAGAGAATTAAAGGGGGAAAGGGAAAAAAAAGAACTCATGAGTTGAGATAAGAAGAATTTAATAACTAAACTACAAAAAATATTGGAAATAATAATATATACAAATATACAAATGAGTGATGCAGAGTGATACTGCCCCCCCACCCAATGACCAAAGCTCAGCTGAGGTTCCAGAGGGTCCTCACATATATACTGGGCATGATGTGTATATTATGGAATAGATTATTGGCCAGTTTGGGTCTCCATCCCAAACCTAAGATCAAATCCTGGGCTAGTAACTGGGGCTGTGCTCCCTCCCAGCTTCTCCTGTTTGCGGACCGCCAGAGAAGTTGAAAGACCGCAGCAGCTGCATAGACATCACTTTTTATCAGCTTTCTTCTGAGCACAAATCCAAAACACAGCCTCTTGCTAGCTGTTATGAAGAAAGTTAACTCTGTCTCAGCTTAACCCAGGACAGGAACTTAGGATAAGTGAGAAAGCTTTAATTTTGCATTTCTGAGTCCCTTTTTCAGGAACGTAGACTGTAGAGGGTGAAGGTCCCTCCGCTCTTAGGGAGAGGGGACAACTCTGCAAGAGCATGACCATGTCCTTCGTTAAGAGTTACCCCCAATATTAATCGTTTTCAGGAGAGAGCTGGTAGCAGAGCCAGAACTTCAATTTCCAGCATCCTCACCCGTTCCTTGGTCAAGAGTTGGGAAGTTTCTCCAACCTGTGTGCATGCACATGGACCTACGGTTTCCAAAAGGGAGTGGAGGAACCTGCAAGTTCAACCTGGTGAAGCAGTTGGTGAGGGGTTGGTACTCAATGATCTTGGAGGTCCTTTCCAACCCTAACCATTCTATGACCATTCTACAAAAAATGGTTCCAAATAGCTCTGCGGCTCTAATCATCTCTAAACACAACATCATGCATGTCTTAGCTAAAGCCGCAAAGAGATACCCAGCATGGACATCTCCTTGCTCCCTTGCCTGGAGCTCCCTGACCTTCTCTGGCACCATGGGACAGTCATGTTGGGTGAGGCTGGTCCCTCTGGTCTGGTTGCCTGCACTGGAGGAAGTCTGAAGGGGGAAGTGGGAGGGGAGGGAGAAATGTGGCTTCTTGCAGGTGCTCCTCAGGGTTTTCCAAAGACGTTTTAATGAGCTGCTCTCCGGTAAAATCTCCCCACTGGTTCCCCATGCCTCCTCCCGTATGGTTCCTTGTGCCAATGTCTTGATTTAGGGCATGGGTTCACTGGGAGAGGATAGGGTGAGCCTGGTGGGCACAAGGGATGATGCTGTGTTGCTATCAAGTGAAACGGGAGTGGTGTGTCCCCTGGGACTTGGGAGGAGCAGGAGGAGATGCTGTCATAGAATCATAGAGTGGTTTAGGTTGGAAGGGACCTTCAAGAGGACCTTCAAGACCTTCCAACCCTCTTGTTGTGTGGACACCCTCCACTAGCCCAGGTTGCTCAAAGCCTCATCCAGCCTGGCCTTGAATACCTCCAGGGATGGGGCATCCACAACTTCTCTGGGCAACCTGTTCCAGTCTCTAACCACCGTCACAGTGAAAAATTTCTTCCTAATATCGAATCTAAATTTGTCATGAGTGGGCTGCATGGCCAGTGACCTACAAGAGGGATGCTCGGCTTGGCCAAGAGGCGATTTCTCTGCCAAGTTGCTCTCATTGCTGCGCCCACGCTTGGCTCCTGAAATAATTACACAAATAATATGGAATAATATGAAACAATAGGATATAATATGAAATAATACAAAATAATATTAAATAGTGCAGAATATTATGAAATAATACAAAATAATATTAAATAATACCTGGCCCAAAGGAGCTCGTAGGGTGAAAATGTGCATTGCATGTCAGACTGTAAGGAAAGACCTGGGAATTTCATAGAATCATGGAATGGGTAGGTTTGGAAAGGACCTTAAAGATCATCAAGTTCCAACCCCCCTGCCATGGGCAGGGACACCTCCCACTAGACCAGGTTGCTCAAAGCCTCATCCAGCCTGGCCTTGAACACCTCCAGGGATTTACGGCAAGTGCTTGCATTACATCCATCGACGACCCCAAAGAGCCTTGAGATTTGCTTAACAGGCACAAAACTTGGCTTATTGGTGAATAAACTGTATTTTTATAATTGTGGCTAGGGTAGGTTTTGGTGCTGGTGTCCTCCAGCCCTTGCGGCATGTCAAGAGCAAAGGCGAGCAAGTCAGTCCGGTTCCCTCTAACTGCTGTATCTGTAAAATTGTTTTGGATTAAATAAGCTTTTCCCCCATGGTGTACATTAGCAAGCGTGCTGCATTAAATACCTATCTTCATATAATTTCCATCAGCTGCCGTGAAGCCTGTAGGTAAATTGTTCCCCCGCGGGAACCATTAAGCAGTAATATTAAACAACGTGAAAACACACGGGGAGATGTAGTGGAATAAATCATGGCCAAGTGAGGGTTGTGTGCTCCAGTATTTGCTGGCAACCCATCCTTCCTGGGGACCCCAACTGGTATAACCAGCCCCATCCCTGACAATGAAGCTGGACCTTGCCATCGCAGCAGGGGTGCTCGTGGTTGACCTGTGTTGGGACTGCCCATCGGTCTCCGAAGATCAATTTTTTCCAACCTATTGAGTTGTTTGGCCAACAGCCTTTCACCAGAGCTCTGATTTGAACCTAATCCACGTAAAATATTGGCAAAACTCATACAGGTCTGGTTAGCACGCCTTGCCCCAAGGAAGTGCCATTTCCTTGGGAAAAGTTATTTTCCTCCCCCCAGGTGGAGCGTCGTGTTTTTCACAGTGGCAGCTGCTTGATTTTTCTATAGAAAATTCAAATACGGGGACTTTTCTTAGCTGACGCCTTGTTCTCATTTGTGTTTCTCTAGTCTGATGGTGCTTGCGGTTGGTTATTTTCTCCTTTTCTGGTGGAAGTTTAACAGGTTCCCACCATAAACTTATTTCATGTGTCCAATACATTAAATTTAACACATTTCTTTAAGAATCATACAGTGGTTTGGGTTGGAAGGGACCTTTAAAGATCGTCCAGTTTCAACGCCCCTGCCATGGGCAGGGACACCTTCCACTAGCCCAGGTTGATCAAAGCCTCATCCAACCTGGCCTTTAACACCTCCAGGGTTGTTAAACATCCTCTGGCTATGGAAATCCTGAAGGCCCAAACTTCTTCTTGATCTCATCCTTCCAAAACTGGTACTGGCTGTGGCCAGAGAGGATCTGGGAGAGGTTTTGGATGTGTTGGTGGTTATGAAGGGAAGCACCCCAACTCTGCCAACTGCCTTCCTCTTTCCCTCCAGCTGTGCTAGCATAGAGAGAGGCTGTGTTTTGGGGTGAGTTTCTCCAGCTCAGTTTTCTGAGTGGCAGTGTCGTATCTGTGGGTCTTCAGCATCATGTCAATGGGTCAGTGAAGGTACAGAATCACAGAATGGTTTGGGTTGGAAAGAACCTTCAAGATCATTGAGTTCCAACCCTCCTGCCGTGGAGAAAGGCAGAGCTCTTTTATAGTCCACTGCAGCTGTATAAAAATCAACTACAAAAGCAACTTCATTTCATTTATCTTTAATTTTGGCTCTGTTTGACAGAGGGTTTCTGGGTGCTTGAGTTGCCTACTTGTTCTTTTTTTTTTTTCTATAATGTGTAGCAGAAATCTTGATTCAACAAACTGATGAGTAAGTAAAATCATAGAATCATAAGGTTGGAAAAGACCTCAAGGGTCATCAAGTCCAACCATCAACCCAACACCACCTAGACCACTTTATTTTATTTATTTATTATTATAATAAATCTTTATTTAAAAAAAAAAAGGATAGGCTTGGTAATGGGTCTGCTTGTAAGAACCACAAAAGGTGGCCAAGCTGGATTTGAGCAGGCTGAAATCTCTCTCCGGGTGTGTGCTGTTGGCTTTTTGGGGATGTTGCATCCTTGTGCATCTCCTCTGGGCAACGATGGCTGTGCTGCTACTACTCATTGATAAATCTTGATTCTGGTGATGGGAACTTTCAGTTGAAAACACTTTGTAGCCTGTAGAAGATGTTTAAAACTAATCGGGTTTCTTCCATGCCCAATCCTACCCATGTATTGCTGTGGAAATCTTTGTGGGTTTCCAGTTGTATCTTATTAACCGTATTATGTAATGGCATAATGAAGGTTCTTATTGCTACTTTAATTTAACTGTAGTGTCTTCAGCAGCATTCAGATGCTTACATTGAAGATGTTGCCTATCAGGGCAAACTTGAACTGCTTAATAGCCAAGGCTAGCTGATAATAGCGCCTAGATAAATATCAGTCTGGGATTTTTTTCTCTTGCACTTTAATATCTTTGTAGAAGGAGGTACATCACAAAACCTGAAAATTAGGAACTTTGGGGGAAAAGCAGTCGCTGAATCATGGCTCTGAAGTGTGAATACACTGATGAGGCAGAGTTCTTGATTTCAACCTGAACTTCTGTACAGATGAACACAAAAAAGGCCAGATTTTGTCTTTGCTTCCCATGCTTGAATCTCCCTTTGTTCCCATCTGTTCTCTGTTGTCAGATGATCTCTGCATCCCACGAGCAGTGGGTGACACCTTCCCTGAGCCACCTGGAATCGCACACGTGGTAGAACCCCTGTTATCCCTGATGCACATGACACTGTAGGGGATGTCCAGCAGATGTCTGGTGTGCTCCATCCTGGGCAGTGATGATGTAGGGTCAGTAATTACCATTGATTGGTTCCCTACATGGAACAAGCTCCACCAGGGCTTTGGGATGTGGTGGATGAGATTGTGAGGGTCTCTGGTGGAAACGGGGTTCCTCAACAAAGCAGTGCAGGGAATCACTGAATGCCGTAGGCATTCTCATGCAGGTGAATGGTGGTCTTTGCTCTTTGTTTTGGGACTCACCTTCTGGATATCCGCATCCAAAGTGCTAAAGTCAATGGCTCAACGTCCAAGTGGATGCCCCATCCCTGGAGGTGTTCAAGGCCAGGCTGGATGAGGCTTTGAGCAACCTGGATTAGTTGAAGGTGTCCCTGCCCATGACAGGGGGGTTGGAACTAGATGATCTTGAAGGTCCCTTCCAACCCAAGCCATTTCATGACTCCATGATCCTGTGAAACCAAGTGGTGTCTCTTAAGTGTCTGTACTGGGACCAGTACTATTTATTATATTCATCAATGTGGGATTGAGTGCACCAGCAGCAAGTTTGCAGATGACAACAAGCTGAGTGGTGCAGTTGATTCCCTTGATGAAAGTGATGCTATTCAGAGGGATCTTGACAGGCTGGAGGAGTGGGCTCATGTGAACATCATGAAGTTCAGCAAAGCCAAGGGCAAGGTCCTACATCTTGGTCAGGGCAATCCCCAGTATTGGTAAAAATTGGGGGATGAATGGATTGACAGCAGCCCGGTGGAGGAGGATTTGGGGATATGATGTCCCCAGTGATTTTAGAAACATGATGATGTCATTCCTGCTCCAGCTCCACAGTTATTTTAGCTCAAATACTGGTTTGTTGCCTGCAAGTACCGAGGGAGAAGATTCACGGCTTTGCGCTAGATCCTAGAGAGCATTTGATAGATCTCAAATACCAGCAAGCATTTGGAGACGGCCTTCAGAAGTCATTGCTTCCCTGCAAGCATTTTGCTACGGCACCAAACTCTGTTTTGGGAGGAAGAACCATATTTTCAAGTGAATTCCATAGGATAATTGTGTTGGCTAGATTTCTCCATCTTTATTCCACAGCCTGGATGATGTTCAGATGTATTGTCCTCCAGGCTTCAACGACAGGGAGCTGGATGATTTTTTTTTTTAAAGGCTGCTTCCATCTGCACCCAATTATAAAAAAGCGATCAAAAAAAGCTATTTACTGGCTGCCAGTTCAGAGCGGCATTAGAAAACAGCTCCGCCACCTCCAGCAATAGCTTCGCAACAGCAACTTAGCGCTGAGATGTGGCAGGTAAGAGGGACATTAAAACATCCTGACATCAATCCAGCTGGTTAATCCTGCCGCTTGGTGATGGGGATACCTGTAATAGCTCCAGTGAAGCTGCGTGGGTGCGCAGAGGGCTTTAAAAAATAGAAAGCACTTGAGTCGAGGCACTTGGATTTGGGGGATTAACTCATGGTTTTAATGCTCCCCTTCACCAGAAGGTCTGCTTGGTGCTTTTGCCACTGCAGTGCTCCAGATTTCTAGGCAGGAGCTGGACTCTTGTTTCCATCACAGTGGATGGAGAGATGGACACAAGTCTAAGGAGGTGAGAGGATGCTCTAGCGCTTTGCCATCTCTTGTCTGTCTCCTGGTCCCTTGTCACCTGCTGTCCCCCAGTGCTGGGAAAGGAGGAATCAGGCAGGGGGTGAGAGAAGCCTGGAGATACTTGAGAAGTTCAACCTGGGCAAACTGGTGGAGTGGAGCTGGGAATGCCAGGCTGGATGGAATCTCCTTGTCCCCACCCAGTAAGGTCAGTGGGCAGTTGTTCATCGTCCCAGTAACCCAGCTTTGCCTTCCTCCCGCCCTTCACTGCCTCGTGCCAAACTTCTTAATGGAAAATGTTGATTAACGTCATTCCCAAGACCTTGTAGCAGTTGCTGCCTCCCCCTTTGCCAGGTCCGTGCTAAAGAAGGCTGTGCCCTGCAAACCCCCTTGTCCCTGTCCCTCTCCTCATGTGCGTTGGGACACGTTGGGCCATTTAAGGCTATGTAGGTCGTTAGCAGCACCTTGAATTTCACCCAAAGCTCCCTTGGCAGCCAGGGAGGAGTCCCGGCCACAGAAGCTGCCAGCCGGGCACTGTCCCAGCGCTGGGCACCTCTGCCAGTCTCCTCTGGGCAGGCTGCAGGGGGAACCCCAGAGCGGGGAGACTGGGATGGGAAGAGCGTCAACGGGATGATGGCATCCTCATCAGCACCCGATATAGCCCAGAGGTTTCTCCCCAGGGCTTTTTAGGGGTGTTATGAGTTTTCTGTTGTCTCTGTTGGAAAGGACCAGAGTTTTTTTTTCTCTTTTTATGGTCCAACCTGTGGGTTGGCAGGGGTCCCACGGGGGATATAATTAGCCACCCCGACAGGTGGAAAGGATCGGATGGCCCCCAGCGTGAGGTCGTGCCCACCATCCCGCAGCCTTGCTTGTCTTCACCCCGGTTGACACAACAGCGAGCAACAAACTGTTTTACAGCAACCCAGCCCCAGCATGCAGGGTAAGAGCAGAAGAGCTGCTGTAAATAAACAGAAGGGGCTTTTCCAGCCACCAATCCCAGCGAAGAGGTGATCCCAGCCTCACCATCCCAGCCCTGAAACAGCAGTGATGGACGGGGCGTTACGGAAGAAGGGCTGAGTGCTGGGAGCGGCAGTGTGGAAAAGCCATTAGAAACTTGAGCTGAGGACACGGCCCTGGGATTAGTCGCACATGGTTTGTTTTCTTTATTAAGCATCTTTTTGCCGTGGAGCCAATAAATGTGGTCTAGTACAATGATTGACTTGGAGGTTGGTGCCGGTGAGAGCACCAGGGAGGTGGCACATCCCAATCCCAACACCCAGCCAGGACCACAGAACCATCTTCCCCTCTGCAAGGATTTGTAAGTGATCCCTTGGGTGTCCCACTGGAAAGAAACAGACAGGTTTCTTGTCTTTTCCCCAAAATAACGTCATTCCCTAGCATAGCAGCATCACCATTGGCTGCAAGCATGATGTATGCATGTGGCTTTTTGAGACCAAGGCTCCTTTTTCCTGCTCTTCTGCTTCCCAAGTCCATGTTTTGCTCCCATATAGAATTTCCCACATCCTTGGGAAGAGCATTTGAAGAGCTCCCACCCTACCAATAATTAGCAGTAATCAACTTCAGGCGGGTTTGTAATTAATAAGAGGTTCACAAGTTGCCACCGTCGTCGCATGGATGGAGACCTGGAGGTGATGGTGGACTAGAAATCTTCCAGCATGCCGTAGATCTGATGTACCATGAGGCCAAATTTGACATGATGTGAAACCAGCGCCGTTGAACTAGAGCTGGCCCCAGCTATACGGATGATACGGGAATTTTTTTGTGTTGACGCATATCAGAAAGGTGATCACACAGCTTGAGAGTCCATTCCTCCCTGGTTTGCTCCCCTATATTGTATGAAACATGGAATCCTGAGATTTTACTCTTCTTTTCCTTGGGATCTACTTGTCCTGGCAAAGTGGGCTCAACTGCCCATCTCTCACCACTGGAGATGTGTAGTTTCTGGGAAGGCATCATCATAGAATCATAGAAAGGGTTGGCTTGGAAAGGACCTTAAAGATCATCCAGTTCCAACCCCCTGCCCTGGGCAGGGACACCTCCCACTAGCCCAGGTTGCTCAAAGCCTCATCCAGCCTGGCCTTGAACACCTCCAGGAGCATCCACAGCTTCTCTGGGGTGCTCTGGTCTCTAGTGATGCTTTTCCAGTGGCAGTCCATGGGTGGAAGAGAGCAAACCATCTGCTGGGGTGCCTCCAACGCATCGTGGCCAACATGTCGAGGGAGGGGAGTCTCGCCTTCTGCTTCACTCTGGTGAGACCCCCCCCCCCCTGCAGTGCTGCATCCAGTGCTGGGGTCCTCAGCACAGGACAGACACGGAGCTGTTGGAGTGGGGTCAGAGGAGGCCACAGAGATGGTCCAAGGCTGGAGCAGCTCCTGTCTGAGAAAAGGCTGAGACAGTTGGGGCTGTTCAGCCGGGAGAAGAGAAGGCTCTGGGGAGACCTTCTTGTGGCCTTGCAATATATAAAGAAGGCTTTTAAAGAAGACACAAGACTTTTTACCAAGGCCTGTAGTAACAGGACAAAGTGCAACAGTTTTAAACTGAAAGAGGGTACGTTTGGATTGGACATAAGGAAGTAGTGTTTTATGTTGAGGGTGGTGAGACACTGGATCAGGTTGCCCAGCAAAGGAGATGCCCCATCCCTGTAAGTGTTCAACGTCAGGTCAGATGGGGCTTTGAGCAACCTGATGTAGTAAAAGATGTCCCTGCCTGTTGCAGGGCAGTTGAACTGGATGATGTTGAAAGGTTCCTTCCAAGCCAGAAATAATTCTATGATTCTATGACATGTAGGATTTTGGAGTAATGGCAGAGCTTGCGTGCTGACCCTACATTCAGGTTGCCCCTTGGGTTGTAGATTTACTTGCGGTTGAAGATCCCTCAAATAGAGTGAGAAAGTCATAGGAACTAGGTTTTTAAATTAATTTTCAGTGGAAAATTGGTGCTGTCATTGCACTGTCCCCCCTGTTGAGCCAGTGTCTGCGTGTCCATCCGGATTCCCAGCCCTCCTGCTGCTCAACACCATTCCCAACCTCCAACACACGAGCTCCTTTCTCCACTCCCGATTTGAGCAATCGGCCCCAGGCAGCAAAGCTGCCGAACCCTTCTCACCTTTCAAGGAGAGAGCTCCCATGGCTCAGCAGGGCCACCACTTCATCCCAAAGGTCAGCACGGGGAGCTGTTCCCATGCCCCCACTCGCCCTCCCACTTCCCAGGTATTGGGAAGAGCATTAAAGGGGTAAAGGGAAAAGAGACTCATGGGTTGAGATAAGAACAACTTAATAACTAAACTACAATAATATTGGAAATAATAATAATGATTATAATAATAGTAATATATACAAATATAAAAATGAGTGAATACACAGTGACACTGCTCACCACCCGATGATCAAGGCTCAGCCTGTTCCCGGCTAACGATCGCGGAGCAGGGAGAGTCCTGAAACCACAATCCCAGAAAGGAGAGAAGAGCCCGAGCATCCGAAAGACAGAGACAACCCTGAGAAAGGGGTGACCCAGAGGGAGACAACCCAGAACAAGAGAGAGAACTTCTGGACAGATCCTCATCTATATCCTGGCCATGCCGTGCATGGTATGGAATAGACCATTGGCCAGTTTGGGTCTCAATCCTAAACCTAAGGTCGAATCCTGGGCTGGGAACTGGGGCTGTGCTCCCTCCCAGCTTCTCCTGCCCCTGCAGACACTGGCCCAGCAGAGAAGCTGGAAAGTCCTTGAGTGTCCTGGCAGCAACTGTAACCATCAGTGTGTGATCAGCTTCTCCTCAGCACAAATCCAAACACAGCCTCTCACTAGCTGCTGTGAGGAAAGTGAACTCTGTCCCAGCTGAAAGCAGGACAGTTCCTTAGGACTGAGTCACTTGGTGTTGCTGTCACGGTGCTGGGAACAGTCGGAGAGAAGGGAAAGGCTTCTCTCTTCCCCCCGGCCAATGTTCCCAGCCACCCAGATAGAAATCACATTCGAAGGCGTCTTTTCTGCCCTGCCTGCATCTCTTCCTGCTTTTCCCACTGCCAAAAAGTGCCATTTCCCAGCAGAAAGCCTTATCCATGGAAAGCTGTGGAGCACTGCTGATGTCTCCCCTACCTTGGCACAGACAAGTTTTAAGCTGAAGGAGGGGAGATTTAGATTAGATATTAGGAGGAAGTTTTTTTCCTGTGAGGGTGGTGAGACACTGGCACAGGTTTCCCAGAGAAGCTGTGGATGCCCCATCCCTGGAGGGGTTCAAGGCCAGGCTGGATGAGGCTTTGAGCAACCTGGGCTAGTGGGAGGTGTCCCTGCCCATGGCAGGGGGTGGAACTAAATAATCTTGAAGGTCCCTTCCAACCCAAACCATTCTGTGATTCACAACCCCTCAGCAGAGCGGGTTGAGCTCCAGCCCTGGACCACCTTCTAACAGAGGGTCATCCAGGCAGCAATCTCAAAATAAGCCTGAAAAGGAACATGCTTCATTCCTGCTCTTCTCCTTTCCACATCCCGAGCATGTCTGGGATAGGAAAACCCCATGTCCTCTCTGAAACCAGCTTCTCCAGCCCAGTTAAAATCTTTGGGACCTCACAGCATTACCACTTCTGGAGTGTATCATTGCTGTTAAGACTTTGGTGGCTTGCATCTATGAAATCAGGCACTTGGAAAGCTGTGGGTAAATGCATAGCATCTCCCAGAGGAGGTTAATATTTTTTAATAGTATTTTGACATGGAATAATATTTTGATACAGAAAAGGAAGCACCAACACATCCTTCTCTTCCTTTAGCAACATGTTGGTGCCACCTGAAGGAGCTCAGCTCTGGGAACCCGTGCTCCCCACAGGGTTTTTGCTACTTTTCCCATTTGTCTCTTTTTTATTCCCTTGCAGTGCAAGAAGAAGCACACACTGGTTTGCCCCGACTTTGCCAAGAAAGGTGTCTGCCCCAGGGGCTCCCAGTGCAAGCTGCTACACCCACAGAAGAAGCGTCATCTGAGAGATGCAGAAGATGGAGATCGCAATGACCCACCCTCCAAGTGGAGAAGGGTCAGGGAGGAGACAGGCAGGTAAGAAAGAGCAGAAGAAACTCTCCTGTTGTGGATTTTTTCTCTTCCACATGTGTATCCATTGTTTATTTTAAGATGTGGGTCACTGTGGTGCCTTCTTGGTAGAGTCATCATGGCCAAGAGGGTTGGGCAGAGTCTGTGTTCGACGGACGGGTCTCCAGGCAGAGCTCATGGAGAAAAAAGAGAGGGTAGCTCACATCTTGCTACACGATGCGTGTCATTGGAGCGTGGGTCTCTTCGCCCTTAGAAATGTGCTGCCCATGTCTTCACCACCTCCAGGTATCTCCAAGGCTTTTGTAGACCTTCCTTCTGGGAGATGGAGGAGCCTTGATGGAGACTCCACTACTAAAACTGGGTACAGCTTGTCCGTAGCTCTGTGGGAAGCTGGAAACCATCATCCCTCTTCTCTCGTCTTCATCTCGGTGGTGGAGAGCAGAGCTGAGCTCTTGACGTGGGGTGGAAGGACTCGCCATTGGGGCTGGACTCAGCTGCCTGAAGAAGCAGAGATGGGCATGCACTTGGAAATACAACAGGCTTTGTCAAACTGTTTGGTGCTAGGTTGGGTCTTTGGTTAATCCTTGGAAGTTCTCTGAGCTCTCTGATGCTTTTGGGTGCTGGGATGGAGCCATAGGCTGATGATGGACACATTGGTCCTTGTCCCCACAAGGTTGGCACACCCTTGCCTTCCTCTGCCGTCCTCCCCAAGCCCTGCCTGCAAAATGACCACATCCCAAAATCATTAAAATTAAAACCAAGTTAAAATTTGGCTTTGAAAACCAAAATCTAAAAATCCTGCTTAGTGGGAGGAGAAAATACTGACTTGGATGTTCAGCTCCTCCATGGCTCTTTGCAGCAGGACATGGGGGTGAAGGTGGGATGAAAATGGGGGGATTTAGGAGCTGTGTTGGTCCAGTCCATGCTCTTACCCGGTCCTGGGTCTCATCCTGGCCCTGCCTTGTAAGGTAGCAGACGGGGACGAATGCTCAGCAGGCTCTCCGAACTTATCCCAGATGACAGAAGAGCCTTGGAATGACACCCAGCTCACATCCCCGGTGTGAATGAGGTGTAAAATAGCTCCTTGCTCTTTTTAGGTAAGGAGGCATGAGAGCAGGGCTGGGTGGCCCTGAGACACTCCCCTCCCATCCCAGGGCTGGCTCCTGGCATCATCCCACAGGGGAAAGGAGCACACCCGAGCTTGGAAGCCACTCAGGAGGTTTTTATTTTCCCTTTATTGGCACCATCATCAGAGATGTCGAACAAGCTGAAGTGTCACATTAAGCTGGGCTCAGGAGGAGGAGGGCAGCAGGGCTGAAGCCAAGCCCAGCGGGGCATCTCCAAACCATCCCCGCTCCCCATGTCCTCCATCTCTCCTCTCCTCCGTTTGCTCTGCCCCGCTGGTACCCAAAGGGCAGTCCCGCACCTCTTCGAGCATCTGCAGGGAAACACAGGGCAGGGAATCCAGCTGGGGAGGGAGAAACTCTACCTAAATCCAAGCTGGCTCCCCGGAAATCAGAGATGGAGCCCAGGAAGCCTCTGTGTGTGACTCTGGTGATTTACCCCAGCCTCATCCGTTGCACATGATGGGTTAATTTTATTTTTTCTGTTTTATTTTTTGCTTCCTGCAAAAATGATCCAGCTCAGCTTCACGATGATGGGATAATTTTATTTTTCTTTATTATTTTTTGCCTCCTGCAGAAATGATCCAGCTCAGCTTCACGATGATGGAGAAATACCCGGACCCTCTAGCGCAGAGCAAGAAGTAAAATTTTGGAAAGAGGCACGTACCTCGCCAACCAGCTGGCTACAAAAGCTGCCGTCCTTCATCTCCCTCCAGTCCCCAGCATCTCCCAGTGACCAGGGCTGCAAAGTGGAGAAGGATGAGGATGAGTCGGAGGATAAGCCAGGTAGGATGCACTCACTCTGCTTTTGCTCATGCGTGCTCCGAGCTGCTCCTGCTCATTATTCCCCCGCTCTGCTCTCCGTAGGTTTTGGTGGGATTGGTATTTGTTAAACCAGTTATGTTGGGAGCTCAAACTGGGGTGGTAACTGGGATTTGCTTCTCTGGTCATGCAGTGGCTCTGCTCCCAAAACCACACAGTAGGATTTTCTCCTCATCTTTTATCATCGGCTCTCTTTTTTTTTTTTTCTATAAATTGTTGGATGATGAGTCCAGTCTTATTCCTGTAGTGGTCGGTCCCCAGTATGAGGGAGTTTCAGAAGAAGGCAGTGATGCTCTGCCTTATTGCTGGACCCACAGAAAGCTTCTACCTCTGGACCATCCATCAAATGTGTTTCCTGGTGTGAAATAGCTTCAAAGCTTTGAAATAAAATCATCCCTGGTGGGATGGTAGGATGGGGTGTTTGCAGGTTGCAGGTTTGAAGGAAGAGTTGTGTTTGTCTGAGATCGTCTTCTATGCTGTTTTTATTAAAAGGCAGGGAAAGAATCTTTGAAAATTGGTAATATTTTTGGAAAAATTCAGTTTTAGGATGGGGAAAACTTCTTACTAACTTAGCCACATGAAAGCAAACAGCTTCTGCCTCAGCATTTTTTTTTGTTTGTTTTTGGAAAAGTTCAGGGAAATGTTTCAACTGATTGAAGTGACTAAAGTAAAAAAAAAAAGAGGGGAAAGTTGTTGAAATGATGAGAAGAAACATCTTTGTTTCTCTGCAAAGACTCTTGTGGTGGAGTTTCGCTGCATTTCTGCTTCTCCAACAATTTCCTTAGTTCCTCTTAGCTCCTAATTCAGCTCCTACGCCTGGAAAATCCCTTAATCACCATCGGCTCCTTGGGAAGGGACAGGAGTCTGGGAGCTTTGGGAATGCATCCACAGGAACGGAAATGATGGAGATGGTGAGGTGGAGATCATGCTTCGTCCTTCCCAGCACTGGATGGGAGGTTTTTAATCGGATGGTGGTTTATGCTTTCTTTTTCGTCTCCTATCCTTTGCTAGAAGGATGTACAGCATCTCCTGGGCACCGTCGCAGGAAGGGAAATTAAAATATCTTGTGGCAGTGATGATGAAATACCCGCTGTTAGCTCGACTGGCACAAGATGTGGCTCAGGATGAGCCGAAGGGCTGGAGCATCCCTCCCCACCTTCAGTTTTGTGCCTCCTCCAGCCGAGCATGCAGCCGGAGGAGGGTCCCACTGGGAGAAGGGATTAATTCAGCACAGAAAGCGGGGCTGAAGCATTTTCCCGGTCACCAGTAAGTGGGTTCCGAGGATCTGCAAGGCTTTGCAAGGCTTGACCACGAAGTATTTCAAGCCGGGGAGGGCTGAGATGCCTTAACACTGTCGTAAAGAAAATTACCAGGATTAACAACATATTCCTGAAGTCACAAGCGAGAGGGTGCACTGTCAAACTACTACACGATGGAGACAACTAGGGATCATTCCGGCTGGGAAAGCTCCTCTCCGTGACACAGGGTGAAGCTCTCGGCTTCAATTTCCAGGGATTTTTTCCCCTCACATGCCTCTCTCCTTCCCTCTTCTTGGCCCTGGTTCAGCTCCCTTTTGATCTGGGCAGTGGGGCCAAGGAAGCGTTCTCAAGACAGCAGCTTAATCGGGTTTTTTTGTCGCTATGATGAAGATGGAACAATTAATCCATGGACAAGAAAGCTGTTGAAATGCCCTGGATTGCACTTGGTAGCTTGGAGTAACTTGATCGAAGGGTCAGAAGCATTATCCTGGCAGTGAGAGCATCCTCTTAACTCCAGTTTGCATATTGAAGGGAGGATAATTTCCAGGTGTTTTGGGTGGGAGGATGAATAGAAGGAGCTGATTCGGTCCAGGGATGTTGGAAGGAAGGCTCTGGGGAGCTGGCGGGTACGGTGTCAGCGTGCGCATCCCTCCATGCTCCTTTGCGTAGGGAACACATGGCATCGGGAAAGGAGATGCTGGAGGATCCGTAGGAAAGGAAAACTGGGCAGGAATTGCAGATGGCTGGAAAATCATCTGATGATGAAGCAATTTCTCTGCCAAAGGGATGCACCGATCGCACGTGGTGAGTCCGGGGCTGAGGATGCTCTTTGATGCCTAGGTTTGCCCGTCACTGGCTCTGGGGTACATTTGGCAATTAAAGTCTCGTCTCAACACACAAATTAAGGGATCTGGGACCACAGCAGCAGTCGGGGACCCCCATGACATAATGTGAGAAAAGGAGCCCCAACCACTAACAAACCATCGTCTTGGGAGAGCACAGGATGAGGCCATTGATGCTGCCAAAGGACCAAATGTTTCACAGTGGCCAAGTCACCCAAACTGGTGCCTATGAGCTTGAGATGCTGTTTTGAGTGAAGCAGGTGGTCAGGATTGAGTCCTTACATAGCTCTGGGTAGTAACTGGTGTCTGTGATGGGGTTTGGGGATCTGCAATGGGGTTTGGGGATCTGCAATGGGGTTTGGGGACCTGCAATGGAGTTTGGGGATCTGCTGGTGATGGAGTTGGGGGTCTGCGATGGAGTTGGGGGTCAGCCATGGGGTTTGGGGGTCTGTGATAGAGTTGGGGATCTGTGATGGGGTTTGAGGGTCCGCACCTTTACCACTGCATCCTTTGTACCGAGGATGATATTCCGTTTCTGCTCATAAAACCTGAAGGTGACACCCAAATTGGTGGGGTAGTAAATAAGGAGGACAGGTTGTTATTATGGAGTGAGCTGAATTGCTTGGTTAAATGGTCACAATTTGAGAAAATGCTCTTTTAATACTGGTAAATGTAGGAGGAACAAAGGAAAAAACTGTCTCTGTGTGCAGGAGGGATGGAGTGGGGGCTTGGTGATGACCTTTAAGGACCAATATGGGCAACAGCATTGTCTTGTGGGGTCTCAAAGGGGGTCTGAGGACTTGGGAGATAGTCAAAGGGGTGACGTGATCTGCATGTCATCCTCCCATGAGGTGGGTTCCCAAACTGCAAGAGGAGCCTTGTAATTTGGGGTTGGAGGAGTAGTTTGAGGGCACTGGTTCTTTCCGAGCATCCTTCAAAAAAACCATGGAGAAAGCAAATTGCTTCCAGCTGAGCATCCCAGCCAGGAAGGATGGGCTTGGTGACATCCCATCTTTCACCTCCTTGTGTTCTTCATCCAGGAGGGCAGAGCCAGAGGGAGAATGGGCTCTCTTACCCCTCCAACACCCGTTTCCAGGTAATGGGCTTTTCCATATTTCACCTTCCAGTTAAATAGCCTGCGCTGGAGCCTAACTCGCCTCCCCACGCTAATTGTAAGCGAGCGCACCAATGCAAACCATTCAAATCAAGTGCTAATTTAATTAGAAGGCACCCATTTTAGTTAATTTGTTCGAGAAGATCACTGAAAACTCCTGGAGAGAACAGATGTTCCCCTCTCCCCCGATGAACATTCAGGGGTTTGTAAATGGCTCTGCTCAGCCTTGTTTAGGAGAGAAAAGAGGATTTTATAGCTGCAAACGACCCTTTCTGTAAACATTTTACAGCTCTCTGCACATTTGAGTGACGATAAACCCCTAGCAACTCGGCGGGCTGCAAATTTGCGACCATACGGCTATCATTTTATTGTCATATTTCACGGTTGTAACATTAACGGAAGATGCTCGCTACAGTCTTTTTTAACGGCTCCACTGAGCACGCTCAAAACGCTTTGGCTTTGGAGGAATTCGTGGAGGTGCAGCGCTTCTGGGTTTGTTTACAGCTTTCACTTTTGGAGGAAGAACTTTGGAAATGCAAATTTTTTCCCTCTCTCCATTGGGTCTGACCCATGCTTGAAAGATGCCTCCAACAGGGCATGAGGCTGCAGGGATGGGTAACCTCTTGGTGCTGGATCCTGGTCCAACCAGTCCCAGCTCCTGGAATTTAAGAGAAAACCAGTGCTGCCAGACTTCCACGTGGATGCGGTCAGGGGGTTGGAACTCGATGATCTTGAAGGTCCTTTCCAACCCAAAGCATTCTATGACTCTGATTTTATGGGATGCTCCCATGCAGGCCCTGATCTCCCCACCTTTGCTGTCTCATCCTGCTGCAAGTAGATGCTTCCCTCACCAGCTCCCCGGCCAACGCACGCTGCTTTGGGCATGCAGGGAGAGTTTAATTAGAGAGCATCAAAAGTCTTCCATATTCTTATTAACAAACCTCTTACAGAATTGCTTTTTCTAGTGCAAAAATACATCAAGCTGCAGGTAGCAGGCTGCACCCATCCCTCGAGCAGGACAACACCCATCAGTCTAATTGGTTTCCTGTTAACGGGCTTGATCTACTCGGGTCGTTAGCAATTGCGTCTTCTCTTCCTGTCCTGAGTCAGCAGGTCCTTAGGGGTTTGGGGGCTGTTTGGTGGAGGTCCCTGCAGTGGGGATGTTTCGATTGCATTCGTGGACCCTGGATCCTGATTTCAGACATCTTCTTGGTCATGGGTGCTTAGGCTGGATATTAGAAAAAAAATCTTCACTGCAAGAGTGTTCAGGCATTGGAACAGGTTGCCCAGGGAAGTGGTTGAGTCACCATCCCTGGAGGTGTTCAAGAAATGTGTAGATGTGGTGCTTAGGGACATGGTTTAGTGGGTTAGGTGGTGTTGGGTTGATGGTTGGACTTGGTGATCCTTGAGGTCTTTTCCAACCTTAATGATTCTATGATTCCTTCCCAGCCTGGAGAGACAGATGGGCTGGTACTCGGGCTGGTGGATCTCACCAGGGGGAAAATCCCTGGCGGATCTTGCCCATCTCTTTGCAGCGATGCCTTGTATCTGGCAGCTCTTGCCTCCATCCCTCCATCCTTACATCTCCATCCTCTCCTAAAGCCCTGATCCTGCTGTAGGACACCATCAAACTTTGGGCTGCTGCAGATAACACTGGATATTGTTGAAGGCTGGGATTGGATCTCCTCATGTCTTGGTGGCTCTGAGAAAGTCCAAGTCAGAAACTTCACTATCATTTAATTTCCTTATTGCAAAGTGGCCAATTTATTGAAACTTCCAGTAAAACCAGTGAGTGCTGTGACTTTTTCTAATTGGGTTCTCGCTCTGAATCGGAATCATTTCTTATCCCACAAAAGGATGTTGAAAATCCTCTTCTTTGATTTACTTTCTGCCTGGACCAAGCCACCTGCACATTTCCAGTCTTCTTCCCTTATCAATTTGCAGGCGACTTTCAGACCTGCCAAGTCTCACTCCTTTGCCAGGACTGAAATCTGCTGCATCCATATTAATTTTTGAACCTGTTTTTTTGATTCTCATCCACCTGTGATGGAAGGTCTGGAGACCAGGGCTTTTAGACTTTGCTCAGGATTTCTGATGACACCTCTCCTTCAAGCCACTGCCACTGGGCAACCCTGTTGTTCTCTTCCTGAGTTATTTAATGACCTCAAAACTGGAGATAGAAGAGCTCTGTGAGATGGTGAAATCCCATCTTCTTGTGGATGCCCCATTCCTGGAGGTGTTCAAGGCCAGGTTGGATGAGGCTTTGAGCAACCTGGGCTAGTGGAAGGTGTCCCTGCCCATGGCAGGGGGGTTGGAACTTGATGATCTTTAAGGTCCTTTCCAACCCAATCCATTATATATTTTCATGAGCTCCAGCTCACCAGTGAAGGACAGATGTGGTGTCACCATACATCTTCATGGTCAAGTCACCGTGTACCACCAGACCACAAAGCATCTCTGCCATGCCCTCAACCCAGCAAAGTCCCTCTCCCACCACTAAGGCTCATGGTTGGTTTTCTGGTGTTTTTTTTCTTCCAAAAAGAATGAATTAAGGAGAAGAGACGTGGAAAGGACATCTTAGCACAGATGTCTTGCTCTACAAGCGTGGCAGGAGATGGGCACTGCCAGGCAGTGGTGGGACATCTCATCCCACACGTCCCTGCTTCAAACAACCCATTTAGGAAACAAGAAAAACATCAGAGCATTTTTCCTTCTGGACAAAGCTTCTCCTGACATCCCAGCCTTGATGTTTCTATCACTTGAGGGGCAGTAGGTCTGGGTGGAAGAGCAGTAAGATGAGTTTTTGAGGCAGGTTGTCTCACTGGATGGATTTAGTCCAGGATCAAGCCAAGGAGGTACAACCCCCCCCAGCTGCTTTATCCATGTGAAAAAACATTTGTGGAAAATTCTGGGGCTTAGCCCTTGCCACCAGCCTTTCCATCCTGCCTTTTGTTCTTGGGCTTTTTAAAAAAGTAATAATAATTTTAATTTATTTTAAAAAGTCATCTCCCAGCCTAAGTTTCTCTGGGAGCTGACACAGCCAAGCACTTTTGCTGCTAAAAACCATTTATAGGGAAAACTGAGACTCTGGGCTCCTCCAAAGCAGTCAGGAAGGGGTTAAAGGGCTATTTTTCCATTGGGAAAGGGGGAAAAAGGTGTATGTGGAGTTTGGAGGATTTCTCCTCCTGGTTTTAAACAACAAGCATCCGTCAGGGAGATGCTGGTATGAATCTTGGAACTCCGAGTCGAGGGGAAACTTTGGGGCTTGGGTATCTTCCATCCAGGATGTGGAGCATCTCCAGTTGCCTCCCATCTTCGCATCTTGGGGAGAAAAGCAATTTTTAAAACCTCAGAAGTTGAAGGCGGTAGGCAGAGAGAGGATCTGGGGACAAGGACCAGACCCACATCCTTTTATCCCCTATCTGAGGGGATTCCCCACTTTTCAGCTCCTTTAAATCCCCCTGTATCAGCATGTGGATGAAACAAATTTTGTTTTAACTTTCCCATCGGGTGTGCAGCTGGAGCCACTCGGCTCATCAGCGTCTGGGGGAAGGCCAGGTTTTATTGAAAAATATAATGGTGCCACCTGAAGTGTGATTTACTGCACTGTCCACTCCTCGGACTTGATAATATATTTCTATTAGATTTCTTTCTTTTCCTTTCCTTCTCCTCGCAAAGAGTGGCAAGTTTCTCCATCTGCTTGACACCTTCTTAGGCTTAGGCAAAATAAATGTTGATTTTCATCAGGAAGAAGAGCGCTGGAAGTCCTAATTCTCCAGCAAGGCTGACAAGCTCAGCAAAAGCCACCCCGGCTTTCGCTGGAAAACTCGTGATCCAATCCCGGTTCTTCTTTTTTGGAAGCAGTTCAATCATTGTAATGAAAAAAAAGGGTTTCTTAGCCCAGCTTTTGCTAACTAGAAATTATATACCTGGTTCTTGGAAGATGGATTGCGTGGCTGCAGAAATGCAGAGAAGAAAAGGGAGGGGAGGGAGTGAAGGCGCGTGAGATGCAACCCAAGATTGATCACGCCATTTGCAGGATCTCCCATGCACAAAAAGCGGAAAATATATTTTCATTTGCTAGGGTGGGTTAAGCAACACCCCTGTTTTCTCTAGGTCCCCCCCCTCCCCAGGCTTTCACGACTGGGGTGTTTCAGAATGGGGTGTTCACCCATCCCTGGATGCTTCCCACGGGATGAACCATCCACTATTCCATCCTTTCCAGGAGCAGCATCTCCCTCCATCCAAGGTGAGAAACTGGACCAGTTTAGTACTTTCACAACGTGTTTTGGTTTTATTTAATTTTTGCTCTCTTCAGTTTTTTGAGGAAGACATTTGGAATCAGGTGTGGATGCTCTGAAAGCATCTCAGCTCCCTGCAACCCCGTACCGAAGTCGGGAAGCTAATTACAGTTCATATCTAAAATAAAAATCTGTATTTCTACTTCTGTAATCATATTTATTTTGAATTGCAAAGCATGGATTTCATGCTGCTGCGTGGATATTAGCTAATGAAGTTTCCTCGAGGGGGAATTGAGCCGTTTCCACCATTTTTCTTGGACTGCCGCAGCTGCTGATGGGTCAGGAACGAGGAGATGCTGATTTTGACCCCTTGGGGCTGATGGGCAGCAGCTCTACTGGACCCTAATTCCAGCAACCGAGGCAAGATTTGGAAGTCCCAGGCTGGAAAAAAACACCTGGCTTGATGCAAAAGGGATATTTGGGGTCAGCTGGAAAATTAAGAGGATAGTCTGAGGCTAGGCAGGGTGCGATGGTTGTCTGCTTGCTGTTGCTGTTCCCCGAAGCCAAATTTGGCTGCGTCGCCAGTGACTAATAGCCGAGTCTGTCGTGGCTGCTGTGTGGCCCTCTGATGTATGGGTATTATATTAAGGGTGGAAAGGTGCTAAATGAGCCCTCTTTATTTTACATAAATTAGCTCAAAAGCTATGTATCACTGCCATGGCGGCTTAGACTTCAAGCAAGTTTGTTTACCCAAGTTTAAAAGGAAAAAAATACTCTTGGTGGCTCCCCGTTGGCAGATGCTGCTTGGGATACTCGCCCCTCCTGACCCAAAACCTTCTCCTTTGGGCTTTCAAGACTCCTCAAAGGTATCCATGATCCCACCTCCGCATTCGGCATGCAAAGCTGCTCAAGGATGCCCATGGTCCCACCTCTGTGTTGGGCATCCAAGGCTGCTCGAAGGTGCCTATGATCCCACCTTCACATTGGGCATTCAAGGCTGCTCAAAGGTACCATGGTCCCACCTCCGTGTTGGACATCCAAAGCTGCTCAAAGTTGCCCATGGTCCCACCTCCGCTTTGGGCACCCAAGGCTGCTCGAAGGTGCCCATGTTCTCATGTCCATGTTGGGCATCCAGGGCTGCTTGAAGGTGCCCGTGGTCCCACCTCCACGTTGGGCATCCAAGGCTCCTCAAAGGTGCCTGTGATTCCACCTCTGTGTTGGGCATCCAAGGCTGGTGGAAGGTGCCCATGGTCCCACCTCCTCAGTGGGCATCCAAGGCTGCTGGAAGGTGCCCATGGTCCCACCTCCACATTGAGCATCCAAGGCTCCTCAAAGGTGCCTGTGATTCCACCTCTGTGTTGGGCATCCAAGGCTGCTCGAAGGTGCCCGTGGTGCCACCTCCATATTGGGCATCATCCTTGGCAAGCGTGATGCAGCACGCCAACACTGGGCTTTTGCCGAAACGTGGGCAAATTGTATGCTCCTCATCCAGAACTTCTAGATGGAGTTTGGGCTGGATTCCCTCCACCTCCTCCATGACCTTCTCCACCTTCTGTAATCCCAAGTGAGAGGGCACATTTGCCACTGAGGCTCGTTGCTCAACAAGCTCTTGGTCCTTTTTATCTGGGAAACCTCCTCCTTTTCCCATCCGCGTTCAGCTTAGTGTCGTCTTGTCACCAAAGTGGCCACCATGCTCCTGCCCACCCCTCAGTCTGATAAAACCCCATAACCACCTCTCCAACCCTGCACAGAGGGAAAATAGGAGAAACTGCAGAAACGCATGTCCAGTGTTGTAGTTGAAATGGAGCAGGACTTCACACCATCCACCCTAGTCCATGAGGTGGATCCAGTCTTGTCCTGCCAAGAGGTCACCTTCCAGAGGCACTTCACGGGCTTTCAGGTTTGCACAAGCATCTGGGACTCTCTTTAGGAGAGGCACAGTGTTCCACCAAGCAGAAGTCATCACCTGGGAACATCTTGGGAGAATGCTGGGGGTGGCTATTTTTGCATCCTTTGGGTTAGCCAAGATGCTGAAAAGCATCATCTGAGCCCTGGGACCTGAGACACAGGACCTGGCCAGTATCTGTTTGTTGGTAGCAACCTCTCAGGAGCCTTGCCCATGGCATTGGGCTTCCCCAGCTGTCCTGATTTCAGCTGGGAGAGAGTCAACTTTCTTCACAGCAGCTAGTGAGAGGCTGTGTTTGGATTTGTGCTGAGGAGAAGCTGATCACACACTGATGGTTACAGTTGCTGCCAGGACAGTCAAGAACTTCTCAGCTTCTCTGCTGGGCCAGTGTCTGCAGGGGCAGGAGAAGCTGGAAGGGAGCACAGCCCCAGTTACCAGCCCAGGATTTGACCTCAGGTTTAGGATTGAGACCCAGACTGGCCAATGGTCTATTCTATATCATGCATGGCATGGCCAATATATAGATGAGGAACTGTCCGGAAGTGCTCACTCTTGCTCCGGGTCATCCTCTCTTGCTCTGGGTTGTCTCTCTCTGGGTCATCCCTCTCTTGGGGTCATCTCATTCTCTTGGTTGGCGCTCAGTCTCGGACACTTGGGCTCTTATCTGCTTTCCAGGATTGCGGTTTTCTTCTCCAGGATCATTAGCTGGGTATGGTCTGTGCCTTAGTCATTGGATGGGGAGCAGTATCACTGTCTATCACTCATTTGTATATTTATATATATATTATTATTAATATTTCCTATATTATTGCAGTTTAGTTCTTAAATTGTTATCTCAACCCATGAGTCCTTTTCCCTTCACCCCTTTAATTCTCTCCTCCATCCCCAGGAGGGAGGAGGGTGAGCGAGCAGCTGTGTGGTGTTTTGGTGCCAGCCAGGGTAAAACCACGACACCAGGTTGAATCCCCAAACCCCGTCACATCTGACCCCATGCCTTTCCAGGCAGCAGCAATTTATCACAGGCTTTTTATCATGGGGCACTGACATCCCTTCAACTCTGCAACCCCAAGTCAGAGGTGCTTTTTGGCCATTGTTTATTCGTCCCAAGAGTTAACCTATTGCTTGCCGGTTCTCTGCTCTTTCCTGCTGCAGCCCAGCACCAGAGCAGGTCTTGATGCTCACCCTGTGCTGCAATTCAAAGCTTAATTTTCTTTTTCACCGGTAACTTGGGTATTTTACAGCAGACTCGCGTCTCTGTGGTGGGAAGGGACCTACAAGTGCCTCCATCCTGTGCCGCTTGCAGGGAAACTGAGGGTGCTTGGGGATTTGGGGAACCAGCCAGCTTCATCCCAGCCATGGCCAAGGGAGACATCACTGCTGGGCTCACAGGGAGATGTGTTCCCACCCCAAAGGGACCAAAAGGCTGGGGAAAGGGCAGCAAGGCCAGGCTGAGCACTGTGTTGGGGACACATGTGTCCCCTCCAGTGGGCTGGTAGCGCCGGGGAGAGACAGAACAATCACTGGAGGCTTTAGGATGGGAGGCATAGGATGCAATTTGGTGGACTTATTTATTTTTCTCCATTTGCTTGCTGATTATTCCTTCCATTGGCAATACCGTGCCCTCTGCGGCAGCTTTTATTCCCTTTTCCCACTGTTGAAGCACGAAGTGATGAGGCTGCAACAGCAGGAGAGAAGCTCAGGATGCTCCCGCACCCTTATCCCGAGGAATTTTCCAAATGACCCAAGCCAACCTTGATGACTTTCTCCTCTTTTTTTTTTCCTTTCCGCTCCCAGTTGGCACCAAGTGGAAGAGGACTTTGCTGCTGGCATCTTCGCGGGACTCCGAAAACACCCGTTTGGAGGAGGGCAGCAGAGGTAAGACCAGTGGGTGCTATCGGGGTCACCGGGGTGGAGGACCACCTGCATCCCCGGTGTTCATGCCCATCTCCAGTGCATTAAAATCATAGAATCATTGAATAATTTGGGTTGGAAGGGACTTTAAAGGTCATCTAGTCCAACCCCACTGCCATGGGCAGGGACACCTTCCACTAGCCCAGGTTGCTCAAAGCCTCATCCAGCCTGGCCTTGAACACCTCCAGGGATGGGGCATCCACAGCTTCCCTGGGCAACCTGGGCCAGTGCCTCACCACCCTCACAGTAAAAGGTTTCCTCCTAATATCTATAAATTTCTTCGTAGTATCTAATCTAAATCAACTCTCAGCTTGTAACTGTTCCCCCTCGTCCTATCTCTCCACTCTCTGATCAAAAGTCACCCCATCTCTCCTGAAGCCCCCTTTCAGAACTGGAAGATGCTCGAAGGTCTCCCTGGAGCCTTCTCTTCTCCAGGCTGAACAACCCCAACTCTCTCAGCCTGTCCTTGGACAGGAGGTGCTCCAGCCCTTGGACTGTCTCCATGGCCTCCTCTGGACTCTCTCCAACAGGTCCAGGTCTTTTTTTTGTTGGGGGCCCCACAGCTGGACGCAGTACTGGAGGTGGTGTCATAAGAGCAGAGCAGAGGGGGAGAATCCCTCCCTTGACCTGCTGCTCACGCTGCTGGGTGATGCAGCCCAGGACACAGTTGGCTTTCTGGGCTGCCAGGGCACGTGGCCAGCTCATGTTGAGCTTTTCATCAACCAGCACGCCCAAGTCCTTCTCCTCAGGGCTGCTCTCCATCCATTCTCTGCCCAGCCTGTATTTGTGCTTGGGATTGCCTCGACCCACGTGCAGGACCTTGCACTTGGCCTTGTTGTATTTCATGAGGTTTGCATGGTCCCACCTCTCCAGCCTGTCCAGGTCCCTCTGGATGGCATCCCTTCCCTCCAGCGTGTCCACCACACCACACAGCTTGGTGTCATCGGTAAACTTGCTGAGGGTGCACTCCATCCCACTGTCCATGTCACCAACAAAGATGTTAAACACCACCGGTCCCTGCAGAACACCACTTGTCACTGATCTCCACTTGGCCATTGAGCCATTGACCACAACTCTTTGAGTGTAACCATCCAGCCAGTTCCTTATCCAGTGAGTGGTCCTTCCATCAAATCCATGTCTCTCCAACTTACGAGACAAGGATGTCGTGTGGGACAGTGTCAAAGGCTTTGTACAAGTCCAGGTAGATGATGTCAGTTGCCCACTGACAATCACTGATGTCAGTATCCCACTGGGACCAGCCAAGGAGAAGCCCCAAGTTGTCCTGATGTGTCACCAACCTCCCACCACCACCTTTTTCTTTCTTCCTTCCAGGGAAACCTCTGCAGATCAAACCCCGACTGTGAGCAAGACCCAACCCCATGGCAGCCGACCAGCTCAGGAACCGCAGAGCCGGGCACAAACCGGCACCTACCTCAGGACATCACGGCTGGATGTGGCACCTCCTTTTCATCTTGCTTTTTTTGGGACATCATTTTGGCACGGAGCCTGGTGGCAACGTGGGGAAGCGCCACCCATTCCGGCAGGGAAGCAGTTTTGGTTGAAAATGTTTTAATTTGCCAATAAATTAGCTTTTCATCTGGTTTATTGAAGGCGAACCCAGCTGCCAGGTTCCTTGGATGCTTGTAGGGTTGGGAAGAGGCTCGCATCCCCATCGGTCATCTCGCAGATCGTGGCTTTGCTGCTATCCCGGACAATAAGGTGAGACGAGGACCTGAGGAGCTTAATGCCATCACGCGACGTGCCCACATCCAAGTCAGCCACTATAGTGGGGACAAGTCACCGTGCCAGGATGTAAGGGGATGTAAAGCCCCTGCACAGCTCAACCCCCATGTCTCCATGCCTGGAGCCCACCTGCATCCATCCTACTTCATCCCTTTGGTTTTGGGAGATTTTTTTGGAGTGGAGCCATGTGCCGAGTGGATCTCTGATGGAAATGTGTGTTAGGAACAGCATCCTGCGGCACATCAGGGTCTCCCATGGGCAATTACACCCTGACCCCGACCTCTCCCCATCCAAGTGGGGGTTTTGTCCCCCTTGGGAATCCCAAACCAGCTCTTTCAGGGTTTTTTTTTGGGGAGGGTGGGTCACTCCAAATCCTGGCAGATCCAGCACGGATTGTTGGGCTGAGCTGAGTACGACCAGCTGATGCGATGGGTTTTGGCAGCTGTGGGTACAATTTGCAGTGGGATTTTGGGGTGACAGATGCTCTTCCCCTACACGATGTGATGTTGGGGGCAGCTGCAGGACCTTCCCTTGCCAAGAGATGCCAAGAGCCACAGGCGGTGGTGGATGGCAGGATTTGTGCCCATCCACAGCACTTTTAGGCAAAATCTTGCGGGAAAAAGTGTCAGCAGGGAGATGGGGAGGCACTGGGGGTCCCTGGGGACCCAGCACCCAGGTGCGCTCGGTGATGGGGTGGGCGACAAAGCTGCCACGATGCCGCGGGCTCAGGTGCAGCTCTGGCAAGGGGCTGACAGCTGCCGTTTCCCCCCTGGGCTGTGCGGTTCCACCGCCACGGAGGGCTTCCCTTCCCTGAGGAGAGCACTCATGGGTGCACGCACCCCACGGAGGGGGCTTGGGATCAACCCACATCTCCAGGCTGGGATGTTCCCCCTTTTCTGCAGCTTGTGGTGGGGGGTTTATCACATGGTTGGCGTGTCATTAATGCCTGTCACCTCCCTGGGCTCCCGTCCTGACCAGTTTGGGGTGGCTGCATCCCCAGTGTCCCTCCCAAGCCATCGTAGGGATCAGTAGGTCCCCCCCCAGGGCTGCACCCAGTGTGTGTACTGTTTTAATAAAAACTGTGTTGTCTCCGTCAATATTAAATGTCTTTTATGAGCCTGTGTGTTTTGATATGTAAATAAAGAGTTTCTTCCCTGGGATGCTCCATCAGAACCTGGTGGCTTTGCTCTTTTTTTTTT
>WKFP01014020.1:586-62224 GCA_011057875.1 Pterocles orientalis
AAAAAAAAAAAAAAGGAAAAAAAAAACAGAAAAGAAAAAAAGAAAAAACCCACAGTTTCCTGAAATGGATCATAGGGTTCCTCAAAGTCATAAAAATCCTCTTTTAAACAGTTGAGTAATTTCCAGCAAGTGGCCTCCTCTGTTCTCACATAACCCAAAACGCACCTTTATTGCTGCCAAAAGCAGAGGCTGAATGCAAAAGCAAAAGACAGTGCTTGGAGGTGGTAGCATTTTCACTTCAGTGATATAGTACATCATAATCTTTATCTTATTAAAGATGTGATAAAGAAAAAAGAAAATATCACAAAGGTGATCACAAAGGTATTGATCTTTTTAAAGCATGTGATTCAATCAATTAATGAAACATTTAAACCATATGTAGTGTATTATACAGTATTTATATAACAAAACTGACTTACAGTAATGCCATCATATAGAAAAGTGGAGGAGTAAATTACGTGATAGGCACACACAAAACACACTCATTGATTATGTTACATGAATGAATGTGTGGTATGAAGTGTGACATACACATATAAGCAACTAACAGAAAAGACATCTAGAATAGCTTACAGAAATTAAATTACATTATTTTCCAGCTAATATATGTGGTTTTGAACTAGAACGTGATTTTTTTTTCTGCTACAAACTCAGCCACAGATACATAAATTTGCCTTGTGCATGTATCAGAAACCCACCCTTTTTGTTCAGACACAGACTTGGGTGCTGAACTGTGCTATGTAGATCTCTGGCTATGCTCAGGCTATCTTGCCATGTGATAGAAGAAGAATGTATAATGGCAGTATTTATTTAGGGCACGAGAAGCAGAGGAAACATCTACACTGCAATGTTACAGTGCTGTAGGGAGCTTGTCATGGCCACTGAAGGTCTGCTCTGATCTCTCAGTGCTGACACACAGTGATGAGCCACCACCAAAGATGCAGAGGAGGGGAGGAAGTCAGGGGGGGTCACTTGGCAGAAGCCTATAAAAATTCACACATTCAGTCCCATGGCTTACAGCCATAGAAACCTGTTAGCATTCAGGTATTTAAAGGCAATATTTTACAGGATGCTTAACACATTGCCAGCACAGCACAGGAGAAGAAACTGAATGTGGTAAAAAAAGGAAAATGCTCCTCATATTATTCCACCAGCCCTTCTCAGAAGGCTGTAAAAGATATTGGCTGCATATTTTCCCAGCTTGTCTCCTGCCACTTAGGGATTAGTCTTGAAAGATATTCCCTCAAGGATTCTATCTGGAATAGTTTACCATCCTTCATTAAATACTTCCTCTGCTTACTCTTCCCTATCCCTTTACTTCAATATTCCCAGGAGAAGTTTTACAAGATGCTGATTTTGCACAGTGGGGAAAAGAAAATACTCAGCACCCAAGGCCTTAAATGGAGTGTTTGCTTCAAGACTCTAATTAAGGTTTAAACATATGTTTTTAAATGGGGAAATAAAAGGACCAGGAACAATTATCTGTTCTTTGTTTTTCGCAGTTCACCTGTGACCTCAAGGAGCAAGTTTCTGCAGTATCTTTCTACATCTCTGCAAAATTTCTGGTGAATGTTTGAACCATAGGGGGCTAAAAAAAAGAGTGGTGAGTGTGTATTTTGTGAGCTTATGTCCAGAGAACAACAAAACACCAACAGGAGGAGATCCTACAGTGTTGACTGGGGCAGGTTAGGATGGTATACCTGGGAAAGAATCTCTCCAGAGCTTATTATTATGGACTTTTGTGACTCATCTACGCTACCACAAGGAGGATGGTAAGTAACTGGACTTCTGCTCCAATCTAGTTCCTTCTGGAAATGGCAAAGTACTGAAAGACATGCAGCTGGATGCAATCCAGACAATGAAACACAAGACAGAACTACTGGAAACAATAGTAGGTAATACACTGGCAGCCACAGGAAATATAACTCCAAAGCTACAGAACTGAAGGCATGCAAGCCCTTGCCACCAGCCCATACATACATCACACTCCATCAAGTTGCTTCTTCCTCCTCTGGAGCTCTCAATTGACTTCATCATCCCACAACAATACCTTGTTAATAAAGTTCGAGTGTTTTGTAAATCAGTGTCCTTTTATTGTAAGTGATAACCATAACAATAGACAGGAGATGAACAATAGAGGCAGTAGAGATAAGCATCAGCGTTCAGCCTTACAATCACTCTGACAAGGAAATACTATATCACAATCACCTCCTCTCAAAATAAGTTAGTGCTGCATTCCCCATCCCCACCCAAAATGGCAGTCTGCTCACATTCTAAAAGTGAACTTCACAAATTTTAGGTACCAAAAACCAAATAGGAGAGGTAGCCTGGCATAGTTTTCTTGTTGAGCTTAAGCCATATTATGAAACACTCGTGCTTGTCAACTTTCCACAGACCTACTCCACACCATCTGTGACTACCTGCCACCTTTTGGCTCCTTTAACAGGAAGAGACCACTGCATTTCATCAGCCTGGAAAAGACAAGACAGACAGGGACAGCTAGTATCTTGATTAGCATCATCAATATCAACTAGGTGACTGGTGAAGGTAAAAGTCCCTACTAACAGCTTTGAGAAATGTTTCCTGAATTGCTTAATGCTCTTCTCCAGCTGGGGCTGGTGGCACTGAGGCATTCCCAGTGACCTGCTACAACATGAGAGTTATTATCTTCCAGTTATCTCCCTGGCAGGTGGGGGAAGATGACAAAAAATAGCACCCATGATCAACTGGGAACTTGGAATGAGTGCACATGGGTACTATAGTCTCCCTGTGTGTTTTCTCACTGAAAATCTACAGCTCCAAGGAAATTATGTGCCCTGAAGTTTTAGTTTCATTGCCGGCCAATATAACAACAAGGTTCACCAAACTGTACATCTGCCCTGCAAACATAGCACTCACAAGCAGTTATGCTTAATTCCTCTCACACATGTTCTCTATCCTCGGGCACAGGCACTTCCAGCATCCTTCCCATTGCAGCAGGGTATATCCTGACCTAAAAATGGGAAAGGGCTTAATTACTGAGTTCTCATCAATTATAGACTCAGGAATAAGACGGTCAAATAAATTAATAGATTATACAAAGCAGAAGTCAGTGTTGGAACTCAAGATCCCACTATTACAATGACAACTGGTATGCTGCCGGGGCCCCAAGAGCATCCCTGCTCCTGAAGGTCTGAACGCAGAGTTCAGGGTCCTTTTGGCGGCTGTGAGAAGAGGCTATCCTGCAGCACTACGGGGAGCCTCAGCCCCTTTCCATGGGAGCTGCTTTGAGCCAAGCCTGTACCATTTGCCTCCCACCTGAGCTTGACCATCCCAGGGCTCTCTGACCCTGTTTCCCCTCACTGGGCCTGATCCTGGTCCTCATCCGCAGTCTGACATCTCAGCCTGGCCATACCCCTGTCCCCAGTGCTCCCCAGCCGTCCCCAGTGCTCCCCAGCCTTCCCCGGTGCCTGGCTGGGATGACCTGCCCTGCCTGTGCTGGGGGAGTCCCAGCTGCTTGCAGCATCCTGATGCACAGCGTGGTCACACTGCTGACATCTCTAATGAGGCACAGCTGCAGCGAGTAAGATCAAGGACATTGCTAATCCATGTCTGATGCCCTTCCACACTGCCACATGGAGAGAATTGCTGGAACACGAAAAGGGGGCTCAGGCTCAGAGTCAGCCACCCCACCAATAACATTTTTTGGGTGAGCAAATTCAGCCACCTTGTGCATCAGCAGTTTGCATTTTTAGCTAACTTCTGGGTAGATTTGGAAAGACAGAAGAATTAGTACGTGTCTTATGCTAATACAGGTATATCTGATGCCACCATGCACAACAGCAGACAGGCCACGACTGGAATAGTACAGCCTAGTGTCCATATTTCAAAAGAAAATGTAAAAAATAATTGAAAAGTTCCTAAAGAGAATTATAGGAATGGCAGAAAACCTGTTTTACAGGGAGCCTGAGGAGACTGTATTACTTCACAGGGAGAAAAGTCTTTAATTTCGTGTACAAACATACAAAACAATTCAATGGCTAGAGGCCAAAGCTTCAATTTCAGATTAGCAATAAGTGGCACAGCAAAGGAAATAATTTACCAAGGGCAGAAACAAATTTTCCACCATTTGAAGTACATAAATAAGCATCAGAAACTTTCCAATGTCTTCTGTCTTGACCCAGGCTAGGGACTAAAATACAAAGCACCACTATGGGAGTTCAGTGGTTTCTCCACACCTGTGGGCAGAGAAGATACTTCCAATAGGCTGCTCCAGATGTCAACCTACAGCTATTAAATAGTTTTTTTTCCCAGGAATTTAACAAGAAAATATTTATTATTTTTCTAAGAGTAAATACCTTTTACCAAATTGTGGTAAAGATGTTGGAAAGTACAATGCCCTTGATCCTAGTTTAAGGAAGAAAATAGAAGAGAAAGGCAACGGGAGGTGATCCTTCCCCTGTACTTGGCACTGGTGAGGCTACATGGACGTACTGGAGATAGTCCAATGAAGGGCCATGAAAATGATGAAGGAACTAGAGCATCTCTCCTGTGAAGAAAGGCTGAGAGAGCTGCAGCTGTTTAGCCTGAAGAAGATAAGGCTCAGAGGGATCTCATCAATGTATACAAGTACCTGAAGGGAGGGTGCGAAGAGGACAGAGCCAGGCTCTTTTCAGTGGTGCCCAGAGACAAGACCAGAGGCAATGGGCACAGACTGAAACACAGAAGGGCCCATCTGAACATCACAAAACACTTTTTTTTACCGTGAGGGTGACTGAGCACTGGCAGTTGTGGAGTCTCCATCCTTGGAGATATTCAAAAGCCATTTGAACACAGTCCTGGGCAATTGGCTCTAGGTGGCCCTGCTTGAGCAGGGGGCTGGACCAGATGACCTCCAGAGATCCCTTCCAACCTCAACCGTTCTGTGGTTCTGTGATTCTGAGAACAGGCAAGACTGAGTGGGTCGTGAAGCGGTGAAACACACTTGTGGTAGCCACCAGCATTGCTAGCATATATTTTTGAAAATAATATTGCATGAATATTTTTTAATTCTATCGCAAACAGTTTTTTCCCTCTGCTCTATGGATCTTGACTTTGCTCTGAGTTCTATCAGTAGAGTCTGAATCCAGATCACTCCAAAGAACCTGTGATCTGGTGTCCTTCCACTAATCAAAGCTCCACCTTTTGGTACAGTGGTATTTGGCCCTGGGGACAGAATGAAATGAAGCCTATGTGAAATGTCCAGCCAGTCTCTGCCAAACCTCTTTCCAAGTGAAAAGTACTAATAGCTTGAAATGGATGACACCATCTAATGTAAAACATTGGACCCTGTTCTAATAGTAAAAGAGCTAAACTTTCTATTCTGTTAAATTAGCAAAAGTGCTGTTACTATTTCCTCCTTGCTTGCCAGTGTGGTTTCCTCTGCAGTAACATCTGTGACTCCACATAATTTTTCAAGACCTAATTAGTGATGTTTGAGGAGAATGTTAGCTCACCAGGCAGTTTGGGGAACAATGTAATTTTTATATATATATATATATATACACACACATATATATATACACATATATACATATATATATATAAAAAAATATAAAAATATAAATATATATATATATGTTTGTTAAGCATCTTGAATCTTCCTCACATCCCCTGAATCTCGTGTGGTAGTAGGCCTGGAATGCAAAAATCATCTAGGGAATTCCTCATTGCTAAGTTTAGCACTTAAGAGCTAATGGCTTCAGTATGCTGTATTGTTTAGATGCGAGGTTAAATTCAGAGATCAGACTTGGTTTATTTTCTGGAAAACCAGTCTAAATACAGTTAGGGTGTGCAAGTTCCATTTTTGACTGTCCTGCGTTGGACTCTGGAGGCAGGACCCTGGTAATTGCAGAACAATTTGTTTAGCAGAACAGTTGTTTGGGTAAGAAAAAAAAAGGCATTAACTCAGTTTTTCATTTCTAATTTTCTGTTTATTAAAATATTTTCTGTCACCAGAAGAAGGAACACTGTTTAAAAGGACCACTTCAAGGAAAAGTACATTCACTGAATTCTTCAGAAAAAAACAGTTCCTATATGTAAATTTAATTCCTCCTTCAAAAGAGCCAGATTATGTAAACTGGTTGTGATGGGTTGGCACTGGTTTATATAAATCACAAGGTCCAAAGGACCTAGATCACTGTAGTTCCCTAAAATCAAATACGGCCCACATTAATTTAGTTTTATAAATTGTTATACCTAGAATTTACTCTCCAACTCATGTTAAGGGCTCTCTGTTCAACCCTTTTAATCTCCTGACCTATCTTCAGTGGATAAGAAATTGGCTTTTGGTCATATTCCCACATCACTGAAGTGACTGATCAGTTTAGCCAGAATTCTGTGCCTTTAGAATGCAAGAGCTGAAATCTGCTGTTAATGGCTACAGCTATGCCTAGAAAGACTGTGGAGTACACCAACATTGTGCAATCTGCTAGACTTTAAAAAAATGTTATTACTGTCACTGGAAATAGCTGGCTACCACTGGGAAACAGAACGTAAAATAATTATTTCTAGCTGTGTTATCCAACCAGGCAAAAGACAGTTAAATCAATAATAAGAAATACAGTCTTCTATGACCTGTGCCAGGTTCCAATAACGAAAGCAGTTTATCAACAAATATTGTAAAATCACCAAAAGATATAAACTCACAACTCCATCCGCTTTCTTTTACGCAACCTTGGTAAACTCACCAGAATAGTCAAATATGATGATGTGAAGATAATCTAGGAGTTACAGAAAGCAGTTCCCATAATACAGGAGCACCAATTACTCCAGACCTTTGCCAGACTGGCTGATATTTTAGATGTCTTCTCTTGGGTAACCTGAGAAGGTTCACTAAACCTATAGTATAGAATATTGCTTTCTGATCTCTCTTGCAAGGCCTTGTGATGCCTTATGTGTACTTAGCATAATCTTTGAATATGCTAATGAACACTGGTGCAAGGGGATAGCACTTTCAAAAGTAGCGTTGTGTCCTCTGAGCTCCAGACAGATTCCTGTCCACAACATCCTCCTCCCTCCTGCCAGCTGCTACCTGGCAATGGTCTCCTCTGCACAAAAAACAGTCAGTAGTGTCAGCCAAACCACTGAAATTTTGAGGCCACCAAGGCTAATGCAGATCTTGCCTTCTAGCTGTACCCATCTCCTCAGAGGAGGAGGAGGCGAAGAGCAGCTGCATCCTCTGGTTTGAGATAAAGGCAGTGCAGCACTCCAGTGCATGCAGCACCCAGCCTCCCGCTGCTGCTCACAACTGGCACCAATCTGTTCACATGCCTCTCAAAGGTACATATCCTGAAGGTTTGTAATATGAAAATTTAGGCAGACTTTGCAATTCCCAGAGGCTATTTGTGATTTTGCTTTTGTGAGTCACTCAACATTATTTTGGGCAATGGAAAGTGTGCTCCTTATGCACCAGCTCCATCACTATCTGCAGCTCCTGCCAAAGCCCCTGCAGCCAAGGGCAGCCCCTGCAGGTCCCAGGGCTGGGCTCCAGATCAACTCATCATCCACCCGCACTAGGCAGCAAATGGATAAGATATTTTGCTCCCATATCCAAAGTCCTGCAATGAGCACTCAGCTAGGGCTAAGAATTGGGCTAAGAGGCACCATTAATAACTGCAGATTATTAAAGAGTTGAAGCAAAACATCACTTGATAAAAAAACTCTTACATAACATTTCTCCATCCTGGACAAAAAGGACTGTATGGCAGAGAGAAATTTCATGATTATTTGATAATAGATCATAAGCTTTCCACAAGCTATTTTTAAAGTCCGGTTTTTGAAGCTCTTGGTATGTTTGTAAAAGTTGCATAGCATAGATTTAATATTATACACAGAACTGAAAAATCGGTATACATTACAAAGTTTTCCTACCTATGCTATTTAATTTATGCTGAGAACAGTTACAGTTAAGTAAGGAAGATGAGAAAAAAATAGTGTAGGTCTTCCAATGTAATACATCTGCCTTATGATTCTTTTCTCTAAGTAGATTTATACAGACATGGTGAAGAATGTGAACCCGTATTGGCAGATAAGCAGAAACATAATATGGCAGCGAAACCGGGAGTTTAAGCATTTCTAAAGAGATTACCTACTGTTTAATACAGGATACTTTTAACAATCAAAGCAAAATATATGCAAGTTCATTTTGCTAAAGACAGTGTCATTTTCTACTAGCCAAACATACTGCATTTTGCTATTTTATGGCCACTGGTGCTATTCAGTCATTCTGTAGAAAAAATTATCTACAAAGTTGTCCATTTCTTTTTTTGGTAAAGACAAAATAAGCTTTCCACACCAAATTAAACTAGATTATGATTGTATATTTTTAAAAAAACATTTCCTTCTGATGCTATCTGAAAACACCAGCAGGCTCCACCAATCATTACCTTTTTTTTTTACATTTAAAATATCATATGCATAGCAAAGGTAGCTGACAATAGTAGTTTAAATCAGCTATGTTATATAAAGAAATGGGAAGTCAGAAGTACATAAAGGAACAGAACGCTCCCCTCCCCCCCAAAAAAAAAATTCATAAACTGCATTCTTATGTGACAAGAGAAGATTAGGCTTTGTGATGACAGAGACCAAGCACAATATGAATACTAGCAACTTTTTTAGTAAATGTGCACTCAGAATGCAGAGCTTTGGGCATAACACAAAAGTTGCTTTGTAACGGCAAAATTTCTTTCACCCCAAGGTGAATTTGATGCTGAAACACATTTCTATGAAGAATGCTGTGATACTTGTAAAAACCAAGATAATTGTTATGACTCTTTAATTATTAGCTGAGATTTATGACAAAATATGTCTGCACCCAGTGTTGCTAATGGCACCTGGTTGATGTAGGTCTCTGTTCCTTTCACACAGCTCAAGTCACATAAGGATAACATTGACCTTATTTCGAGGAAGAATTATTCACATCACTTCTTTTACTTCTGGAGGTTGTTCACCCAGTCATGCCTGACTGAAATAGAAAGGATGGATTTACAAATTCAGTGCCAGACACACTGAGTCGACAAAGTACTTTATTTAATCTGTAAAATTAGTTCCAGAGCTACAAAAGGCAGAGGAAGAGACAGATCCAGCCAACCCACTGGAAGAAGTCTAAGATCATTTGGGACCTCAAGCAGTCACCTGTCAGCTTCTGTAGTCTCTTCTCTGCAGACTTTTTCCCTCCATCCCTAACACAGTCCATATACTTGCCTAGCCACACTGCTCCATTAGTCTTTTTTTTTCTTTCCATCTCCACTATCATCTCTGCACTACCATGTCTCACACAACCCATCCTCTCAGCTCTCTCAGGTCCTTATTTTTCTCCCCCAGCAGAACCTCTGAAAACCTGACAATCTTGAAGATGCCTTCATAGGACTGCTCTCTGAAACATACACTTATTCCCCACCCACCAATCCTTTTCTTTAAACTCCAAGGAAAGGAGATGGAAACTCTGATCTGTCAAGGTGATGAAGGAAAGTTATCTTTAAGCAGAGAATTAAATTCAGGATATCTACAGTCTTCACAAGAGGACATCCTTCATGTTTTGCAAGTTTCTTTCTCCTCTTCCTTAAGTCCATTCTTACTGCTACTTGGAATTTAGCCAGGGCAAGTTCTAAAACAAATGGTCCAAATTATGAGTCCAAATCTATTCAGTCCGAAGTGTCAAATGAAAGATATCCCTGTCTAGCAGGTAATGCTCCTCCCACTTGGGACACAGGCCTTGTGATAACTCAGGCTGTACACTCCTAAATCCCTGTTTGAATTTAGCCCTAAAGAAAATAAATTATAACCTATTTTCATTCTGAGTAGGAGTATCCATGCAGGAGGATTAATAATGTTCAACCAGTGCACTTTGGAACGTCATTCAGATGAATTGAACATTCCTACATACAGAAGCTTTAATGCATTTTCCATGCAGATACTAGTCCAGTCAAGCCCTCCTCAACATTAGAGGTGTTCCTAATATCACAAAATACTTTATGTTGCAGATATATTTTCTGTGTTGTCCACTTTGTGTAAGACATGCTACGGGGCGTAGCAATGGGTACCAGTCATCTTAATGTTTATTAAATGGCTCACAAAGGCTAGCAAATGACAAGAAATGTTTGTTATGTCATACACCCTTACTTGTATGGACAGTACAGCAGACAGTGCTTCTACTCACATTTTAATCCAGTGTGACTGCTCTTTTCCACAATGATACATAAACAGTAATAGGCAGTAACTACCCCATGACAAACTTATTTTGCAGAGCCTGAGAACCCAAGCAATGAAGGAATGAGCAGTGCTGCTTTTATAGTCCATGTTAATATTGGAATGTTAAGTAGATAAACTAAAAAAATGGCAGCATTTCACTTAACAATCTTTCTGTTTTCTCTCTTTTATGTAAATGCATCCATTTCCATGCTTAGTCTATTATCATTCATGAATACAGGAAATAATTGTGAGACTGAGATTTTCTTTCAAACAGAGCTCTGCATCATTGACTTTATTTTAGCTTTGCTGCAATTATGCTAATAAAAACACGTATGTGAGCTATGAATGGTCTTGTCATAGCCGTTATCTTTCTCCTGATGGCTTTTTGAGTTCAACATGGACTATTTACATGAAGCTTTTGTAATCACAGAAATAAGGCAGGAAAGGGCCTCAGGGGGTCACCCACGGCCTCTCCCTGCTTCAGGACAGAGCTGAACAGCTAAACCATGGCTAAAGAGATCTGAGTTCTCCCTAACGGTTAACATCTGACCCATGTCCACACAATAGGCACTGATGGCTGTTTACCTCAGCTTCAAGACCTCATCTATTTATAGATGCTGTGACTTTTAATAGATTATATGATCCATACCATGCGTTGCATGTACAGCTCTTTTCATTCCATGCCCTTACTGTCTCCTTTCACAACGCTCTGCGTTCTCTGCAGGTCTGAAAATCTACATGTTGCAGTAAAAAGAAGGGCATTTCCACCATCCCTCTACTCAACGCTATGATCTGCAAATAGTTTACATCAGCCTCTGTGTTCTCTGATACATCCTCTGCTTTCAAAACCCTGAGCAGTTATAAGTAGCAACACATATCATCTCTTGAAAAAGCCCCAAAGCTTCCCAAGAAACTGATTGCCCAACTGAAAATGCAGGAAAAAGGGCAAAACTAACCATAATGTACCAGGCAAGGAAAACGTCTGAGACTTTGTTTCCTGCTTGCTTTCATTTGTAAAGCACTCAGACAGATGTGTCATTCCTAAAATGATGAAGTGTGCTGAGGCTGCACAGAGCTTTCCTTGAAAATCTTTTTGCACAGTGGGAACTCCAGTGGGAGAACATGGCTTGGATAATCAAGCAGTCTCAAAGCTGGTGGTCTGTGTTCTACCAATACATTACCTACCCATATGCTGGGGGTTTTTTGGTTTTTGTTTTTATTTCCTGAGGCATTCATCATCTTCATCAACAGTTTTGTTCACTTCTGTGTCTGAAAAATCTAGTGCCTGATCTCAGGAATAGTTACTTAAATAACTGACTCACACATCTATGAACAAAGTTGTTCTTATGAGCGAAGTTGCTCCATGTTTTTAGCACCAAGTCTAAAATTTGATGTGTCAAAGACAAAAATGTACTGGATGACATACTGGAAAAGGTTGATTCTCAGCAGCCCAACTCTAAACAGTTAAGTCATATCAAAAATATTTCCAGGGATACTCACAGATGGCAGACATATATTTATATCTTAGTATAAGAATGCAGAGGAGCATGTTTACAGCTCTTCATCATCAGAAAGTGATTGAGACAGTGTCCTGAATTCCAGTGATACAACTGGAATGGATGCACATTTAGGACCCAATGCATATACATCATTCCACCAGCCAAATCCTGACTCTTCACTCAGTTTCTTTTCAGGCAAAATTCCCATTTATATTAATGTGACTACTTTCATAAGGGAAGGTCATAAGTTTAAGAGTCTTTGCACTGCTCCTAAAAATAGATCATGGCCCTTATGTACACGTTTATCAGAGAGCTAATAGGTAACAGATGATGTAACACAGCTCATTGAAGAAGACATCTTTTGGCAAAATAAATTAAATTGAGTGAACTACCTTTATGGATCAAAACCCAGTAAAGCACAGGAGGCTTGCTGAAGAATGGATGTTTTCGTTATTGAAGGCTTCTGCTAAAATACAACCTGCACAAGAACAAGCTAAATTCTTCATTACTCAGAGAAGATTAATTAACTCCATTGGGATTGCTTCTAAGAATTGTAATTTTAGATTATTTTTAAAAGCTTAGCTGGAAGCAAAAACTCTCCTTAGATTTTAAGGACCCAGAAGAGTTATGTAAAGCAATCCTAAGGAGTACCTAAAACAGGTAGATAAACCATCTATAACAAGTGTATACTGTCAATGTAAAAGCAAGCAGGAAATCTGGCTACATCACGGGTTTACAAGTCTCAAGCTTAGGAAGATGGAGACACCAAGGAGCTATTTGTCCAGCTAAGCACACGTAGTGTGGCTTCCAGAAGAGGCTAACACCAAAAGGGAATGGAACTTGCTGGAAGTATGTTCAACAGTCGGGTTGAGAACAGAACTGTGATTTTAACTGCTGCTACTGGAAGTCTTAATCAATGCTGTTCTTCCTTGTTCTGCAGCTACTTACTTGCGTACAGATATGTATATACCTGTCACAGCAGTACTGCTTTTAGGAAGGGAGACTAAAGCAGTGGTTCCAGAGTGTTACAGAGTCTGGTAAAAACTGAGATTTGTGCTGAAAGGGATTTGTGATTTTCAGAAAGAAAGGTGACAGCAAAATATTTGCAGATGACGCTTGAAATATAGGGGCAGAAGAGGCTATGAGTATGCAATTTGGCTGATGGTATACAGTGTGATGGACCAAGATTACAATTCTTTCCTCGGCTGTACCTGTCTTCCAGGTTACAGACATCTCCAACACCAGGGCTTCTAGCCTTGCTCTCAGCAGGTCTCATCAATAAGGATTTGAAACTGCCTATGGCATCCAGTCGTTATACAATGAATGAGTGTTGCAAGCTGATGGAGCTTAGCCAGACCTAGCAACAGTGGAAAGTTCTTCTTGGTGTTTTTTTGTTTGTTTGTTTGTTTGTTTGTTTGTTTGGTTTTTGTTTATTTTTTTTTAATACAGACAAGATTTTTGAGATCTACCCCTCTGCTCACGGATCCCTGTTCAGAGCCCACCGACCATTAATTTCACAGGTCTCACTGCAGGGTGCTCCAGTTTTGAGAATTGCTCAGTTCCCACAGTGATTCTATTCCTAGAATGTGAAAAACATAGCTACAGCATTCTTCCTGAGGGACAGCCTTCAGAGCATATGATGTTTTAAAGCAAAGATGGAGACCCGAGAACCACAATCAGATGATCAGATGTGAACTTACAAGATTGTCCTTAGGAGGAAGTATGATGCAGGAAAGTAAATTGCTGATTTAAGAACTTAACATTTATGATATTTGTGTTGAAAGGCAAAACTCTGCATAACAACACATTGGGTAACATAGGTTCAGTGGAAGCTGTGCTACCCATATCTAACCATTTACCTCCCTATTACACTGCAATAATCATGTTATCCAGGGACAGGCCTCCTGGAAGTACAGACAGGCTTTTTGTGATAGATTGCTGATATTCATGCAGAAAAGCAAGACCACCAAACCTTTGCACTTGTCAATATTTGTACTCCAGCAGTTGGTGACTAATGGCTTAACACATTGATTCTTGTTGTCACTCTTCCCCTGTCTTCCAGGAAAAATAAGATTCAGTTTCCCAACTCAGGGGATTAGAAAAAAAAAATAAATGCAGCTCAGCCCCAGCCTCCAAAACAAATATTCTCTATTCTCATAAAGTTCTTTACATTCAAATACACCCCAGGCTTTTATTAAAAACAGAAACAAGAACAAAAAACCCCACTTACTGCCAGCAAAAAACCCAGCAAGGACAGTGATGTCTATTTTAGAGGCAAAGCCTCTGTGTTTTGCCTGAGTTCACACAGGAGGTTTCTACTTGACCTCAAACCAGAGTCCAAGACTTCCAGCCTCACATTTCAGTACCCTGTCAGCTAGATCAGTACAACCTACCTACTACTTCCCCACCCAGCTCTTGCCTCCAGGTATTTGCATCCAACTTGCAGACATTTCTTGGCAGAGGTGGGGAGGGGAGGTTCAAGCAGCATTCTTAGTAGTGAAGTATCACCTCCTGCATCTCTGAATAGCAATGCACCAACTTAGAGGAGCTGCCTCTCACCACTTCCACTTGAGTAAAGGATGGATTAAACACAAACCGAATTCATCCTGCATATGAGCATGGTCAGCACAGGCATACTTCTGCAAAACAGCCAGTGAAGGGTCAAAGACCTGGAGTTCAACTGCTTTGACTGCCAAGATCAGGCCTGGTCTTCTCACCCACTGAGCTTAGCATATATCATTAAAGATCATTTTACTCCTGTTTATGAAAATAGCTGGTTTTATTAAGTAGGATCTCTCTTCTTGGCAAAACCAAACAGACCTGTATGCATTAAGCAGGCAGTTATGTTTCATGCTATGCCACGGTGGAACTCACCAATAATTAAAGTTTTATTTCCTTAACAAATCTCTGAAACTGTGCAGTTTCAGTTTCACATTTTATAGCTCTCTGTTTGAAAAGAAAAAGTAGAGATGGGAAAGGGAAAACAAACATGGGCCAAGGAATCATTAAATTCTCTCATGCCGTGAGTTTTCTGCTAAGGCTATCCACAGAAATAGAAGCCAAGGAAGAATACTGATAGTGAAGTGGTGCTTCTGCAGACCCTCCCTTCAAAAAATTTGCTCTGCCAATAAGTCTTAGCACAATTCTTAGTTTATGGCAAGATTATGGTGAGATTACAGCGAGAATACTGCATGTCCCTTCAGCTCAAGGGTCCTTTTTCTTAGGCCTGGTACTGCCAAGAGATCCTGTGTGAAACCTTTCCCCAGCCCACATGCAGTCCCAGAAACAGCCAATGCATTCCACGTAACAAGGGTCCAGGTAAAATCCACAGATGTTAGAAGCCAGCACTGGAACTCAGAATAACCATCTTCTTCAAGAATATCTTCAGCATTGGGCTGCAGCAGGACAGATTTTCAGCCTACGTTTATTTGTTCATACTCAATCACTTGCTTACTTAACTGTCTGTCATATTTGCCTTTACAAATGCGCTTACACAAGCATAAACCAAAAGGGCTACTTACTTTTTTTTAATGAAAACTTTTCTCCACTATAAAATTGATATTGCAACAGAAATATGTTTTTCTTTTCTTTCTTTCTTTCTTCGGGGAAAATAAAAGATTTTTCAAAGAAAAGATTTGCCAGTTTTTGCTGGAAGTAATTATTTCCAAATTTAGGTGAACTAAATTTACAAATCAGTTTTTTTGGCTCAAAACTTGCCCAAATCTGAGATTTTTGTGAGGATCCTTTTACAGAAAATGACCTAAAGATATAGGATTGTAGCTTCTTTCCTTTTCCTATTATTTTTAAAAGGCTTTCCACAGAAATCACTTACAGATTTGCCAGAAAGATAATGTCTGCGAGTATATCAGCCACATCCCTCCTTGGACCACAAAGACATTACTGTTCCTAGTGTTGGGGGTTGGAACTAGATGATCTTTAAGGTCCCTTTCAACCCAAATCATTCTATGATTCTAATGGTAGATTTATGGCTTTTAAAATAGACATCTTAAACTAGAAACAGCAACATCTACCTAAAAGTCCTCTGCATGAACAGCAAAAATCTGGTCAGATAGCAGAGTGAAACAACTCTAAATTATGTGAAGTGGCAGAAAACTGTTGGTCAGGCTCCAAGATTATAGGGTGCTTCAGTTAAAAAACAAAATACCTGATCACTTGAGCTGTTACAAGATATTGCCAAAATACACTACAATTATTTATTCAGATGATGTTCCTTGGCTTTCCTTTCAGGAAGACTGCCAGAAAATAAATGAAGTATTCACCAAATCAACAACCCAGAAAAGACACTTAAAGAAAGGTCTGAAGTCAGAATATGCAACACGCTTCATTTAACTAAGCAGTATATTTAGATAAAGACTTGTTTTTCTTTAGCTTACTGAGATGGCTTTTTACCATTTAGAATTGAACAGGTTTATTTAGAACAAAAACAACTAAATAGTGCAGTGAATTACACCACAAACAAGAAGAGGCACCTAAAATAACCTTTTATATTTCCATGCATGAGATTTTCCTCTCCCATTTCTCTCTTTCTTATCAGTGCTATTTGGCTTGTTTAGCCGTTAGTGATTTTGCCACAAGCTTTATGATACACAGGGGACAATGAAGTCAGTCATTACTTTTTAACTAAGTTTTTTTCATTAAACGTGAACCTAAGAGTCTGGGTTATGGGTGCAATAAATATGAATGGGGGTAGTGGTTTGGGGTTCACCAGCCATCATCCATATGGAAACACACAATGTCAAAAGCCTGGTGGCTTGAGGTATGAGCTCTGGGTGCTAACAACCACTGCCTTGCATAGGAAATGCGTGGGAATACTCTTAGACTGACTTGCCTTGGGCCACCTTCTGGGAGATGGACACCAGTGGAAACCAGGTCTCTTGTCCTTTGCTGTCAGGATCCATCACCTTTGTCATAATTCGGGCAAGAAGTATAGGGGAGGCTGTAGAACAGATGGAATCGTGGTGATGACAACCATGGGGAGTCAAGTGGGGAGGGTCACTTACAGAAAGGCACACAGCTTCTCAGGATATAAGACCTGAGAGCCCATGCCATGCCTGCTTTTAACTGCCATGTGTGTATTGCTGTATGCTTGAAGTAAAACAGTCACTGAAACAGAAAGGTAATAATCCCAGTTGCTATACGAGTGACCACTGTAGTGTTAAAATACTTTCTGACTAAAACCATTTAGCTAATACATCTGACAGCACAACCTGTAACTTAATGCCTAAAGCCAAGCCTGACTAATGCAAGCCATACAAAGACAAGTTAAATTACAGTGTATCCTGCCTACAGTTTATGTGCTAGTTAAGTAAATTAGCTCATATCTACAAAAATAGTGACATAACTCTCTCTCCCTATCTTTTTCCCAAGGAGGCATATACCTTTGGCACAATTGATATAACCCTGTACATGATTTTCAGTAACTGTCTGGTGTCAAATGAAACTCACAAAATTGTCTCATTAAACCTGATGAACATTTAGGTCTAGAGCACTCCAAATGAAGTGTGAGCCAATTTCTCTGTAAAAGACCTATTAACAATGAGAGAAAACATGAATAGAGAAGTTTTGAAGAAACCTAACTTGCTTTCTGTTGCTAAGGGATACACTTCCTTGGTCTATCCCCATGTTCTCAGCAAGTCTGACTCACAAGAAGTCTGGCTTTCAATAAATAATGAAAGCCCTACACTGCTGAAAACAATGTAAGAAGGGTTAAAAATAAAATCAAATCAAATAACATGCAAATGAAATATTAGTTTATACACCCAGTTCCAGACACTAGGTTGGGTGCTTTACTACTGAAGTGCTCTCTATAGGCTACATAATGCACCTGGAAAATGGATATTGAGACAGACTGGTCATTTTTCCATTTGGAAAGAGATGTTTTTGCTGGTCTGCTCTCCCTTCTATTGAGCCCAAACAGCTCCTTGCTATTTGTGTCCCTTTTTCTCTTATTTTCTTTTTCTCTGCAGCAAATGCCACTGCCAAATATCTTTCTCCCATGATATCTCTCTGTCCCTCTCACTTTTCATAACCTCTATTTGTTACATGGAACAGTTTCAGAGACACAGAGGTTAAGGTCAGAACTTACCCAAGTGACTTCCACTTTTGGATGTCTCCACACGGTGTGTCTGAAACTAGTGACATCTTGGGGATGTAGTTTTTAGTTCCCATGAAGTTCAGAGAAAGATATTGGTGGTCGTAACTTCTAAAATTAGCAATTCGTGCTGAAAAAATTCACTAATCAGCTTTACCCTAGAGGTCACTGTGGGATGAAAATCCAAAGTCTGAATTCTGGTTTTGCCATTTGCTAGATAGATTGCAGAGGAAAGCCACAACCTCCTTGTACCTCCATGTATGCTTACATATATGCTTACCTGTTTTGTGCTTGTAAATTGCAAGATCGTCTCCTTCACTTTGTTAATGCTCCCACCACCCTGACCACTGGAATGACTGGTTCTGGATTTCCTGTTGCATTTTGTTGAAGTTATGCACATGAATGAAGACATCCACAAGCTCAGAGACTGACCTTAACAAATCAATTAAAAATAACTTCAATTATGGAGACTACAGCCTCCAAAATTCACAAAATGTCCGCATTTTAAAACCAATATAGAACATATGACTATATTATTACATATATTATCTGTATAACTCTACATATTAGTAATCAAAATATGCAAGTTGAAAATCTGAGACAATTACACAATAGAAGCAATCCATTGTACTAAATGAGGAAAAACTACCGAGTCAGATTTTCACCATTTGTTCACCTAAAAAGAAGGTTAAGGGAAATTTTTTCACTCTTTTCAGTTGGTTGTATGCAAAACTACTAATCCTCTGACTCACAAGTCAGTAAAAGGTCAGTGGTCTTTTCATGTGCACACACTAACAGTTATATTATAACAAAGTTAAAAGAAAATCCCCATTGGGGCAGGATAATAAAAACCGGAAAAGAAATATGAGTAACAGGGGAAGAAGAACAAATTTACAGGAGCTAACTTTAAAATGCAACATTGTTTTTGATTACTACAACACAGGTGTTACAAGAGGAAAAAAAGTTAAAAAATAACTGGGATAATTTTTTATGCAAACACAGGAACTTTCTTACAAATCCCCTAGCCCAACTTATTTCCCTTTTGTTTGCCGTTACACATACTATTAAACTTCCCACTAAATAAATAATTGCTATGAAATCCTGTGTACTAAATCCTGTGGTTCTTGTTCAAGCAAAAATTCCCACTGACTTAAGTGGATATCATATTTGAGCATGGCTTTGATCAAACTTCTTATATATTCCAGATAGCTGTAAGTGGAGCAGCAGGAAACCATATCAAGCAGATGGAAATTTGAGTTTAAAAGTGGTCCTTTTGTAACCTGTTCCTCCTAATGCATTTCACGTCAGGAGGGATACCCGTGCTGACCAGCATTTTTTAAATCCATGTTAAAATCTCTCTGATGTTAGGAGTCTTTACATGTTTCCTTCTTTGCTGCTGTATGCAGTCAAGCAGAAAGGGATATGGGTTTAGGGAACGTTTTCCATTACATGTAGCTAATTTAGCCATATTTGTTATCAAGTTTACAAATGCTAAACGCTACAGTCTTTAATACAAAAGTGCCAGTGGCTTTAGGAAAATAATGCATGAGGTGTTTCTCTTTAGTTTGGATTCTGACTGAAACTACAGCAACGTATCAGTATTGTTGGACTAGATCCTGCTTCAGCTTGCAGAACAGACTGAAAAACTCTTCTTTTTAAAGCCCTCAGGTCTGATGTTGTCTTATATTTTTGAAGTAGACGAGTCACATTGGTACATTCCATGCTAAAACAAGAAAAGCAGTATTGTAAGAAACAGAAATAACTCTTTAACAGCTGTACATGAAAAAACTGACCCCTGGATTAAAAGCTGTTGACTGAGGTTAAATGATATTTTGCTTTTGGCTTAAATAGTGTCAGTGGTTCACCTAGAAGCATTTGTTCCAGTTTCAAAAAAGCTGAATATAATGGTTCCTTATCTGTATACGGAGTTTGTACAGTGCTGTTGCATTCGTGGATGGACACCAGAGATGGTCATCAATAATGGCAGTAATCTGTTCCCTATTTTGAGGTAAATTATTCCCACATTCAAAAGATGCGATTACAGTAGCCCATGAAGGTAGAGAAAATTTAAGAGATTCACATCTTCTCAGTAACCTGTGCTACTAAATTTAAAAACTCTGCTTAGTGCCAAAGAGATATGCTGAACTATATGCATGAACTACTAGGAAAAAGGCTGAGACAGAAACTATGTAAGACTTTGCCCCTTCTGAGTACCTTCCATGCACATGAAGGTCTATCTTTAGATCTTAGACGTTCCATAAATCAGAAAAAGGACAATTAACCCCTGGCATTGTCTTTTTCAAGAAAGATCATGAGCAGCTCCTTCCATCCTAAAAGAGAGCCTGAGTAACTAACCATTGTCCCTTGTAACTCTAAAGTTATAGGGACTTTCTGCTGATGAAAGTGAGTTTGAGGCCACATGGCTGTGAAAACTCTCATGTATCCTTCTCCCAACCAATGTGGTTTTTTTAGCTCTTGTAGTCTGAGCAATTTCCTGTTCAATTCATTATACTTTGTACACCCACAGTTCAAAGTGTGCTGTTCCTTGATACCTACTTCTTCTATCACCTACCATGAAATTTCAGCACCACTGTCCTTCCCAAATCCTGAAGCATACTGTCCCATCCACACTGAACTTCAGAGGCTGATGTTATAGCTTGAAGATTTTGCTTGCAACTCAGCGAGATGAAAGGCTCCATATAGTTGCACAATGACATCCTATTACCATGGTGTTCAATTGGGAGAAGTCGCACACAGAGAAAACATTCGCCTGGACGCTTTGTACAAGTAGCAAAGAACCCAAGAGGGTATCCAATTTCTAAATACTTAAAATTAGGAGATTTACTACCATTCAGAGAGTACTGTAGCTCTGCCATCACAGTAACAAGTAGCAGCAATACCACTGCTGAACCAAATCACATTTGCAGTCTCCCAGCATTGTATTCAACAGAATATGTCTGAATGCTTTCCATTTGCTAGCACATGAAAGAAGGATGTTAACTTAAATGAGAAGTAGGGACACAGGATTATACTCATCTCTTATTTATACGAAAGAAACATAGAGGGAAAATCATGAATGCACTTTTTGAAATATAATACACAGCATATATTCTCTAATGTTCTGCTGTGATTCAAGGCAATTCAACCTTAATCAAACTTCAGAACTCTGGTCATTCATTTGCAAATGTTAAGGGTTTTCTTCAAAAAAAGAAAAGAAAATAAATCTGTGACTATTGATATAATTAAGAACTATTCAGCAGGTTGCTATGGAAAACTTTTTTTCAGCTAACTCAATATCTTTACAGAGTTTTCAGTTACTTAATAGTTCATTGGAAGTAGAAGATAAGTATTATGTTTAAGAATCTTCATGGTTGGCCTTTTTAAGATAGAGAAAATATTTGTCCTCATTAAAAGAAAAGCAAAACTTTAAAGTGTTTCTATCCTGGCTTTAAAGAAAAAAGAAAAAAGAAAGAAAAAAAAAATAAAAAAAAACTTCCTCTTATATTTATCAGATACTTGCAGGGAAAAGAAAAGTAATAAGAACACCAAAGGAGGAAGAATCCCAATCTATATGGAGTGAGGGGCTAATTTATTTCTTTTTCTTTGCTTGTGTCATTTCATTTTGATTGCTCTTTAGAAACACTCATCTCAGAGGAGGAATGTTTGCTGCTGGTGACCGGTTTTCGTGCTGAGTCATTGCATCCTCTAATTTGGAGATTTAAAAACAAGCATGTTGACTTTGTAGCCTGGTCTACAGGAAGCAAGGGAACTTAGTTTGGAAATATGTTTTCTCAAACAGGTACTGATAGTGGCTCAAGGATGCAGAAAACCCCTTAAAATGTTTTCCATGCAGTTTCAGAAAGAGCTTGGGGAACTTTCTTTACTTTAGAGAAATTTATCATTTTAACAATCATTCCTTCTAGCATGCTCATAAAACACCATGCAGCAATACACAACACTGCTCTGAACTGTGTAAGTGCTTGTTTAGGTAAGATTTGCTCCAGCCAACAGCACTGTTTTAATGTAAATGTGGATGAATGTCACTGACAGATACCACCTAGCCCTGCTCCTGCTGTTCCTAGACACTGAAATCTCCCCAAATTCTGTTTGTCCGAAGTGAAAACTCTATGTCCCAAGGCAACAGAAATCTCTAGAGCACCCTCAGTTAGATGTGGATTCAACAATCCAGAAGAGAAAGCAACAAGAGCTAGTGTGGCCACAGCTACTGGGCCCAACCAGTACAGCCTACATCCCACTTCAGTTCCCATGCCTGAAGTTCACTGTTGGCTGGAGCTACATTTACAGGCACTTTCTAGGTTATTCACAGGTAGATCAATTCTTCTCAGTGGTCGATTACGAACGGAGAAATATGACGCCGATTACTCCCCACGTGAACCGTGAAACATCTGTTTGTTTTCACCGGCTGTATTTCAGTCAGTTTCTTTCAGGGTTAATTAATCACAATAAACGAGAACATGTTACTGAACATATTTAAGATGAATTGTCGTGTTTGGGGCCATGAGGATCTGATGATTTCTATTATTACCCTGTCTAAGCACTCATCTTTCTAGGGTATTCAACCTCTTTGGTTTATCCATACTCCAGCACTGGATTTCAGCAAGATGCAATTCCCTTTTCTGTCACCTTCCCCTCCCTATTTGGTGTCCAAAACACCCCATATCTGTTGGTAGGGAAGAACATGCACCACTGTACAGCCATCTCAGCAATACTGAAGCTGCATCCAGCTCTGCTGTAACAACAGCAGCTCCAGTTGCTAATGAGATTGGCATGATTTGGGCAAGGAGTAGTCCAACAATTTGCCATTTGCATGGATATAAAGGAAAGAAAAGTTTTGCACAGTGTAGTTTCATATCACACACAATTAGCCTGAGATTTCAGTCTTGACTATAATCTCAGGTTAATTTTAGATGATCCTTTCAAATAGGATTCCTGAAGACGTGACTTACAAAGAACTGTTGTTCGAATATCACATTCAGTGCTTGCTAAGTAGTTCAACCCAACTATGCAAGAGTTAAAAACAAAGTCCTAATCATACAGAAAAAAAAAAAAAAGAATCCAAAGTCCATTGTTAGCAGGGAGAGGCAAGCACAAACAGCAGTTAGCAAATGCTAAATAGGACATGCAAAAAGACTTCCATCACGTAAACAAGGATAATTATAGGGTTACAGAAAATTCCCACAGAGTAGCAGACAAATTTGAAAAGTCATATTGCTGACAAGGACAGCTACTGACAGAAGACCCCTTCTGGTGCTAGAACAGAAAGGTGGACAAGAACATAAATGACATTTCTGACTTTTTAAAAGAGCGCAACAAACATACAGTAGTATTGCAAAGATTATGAGATGGACCTGAACAAATTCCAGTCTGTGTTTAAAATTAGGATATCATCAGAACCAGTAAAAGCAATATTTCTTGCCCCATTTTGCAAGGCCCCATGACAGTAACCACGAGGACTGACTTTTGGGCACTCCAGTAGTAACCCTAACACACCTACCGGGCTCATCAGGTAGTCTTTCCTCTTGTCTCTGTCCATCCCTTTCCTCTGCTTCTTTTTTTATTGTAAGAGACTTTTTACCTCTCCACCATTAGTTGTTAGACTCACAAGACAGAGAAGGGTTCAAAGTCAAGTGCCAGAATGCAAACAAACAGTGCAAAGGCGTAACTGTAAAGACAGAAGATGCTATAAAGATGATTAAAAAACAAGTAAAGAAAAGTGAGAAAAAATGCTGGAGCTTGAAAGCAATAATAAGTGGGAAACTAAATACTGCACATTGGTATGTATTTTGATGGACTTATTCTCTGCAGAGCTATGTAATGTTGTAACTCTTAATACAGCAGCACAGAACAGGGAAGTATGGGTTGTAATTGCTTGGGCAGAGTTATGAGGTATGCAGGCATACGTGAGCTCTTGCACACAGACCAGAACAAACACGAACACTTATTGTTGATTTGATAAAGAAATACAGCATATTTTGTGTTGTGCGCCAGCCAGCTGCCAACTCACTGCTAAACTGAATGTGCCTACAGTCTCTACTGAGTGGTCTTGCTGCCCCACACAGTCTGAACTGCTCATTACTGGTTTTCCCAGAGAATAAAGGAGATCATCGTGACTAGTGAACAGTAAATGATCTTGCTAATCTGTTTAAGCATTCCTGGTTTACCTCTAATGAGAACATCTAGGTGCCCGAGATATGATAAGGGTCACATACCAAAAACCTGTTTGAGACTCTGCCTTCTCTCCCTTGACTTTGGGAACCCTCGCTTGATTATTAGTGGCACTGTCTAATTCATATGAAGAACTCACAATTTTGGAAGAATGCCAGCAATACCAATCATGAGACTTCCATGGGCAATTTCATAGAACTCTCCTTGCAGCTCCACTCCTTCACCATGGAAACTTCCTTGGAAAAAGGCTTTAGGAAAATAGGATCACTGGTGCAACCGGCATACAGCGGCAGTGTTTACTTCCAGCAGTCCTACACAGACTTACACCAACTGTTTAATACCAATATTAAGCATTGATTATTGCTAGTTGTCTATTCTTCTTTGAAAACATGGGCATATCCACATATAAGCAAGTAAAGGCAAGGTCCCAGAAACAGACGACCTTGTACCTACAGGCTTGTGTTGTTCAGGAGGCTCCTAGGCCAATTCAGGGGTGGTCTGATAGCTCTACTGTGTTTGTACTCTGAGAACTGTGGTTTGTTCTCACAGGCAGTGCTGGACTGAAACTCAGAACTGGGTGTTGCTGAGAGAAAGTGGGAGGGAGAATCCCGAAGGGAATGCTTGCAAGCAAAGCCCCTGCATTTCCCAGTGCTGTGCAAGCACGTGCCTTCTCTGGCTTCTGGCATCACACCATTTCAATTTCCTGCTGCACTCAGGCAAGAATATTTCTGTCAATCACTTTTCAATGAGCAGCCTCATCAGCATTAGTGTTTAAGATCTTTGAAACTGCAAAGAAGAAAATGCAGGTGGGTCAGTACAGAAGGCATTACGAGACGGCAGCAAGTTTAAAGTATTTCTGTTTAAAGTTGACCTGCTTTAAGGAGATTAGACCAGATGACTGACCCAAATTATCTTTGATTCTATGAATTGTGTTTTCAAACCAGTTTCTCTCAAGTTTACTCTCAACCATTCAGGTTTGTCAGAGTAAAAAGGGAGGAAATGGTATTAAACAGCAGAGTGATCCTACAAATATGTTTGTCTTAGTCTCTTCTACTAAGCAAGAGAATGTTTTAATTCATTAGCAAAGTCTCACTCTTTTTGCCTCATCAGAACAAAGGGTTTAGGACAAACGAACAGCATTTCTCCATGGACCATAATACAGTTAGTAAAATACATTCTAGAAGGAATCTGTAAAAACCTTTCATGCTGTCTCTCAAAAATTGTGCCAACCCTTTTCATGGCCAGAATACAAAAGACCATGTGAGGTCTCTGGCAACTAAGAGTAAAATACGCGTACACTAAGCATGTTTTACCTATATCAGAAAATAATATGAGAAAAAACTGAAAACCCTATAGCGGGACAAATTCTATTAATGAAAAACAGTTTAAAGCCCCCAGAACACTGATGTCATTTGGCCACCAGACCAAAATGTATCTCCTGCAGCAAGCCACCAGGACAATTAGCTGCTTTTGTCCTTTGTAGATCACCTTTAATATTTTTTTTTTAGGTATTCGCAATCATTTTAAACTGTATAAGCTGTGAGATTTTGTTGTTGTTGTTGTTTTAGCTAGTTTCTGGACAGAAACTAGTTTTTCTCTCTCTCTAAAGTATGAGTCTCATCACATAGCACAGTAAAAATAAATCATGATTTGCATTTCTCAGTAGCCTTCAAATAACTACATGGAGTAAAGCCAAAACCAGCCTCTTCACTGAAACAAACAGCTTGCATTTTCACACACCAACATTGCTTCTCCTTCATGTTAAGGATAATTTCTGCCTCCCAATTTCCACATGGCCCACTGTGCAACTTGCTACCCGCCACATTTTCTCCCTGGTAGCTCACATATAGTAAGTACTTTGAGTCAGCACATTCAACCACAACAGCAAACTTTGATAGGATTTCCTTCAACTACTGAAACATTTAGGCACGTATTCAGCTCATGACTCACAGTGCTTATCTGTCAAGTGAAACTCCCTCTGGGATGTGAAGCACCATCATCTCAATCACTTCTCCTTTTCCTCTGAAAAAACAAACAAATATTCAGCACACTTCTGAGTCTAGGTCCTTCCCCCTTTCCCATCCCTCACCCATCCCTGTCCAGAGGCAAGCTCTGGAAAACACAAAGAACCCAGGCACAATCTTTCTTGGCTTCTGCCCTGTGTTCATTATATAGGTGAAGTTCAAAACCATTTGCTTCTGCCCTTGTGTTTTTAAACACTGTAGCTCCAGAATATCAGCAAAATCGCAGCACCATTCTTCACAGTAGGTTCCTGCCTCTCATTTTGGAATGCTTTCATTCACCAAACTTTTCACCACGTCCTCATACTTATATAGCAGATTATTAGACATTCAGCCCTTATAAATAACAGGTGTCTTCAAACAGGAAAGTTGGTTTTTTTTACCCATTTTTTTTAATGTAGAAAAGTCCCTCCAAACTACTGTGAAGTAGACAGAAATGAAACAGGTGCTAGAGACACTTAACAAGAGCTGCCCATGGTTAAGCTACAGAATTTAACAGGGAAAAGAAACAAAGAGGAGATGGATTTGTGTCTGAAGAGCTACATATGTTCCTTTACTTTTGTTTTTTTTCTGAGAAACAGCTCAGATAAAAGACATCCATACTTGTTCACAAGGTAAGTAAACCTAAAGCAGACATGTCATCTACACACAAATGTTAAATTGTTCTACCTATTCTGGGATAGTTAAAACAACACCCCAGTGTAGCTACTGCCATGCAGGCAGCAGAAAACAAACGTGGTGCAGGGCATGTAAATTTGCAGTTAATTTTGTTGGCTTAGATGTTTTGACAAAAACTTCAATGCTTCAGCTGAAATAGTTACTCTGGTATGAAGATATGCAGTCCATAACTGCAGACATTTTGAAGGAGTAGGAATCCTGAACTACTGTAGTTCTGGGACTGTATTATCTTCAGCAACTTCTTCCACCTGGATTTTCTCCTTTGTACAAAGCTACTCACCAAATGGAATTTCAGAGGAATATCAGATTGTCATCATGGCTGTATTTGTTAAAACATAGAATAGAGACTTCCTTGTAAAGAGTTAGCTTTGCTAGTCAACAGAGTAGCTTGGCTATTTTTTCTAAGACTGCTGGCCAAAGAAAAGAAATAAATGAAAGAAGCTGTCAGGAAGAAAGCCCGGGCCGATAGCAGGGACAGGCAGGGGCAGACACAGAGATGAAGAGAGATGTACTGTGGATAAGGAAGTAGAGAAGTCTGAACTTCAGAGGAAGCCGAGGATAAACCTTGTGAGTGCAATAAGAAAGGAAGTTTCCATACGTGCCTAGAATTGCACCTGTTAATCTACACAATGCAAACCCACAGGAAGTGACTCAGTGGTCAGAGCCAGACACACAAAAGGAAGCATCCTATATTCCAGGAAAAGGTATTTGGCTTATGTGTGGACATAATGTTTTTGTTCAGGTCTTGAACCTCAACTGCCTTTCGTTGTGTTTCTCATATGCAGCAGTTGCCCACTTCTAACTTACTATTTTTAACTCAAGCTCACCAAAGAAGGAAGAGCAATATTTGAGGAGGATTGCAGTACTTCATCTGCATTTATATGAAAGAAGGACTGGAACCACAGTGCTCTGAGCATCTAACCTAGCCCAGTTTCTCTGTGTGTCTTCATCCATAACAAGGCAGTAAATAAAAGTGAATAAAAACTCATTTATTTGATGTTCCAGGCCAGGAATGAAGTGGGAAGACTATACTGCTCACACTGAAAATAGTTTGTGTCGTATCTTTTTTCATTATGACTGATGCAAAAACATCACAGTATAGTGCTGTTCTGCCAGATATACAAATCCCAAGAACAAAGAAGGTGTTGGGCATCATGGCTACTGAATCCCATTAACTCACACAGCAACCCAAAGAGATTTTAGTGACTAACTCTGTTCCATCCCTCTATCTACAATGGCTTTAAAGGAGAAAAGACAGGATTAACTAGCTGAAGTACCTTCTGGTTATCTAAGTTACTGCAAAGCTGTACAGGCTGCCATCATTCACAGACAAGATATACACAATTGGAATTTTCCTCCAGTCAGCTGCTCTGCTATTACCTTAGAGACCCTGAATGCACCACCTGGAAGCCCTTCTTCTGAGGTCTGGCTGAACCAATGTCACAGGGACACAAGGCATGGGAGGAGCAGCAGTTACCAGAAGGCCACCTTCATGCTACCCTGCTGACTTTCTCAAAGTGCCACTTGGCAGACCCATAGCATGTGACCCTCAAGGTTTTGTAGTAAAAGGCAGAAAGTTTCCAGCTCCTCTTTGACTGATATGGCACAAGCTTAAGGTCAAAACATACCAATCTCCTCTTATCCAATTGTATTTTGTCTCTGGAAAGAGTAAACACAGCCTTTGCGAAGCCTAGCATACTGTGCATAGACAATTAGAGGTTCCTGTAAAGGCTCGCTGAACACTATTTTGAGCTGGTGTTAGCCCTGAGGATGATAACTAGTCACTGTTCTTATGAGACGTGCAAAATGTCAGGCGAACATAAAGAAGTGTTGTGTTCAGGAAGCGTGTGATGTGACTAACAGAGGATGACAAGGGGTGTGGTTATCATGAGATATTAATCTCCCTTTAGTGCCTGCATGAGATGTGAGAAAACAAGTATCTCCCTCCTCTACCTGTCTCTTAGGGACATGTTTATCCACTTAGAACTAAACCTCCAAAAGTTATCATACTGCTCTTATTAAAAGCCCTTTTGGGGCAGTTGCTCAGGAAGGAAGTTTATTACAGAGATTGTGAATTGCTGTTCCAGCTGAGTAATGCTGAACATGGAACAAATCGTTTATGAAAAAGCTAAGTTCTTGACCAAAACAATGTATTTCAAGCAAGCCTAAAATTTCTTTGATGTTTGAATATGAGGTCCACAAGTAGGATGGGCTACTCCCATCTCTGATTCTCTCAGGGGACCACCTAGGTCCTTGTTTCTCAGCCTTGGTATGAAATCTCAAGGCAGATAGGAAGAAATGCATAGTCAAGAAGCCAACTGACATCTGCAGGTAAAAAAATTTCTGGATGCAAAGGCAAGAGGAAAGGAACATACTACTCTGAAGAAAACAGAGATGAAAGAAAGAATGGGGGAAGTGAGGAGAAAAGCACTGGAGGGCTGTTAGAGAAAGGGTACGAAAGATAAGTGTTGGCCAGAACAGGAAATTTAATCAAAAGATGGAACATTAGTAAAGGAGAGAGAAAGACACAGAAAGTAGCATGAAATGGACTTTGGGGATGGAGGAAAGAAGTCCAGAGCCTGGAAAAGGAAGTGAGAGACTTGAGGAGTAACTTTAGTAAGAAAGAGCAGATCAATGAAAGGAAATTAATGGAAATTAACAAACTCAGTCTGACAAAAAAAAAAAAAAAAAAGGTGAGGGGGAAAGAACCAGAAAAAAGATAGTAAAGATTTGGAAGAAAACCAGAATGAGAAGTAGATAAAGCATTTTATCCATTAGTTTTTGGCGGTTTTATGTCTTGTATGTCTCCCAGAACATCTCACAGTGAAATTAATGGAATTTTATGGAATCCAGCTATTTAAAAAAGAGAAAGTGTACAGAATCCAAATGTTCACCTCCAGCCCCCATACCCATGAGCGAGCCTTCATTTCCACTAAATATTCACCCCGCAGACTCTGGTCTAGACAGATTTACACCTGTAAGCATCTCAAACCACAAAGTACAGCTCAGCCCTTCAGAACAATAAAGCCAGAAAATGCATTCATTCCCAGAGTTCCATGTAGATTTTGCAGAACTGAAAATCAGTTTGTGGGGTTTTTTTCTCATTGCAACATCAGGAGACATATGCAATTTGTGACAAAACCAGGAAGCAGTTGGTGGTAACAGGCAATCCCATCTGCATCTCTCTCCCCCTCACACCTCGTGACAGAATAATTCTCACCACTGTCATCACCAACCATATTTTCATATCCATGTTAAAAAAACCCAGATGCCTCTATATAACATACCCAACTGTTGCTAAAAACTCAGACAAAACAGCCAAAGGGTTGGGCTTCAGGGCCTCAGGCTTATCAACGTGAGAACCAGCTGCAAGATTAAAACATATAAATTGTCCTCAGGTGAATAACCATTACTTCAAAACTGACAATTTTAACCTTCTTCAGGGTAGAAACTGCACTTGTTGGGGAGATGGTGGGAAGTTCCAGATTGATGGAGGACCCTGGGGGACAGGCGGCTTCACAGTTACAAAGACTGAGCCTTTCCCCACTTTGTTGCTGCAGGAAGCATGGCCAAAAGCAGACCAGGCCCTTGGGATGTCTCTGCTTAGCTGCAGAAGAGCATCCCATAACAACAGGGTATGTATTTTGAGGAGTACCCTGACAGCATTAAGGTAAAAGAAAGGCTAATTTTGTATCAGAATACAGTGCTAAAACCTGCACCAGCAAGGCTGCTTACACAGTCAGTAGCATCCCAGTAGTTTCTTCCATACAATATTAGCAAAACACTCCAGGAAAGTTTAAATAACCATATACTGAGGCTACTTCCCATCTGAATAATTTCTTAAAATAAAGACTGGTCTGCCTTCACTGGTGTGAGGCATGATGAGATTTCTAAATGTTCCTCAGCCTGGGAACAGACTAAAGCTGGGGCAGAGAGTAGAGGACAGTACAAGGAAATTAGATGACCAAGAAGCCATGAACAAACACGTTAAACACTTATGAGATATCCACATTCACACTGAAGGCACAAAGAACTTAACTTGCAATAGCAAAGTGAAAAAGGAAAGATACACTTGTTAAAAAAATCAAATGAGAAATCTTCTTTCCCTGTTTTTTAATGAAATGCCTACAACAAACCATTTCTATCAGATGTATTCCTGGGATCTGTATTTAGAGTACTCATAAATAAATCACAAAAACATTGGTTATTAAGGAGAATTCATTCAATGCCAGGGTCAGGCCCAAACAGTAATGGTTTAGTGATAGAAATCCTTCTTACAAAACTATCCTGAACAATATTGACTAATCATATATTCAGCTATCTAAATACAGTATGGCACTATTGTATTACCTGGAAACTCTCACTGGCTCATAGACTTGTGGGACAGGGCCTAGTTACCCAGTTAGGTTGTAATCCTTCAATAAAATATGGTAAGGCAGAGCTATGCATGTGTGTAGAGATCCACAGACTTCAGAAAGACTCCATGCAATGAAATTTTTTATGGGATTGGACCACAGTGATGATTTAATGACTGTGATGTGTGCTTCAGCTTGAAAGACAGTTTTTTAAACTCTTCTTTAACTAGGCAGTTGACTCATCAGGAAGTGAAATGCTGTGGTAATGAAGGGACATGACATACAGGTAATACACAAGCTTCCTATCATATTTTTACATGTGTAATGACACAAGCAATGTAACAGGTTGAGTACCACTGCCTGTGGTACAGATGCTTCTGACTGGAGTTTCTTGTGTCTAATATTGTGCAGCCTTGGCCTTCAGATTTTGCTCTAGCTGAGAATTCATCAAATCTTTCATATAAACCGATTCTTTGGTGTATAATGGTGTTAAGCTCACACTACAATCTTCTTCCGAAAGGTTATCAATAGACTCACTTGGACTTTAATAATCTTAAATTTCTGCACTCCTCCATTCAAACCAGCTAGTAAGTTCAAAACCTACCGTGAGTACTCTTGTGCTAGAAAACTAGGCTAATTCTATTTTAAAAATTGTCAAACTAAGCTGTTAATTCCTGAAGGGATTCCTCTCTGTAGATTCTAAAGCCCTGTTAGAGACAGCTATTTCCTTACACATGATATATTGTAGAGTTAGGGCCCTGGTAATCCATACTATCTATAACCCCACCTAAATAATCTAGTCTTCTTGAGAAATGTTTTGTAAAAAGGATCTAATTTTTCACAGGACCAGAATGGCTTTTACTGGCCAGAGACAGGGCATAATATATTTTTAAAAAGCATTGCCAAAACCTGCTCTCAGAAACATCAGGCATGAATGGAAATGAAAGTTATGTGCCTTGTCCACAGCTTAGAGTTGATAGAGAAGTGAAACAGAATGGTTTACAGAGAGAGAGCATGCAAGCTGTGGTTTCAAGTAGCACATACTGAGGGTGGGAACTTAGCTCCACTGAAGCTGACAGGAATGTCTGACCCTATGTATCTCCAGTTCCTGGAAAGTCCCATCAACAAACAGCAAGAACACATTCCCTCTGATAAGATTCTGTAACGTAGCAAATATTTATCTTTGTGACCAACAGTTTCTGTTGCTTGTTTTATGATGTTATAGAATACTTGGCTCTGCACCTGAATTGGGGCAAGGTGAGCAGCCTCACTGCCTGAGCACTAACCTGCTCTCATTGCATCACGTACCCCCAATTCTCCTCCGTTTGAGTTGAGATCCCACTGAAGCTGCTGCCAAAGCACATGAAAGGGTTGGCAGTAGTGCTGAGGGTAAAGGTTGAAGATATCTTTCACAATATCACCATCAGTTTGTTCATCAAGAATAATTCAGGAAAAAGGCCGTTTCTTAAGGTAACTTTTGTAACAGCTTCACTTGTTACAGCATTCTTAGGACTGTAATCTGAATTTCAGTGCCATAGTGGCGAACTCTGGAAGGAATCCACTATAAGGAAGATTGAAATAAATACTCAAAACTGGATTTTTTTTTTCTCCATCAGAAAGATCTTTTGACTAAATAAATGGACTGGAGATACATATTTTGATGGCAAAATGTCTTGAGAAATGGACCGAGTTTTTAGCAGCTCTTCCCTCCATGACTATGGCAAAGTCTGACTGCACACCCTATTGCAAGGCACATCAGGGTGAGGAGATACACAATCTGAGACGCTGCCATCCCTACAGTGTCAGTGAAGCAGTTCAATAACACACTGAACAAACTATATAGCTATTAATTCATTGGTTTTAGAAAGGTTCTTCCATGCATGCCTTTTCCTTACCTAGGTAAAGGTGCAAGAAGCAGAAGCCTGAGGTAGTGTCATGTTTTAACAGGCTAAATTCCCACCATGAAGTCATACCCATGATTCTCATTTAAGGTATGCGGTTCCATGCACACCTTAAAGCACTGGCTTAGTTTGTGCTAAAAGACTACATTTCTTCAGGCTGAATTGCACAGAGAAAAACAGCTTCAGTCAATAGTTACATTGCTTTCATTGGGTCAATCGAACAAAGGGTTGATTGATTGACCCACCTTCCCTTTAGTCATGTAACACTGAATGAAACAAGGAACAACCCTTAAAATAAGTGACACCTGGTTACTCTGTTCCCCTCAGTCTTGGTATTTCTCATTTCTGGTCTAGAAGAAAAAAATCATTTGTTTCCCAGTTTGAGCTCTGAAAACATGTAAAATCTATTCCTTTCACAGCAAATGTATCAGGAATTATCAGAAACTCATAGACTCAGGCACCTGTGGGGTTCTAGATCTAGCCCCTGTGAAGAATAAATCATTCCAACCTGGGATGAAGCCAGCTGGAAGGTATTTCCCCATAACCGCATCTCTGCTACTTCCTCAAGGACTCTTTTCGGGGTCACTGTTTAGCCTTTCTGGATGTGTTTCTTTGACAAAAAAATCTTTGATGCAATAATACACAGTCATGTGAGAGATCATCATAACATTAATGTGAGGAGTATATGATCTTTACAAAAGAACACAGAAAAACCTCTTTTTTCACTTTTCAAAATGACCACTATTTCACTTTCATCCTAACAATTCTCACCATTTTTCTTAGGTTAGACAAAGTTACAGTGTAATTCAGTGCATTACAAAATATCAGAGACTGAAAGAGAAACAGTTCGCTTGTCCACTATGCTTCCCTAGTACAGTTATCATTCCAAATTATTTAAAAACTCATTTTCTGCAACATCTGCCGATAAACATAGAGGAGATTAACATTTAAAATTATGTTAAATGATAACAAAGAAATCCCAAGTGATACAAAACTAATCTGACTTTGCTACAAACATAGGAACGAAGACAAAATTTGCCCAAAACCTTGAGGTGCAGATTTCCTTTGAATCCTAAAATGTTTGTATGACCTTGTATTACAGCAAAAGTAACAGAAAGTAAGGGACAGATGGATGCACACTTTGGACTCAGAAATCACCAAATTGTTTGGGTATTTCTACAGTTTTTCCACTTCTTTGCCATCCCCAGTTACCTCATTGGAGAGCATCTGAGGTCAGTCATGTCTTGTGGTTGAATAAACACCACTCCTGTCAGATATTTTGCCCAGGTTAATGTTTGGCAGCAGAATGAGTCCCATTCTAAGTTGTTTATCACAATGACTGTGATAACATTACTTTGGCAGAACCTGTGGGTTGTCATTTGTTTTTCCAATGCACACAACAGTCTGCATATAGTTTGTTGAAAGGGAGGCATGTAGGTTCAGTTTTAAAATTCAACACAGAAGCTTTGTTTTACAAAAAAGTAATAAAATGTTCAGTGTGGATAATGAGCACAAGGTCTGAGTCTATCTGCTTTTCTGATCATGCACAAACAAATTTCTCTTTCAAATACTCTCCTGCATGCACTGTAATCAAGCCAGTCCACAAATAAATCAGCATTGTCCTTGATTGGTTTTGTCCTCTCTGCTGCCAGATATGAACCCTTCATAGCGACCTGAGAGTGACATGGCCACTGATTTCAGCGGGGCCCAGATTTCAATCTTGATCTTCTCTAGTCCAAAAGAAATAGCTGAGTGTCTTCAGGGACCCAGGTACTCACAGAGAAATTCAAAACACTTAAAGACATCGTGGCAGTGCAGGGTTGTCAAAGTAGCAGAGAGCCTTCCATATTGATTAGTTCCATGTTTAATGTATATGATACTCTTGCAGTGTTTGCAAATAACCTTTTTGTATGAAAACAGCAATGGCTTAGTCAAAGCCAGATCAAAGAGGCACGCATGATTCACATCCACTAAATAAACACTGATGCCTGATGGCAGTAATACAGCTATTTATATTCATTGCTTGATTTAACCAGTGGCATTCCTTTAATATGATAATAAGCACAGGCTGTTTGCTATGAAAAAAAGAGACTTGAGTGCTAAACTTGCTCTTAACACCAAATGAAAGTGATATTGGTGGGCAAGTTGAAATGTGCTAATTAACTTCCACTAGACAAAATCAGAAGTTTAATTTTAGATTATGCTTTAGAATTTCATACGAACAAATAAGCAGGCAGCTTCAGTGGGAGTTAAGCACCTGAATACATTGAAAGGTCTGGTAGCCAAGTCCCATCAGTGACCTCTGTTTCACTGGAAACACAATCCTGCAAATCTATCACTTCATCTCCTTCATAGTATTGGTTTGCAAAAATGAGGGCAGAGCACTCTTTTAATTGCATTGTCATCAGTGACTACAGCCCTAACACCTCAAAGACCAGCACTAAACTGGTCTGCAACCAGCAAATAGCTCACAGGAACAAGTATCAGGAAGGCAGATGACAGACACCCCCCCTCTGCTGAAAGGGAACCTGAGCTGGCATTGTACCACAGACGCTCTTGGATGACCTGCACTCAGCAAAAGGGCCTTCCAGATCCTGCTCTTCCACAGCCACTGCTGGTTACTGTCATTTTGCAGGCAATCCTCTGCCTGTATTAGTAATCCGTACTACTTGACCAAAAGAAGAATGAATGCACCAGTACGAAAACACTTCACAACACACAAAATAACCTGGAAGAACATGCTGAAAAACTGTCATTGCATTCTTTCCCTGCTGAAAACAGGATACTTTGTCAGAAGTACCTTTGATGTGGTCCACTATAGCTTCCCCCCACTTATCTCTTATGTGATTTACGTGGCACATTAGTGACTACTGTAAAAGCAGTTTCAGTTTTATCCAAAAATCATCCATGCTGCAAGAGTATGCACACTTCACCATATATAGGAATAACTATCTGATTTTTAGTGGTCAGCTGTGTCCTTAGGCAACATGAAAATCGTGGTGAAATCATTAAAACCACACTAACAACGAGATAGTATCAGCAGAATCACGGGATCTTTTGAATTTGACCACAAGATTCATAACTACAGGAAATTCTAGTAGACAACCAACAATGAAAAATGTTCCAGAATGCAAAGTCTGATGGACATTGCACTCAGGATGATATGCAATTATTTTGAGAAAGTCCAGAGCTCTATGGATCTGTCTCTTACTCATTGGGAACTAACCCAATGTAAACAGAGTGGACAGACTATCTCAATCTACTAGCACCATCACAGGAATAAATGGGGCAAAACTGAAAAAAAAAACCCAAAAAAACCCCCAGAATTCCATGTAGACAAGGCTTCAGTCTCTTCTTGAAGAGCATTACTTATCCATGTTTTCTTTCATTATTCCACTTTAATAAGAACAATATTTTATCTCCTCTGAATACCTGAAGATTTGTAAACACTACTTCCATTTGGGTTATGGAGGAACACTGTAGATTTGTTTTCATTCAGTTCTTTTGGCAAATTTCTTTTTGAAACTGTGACATGTCACAGCAGAGGCACAATAAATTTCAAATCTGTGACTTTTTCCTCAACCTTCATGTACACATTTGCCTTTCTCCATAATTTAGTACTAGCTGATCTATTGGTAAAACTTATCTGATTTGGATAAAGACTGTTCTTTGATGGCCCCATGTGCCATAAAATAGCAGCAGAATTCTATTTCCTGCATTGCAGATAAGGCTGCTTCAGTTTTACAGTTGTGCTTTGGCTTATTTGCTGATTTGCTTGATAAACAGAACAGCTTAAAGCCTTGAAGGAAGATGAATACATGTTGTGTCAGATGAACACAAGAGTAACTGGGCTACTAGTACCTCAAAGACAGCTTGTACTTCCTTCTTAAAGAGCTGCAAGAGAAATGAATTTGTTATTTCTCCAATAATTAATAAATAATTACTCCAATAAATAATAAATAATTACTGTAACCACCAATTTTGAAAGATATTTCAAGTCCTGACATATGTCCAACTTACTGATAAAAAACATTAATTGCAACTTGAAGGAAACACAAATCTCTTATGAGAATTTTTCTTGGATAATTGAGGGTGCTTGAACTAAGATGCTCCTTATAACTCTTATATCCTTAGCAACATCTAACGACTCAGACCTGCTTCTTCAGAGGTGGATTTGACACTGTCCCACAATCACAAATATACAGATGTAACGGTGCACTTGCAGACCACAAATTGTTGCCTTGACTCATAACCATATTATCTCGTGCAAAGATACCTTGAAAATACATCTGTTTCTATGGCTTCTGTCACCTGGTTGGCATGGGGGAGATCCCCCATTGTCTCAGACAGCTGCATTCCTCCTTCATTAAGAAACCATTATTAGTTTCAGGTAACTATTTTCATCTCCTCTGATCCCTTCTGTGAGGTTTAGGATCAATCACAGAGTCTTTACAGACCTAATGCTGAGCTGGACTGAAAATTAATTTTAGGGTCCTTAACATCTAAAGAGTTTGGAAGGTAGGTATTCATATCAATGAATTTTATTTAGTTATTCCCCCTGTCTTTGAAGAGATTGCATACTGATGTTTCTCTATAAATGCCTGAAGACTGTTCTCATGGCCTTTATGAAGTTGCTTAAACTGAAAAATGTCTGTAGGCAGTAAATGCCCTTCAATGTAACTTTGAAAATACATTAGATTCTCCAGGAGTCTGGCCTTTATTTGTCTTGTAGTATTTGTGTGCTGTTTTCCAGCTTCTATCTAGCACTACTTTAAATGGATGATAATTTTACTGAAAATAGTTTACCCACATCTTCCAGCAAATTGCTGTAAAAGTGATCCTAATTTTGTTACTATAAACTTGAGCTGCCCCCTGATATCAGAAGACTCAGGCTCAGTGTTGGCCGACTTGTTTGCTTTGATGGGAATATAGCATTTCTTAGAAGCAGCCAAAAATGTAAAGCTCTCCAGGAATATTGAGGACTGCTTGGGATCTGCAGAGCGTTCTCTGTATCTGTGAAGAAGCATTGCATCACAACTATTGCCAATGCAGTTTTCTGTTATCACAAAGGAAGCCTTGAGTTCAACTGCCTTGAGTGTTGTGACAAAGACAAAAAGTGGAAGCCTGATTTTACTAGCAACACTTAGCCTTACCACTCTCAAGGAAGAGACAAACACCTCCAGTGACCAGAAAAGAATATTTAGAGCTAAGCAAAAGTGAATGTTGCAAACCTACTTCTTCTAGAAGAGATGTAACACGTGAAAATTAACAAAAAACCCCAACTCATTACATATTGCAGCTGTTTGGTGTGCTGGAAAAAAATGCTGCCTGCCTACAGGAAGGCAGTCCTAGACTAGTCTCATGGATAACACTCTTGTTTCTATTGCTTAACTTCTCAAGAGGACTTTGCAAAGACACAGATATGATTATTCACAGTTTACAGCTTAAGAAACTATAAGGAAAGTGAGGCAATTGGACGAAGGCAAGCCAACGATATGGTTGTGAAGAGAGCTTAATTATCGCACTCATTCTAACCACTAATCAGCACAACCTCCAGTCCTGAAGGAAGCAGCGACAGCCTAGTAGAAGGGCTTATCTCTGTCTGGCACTCTTCCATTTTCTAAAAATGTGCTACAAGCCCTAGTTCCTGCCAGGGCAGGTCTCCTTGCTTTAGGCAGCACGGGGGAAAGTCCTAAGGCTCCTTGGTGAGAACCCTCCCTAGCCCTTCAGTTTTGGTTCCAAAGAGAAATATAGTCTCCCACCCCTCCAACAGGACTGTCTGGGGAAGAGTCCAGTTGGATCAACAGAGCCAAATAATGGAAATCACCAGGAAAATGCAGGCTACATTGCTGAAACTATTACCTAAGAGTGACCTCCTGTGTCTGTACCAAGTGTTTTCATCTCTTTATGGAGAACAGCTGACTGTGAAGCCACAAAAAGATATTTATAAAAAAATAAAATAATTCTAAGGAAATGAGCACTTTTTTAATGAATTCCCCACACGCACAAGTCTTAGTGCCTTAAAATTTTATCTGTGCTGCACAACATATTCAACAGTAAACGGGCAAGTAATAAGTTCTAATAACAGCTCCTGCTATAAATTTCTGCAATTTTGTAGCACTGTGTAAAGGCAGGAGAAAGTCTATGATGTGCACGAATACTGAGGACTCACTGCACACCTGGATTGGACTGATAATTCAATTTTTTAACTTGGTTTCAGCTGTTTCTCTGCTGCATTTTACCTCCCTCTGAGACAAAACACAGAAGAATAGTAAGAATTCTTGCAGATGTCACAGGCAAAATAATAACTTTAAAAAACCAACACTGAAATGCCTTGTGTCTGTGCTCCCTCTGAATGGATGATCACCAACACTATGCTGCTTTCTGGATCAAAACAGTTTTCTACCTGCAGGTCAGAAATAGGAATCATTTGGATGCTGCCAGTATCCAAATCCAGCAGCCAGATGAATGCCCACCTGAAGTGTCCCTCCCAGGGCAGGGTGGCACTCTGTTATATACTGAACCTCTCTCCTGTCAAGGCACTATTACCATAACAGAAAGTTCCTATAACAGCAAATTCCCTGCTATAAGGCACAAGATTTCTTAAGTCTGCTGGACTCAAAATCAAAGAAAAGCATTGGAAAGATTTGATAACTGGGTGCATATGTTATCTATCAAACAGATCTTGGGACTGGTGCACATTCACAACAGCTATAAACAGCTGCTTCCTAGACAGACTTCTCTGCTTTCACAGTTTTTCCCAGCATCAAGTTGAGCCAAAAACTCAGTGTTCTGCTCTTCAGTAAATTCACACAAGAAAGGGATTGTGGTTTACTCACTGCTACCAGCTTCGGATGTTTTGCACGTAGTAAAATTGACCAGACAGACAATTTTGTAGACCAATGGGGACTGGCAGCTCCCAGCTCTCAGTTCTAGAGTTACATGGTGAGCTGGGGTCAGCACTTTCTTGGATTTCCAGCTTGCCACGACAGACATCCAGCTCTTTCACAACTCTTCCTTTCGTTCACCCAAAGCATAGCAAACCAGCAGGCTCTAAACCAAATGCATCCTGCTCAACCCTTTGTTTCTTGGGAAAACTTTTGGCCCGCTCTATCCACAATCTCCTCTAAGAGCTCTGCTGCTTGTACCTCTGTACTTAGCACCTTCCATTCCAAAGCAGTGTTAGGACCTAGAAGTAACAGGGTGCAGGTGGCAGCCCATCTCCTTAGCCACATGACAGCTCACACTAATGTTTTTTTCAGCTTATTGGCAAAGTAGGGAGGGGACAAAAGGCCTTTATCATTGCTTTGTGCAGCCTGGGAGCCAGAACTGAACCTAATTGGGTTTCTCCAGTGCCACCATGGCTGGATCGTGCCCCAGGGACTCAAGGCAGAAGCTGCAGTGGGGGACAGTGAGGGCTTAGCCTTCCAACACAGGGTTGGTTGATGAAGCAGAAGAACCTGCAAAGCTTGTAAGGGTGAGACCCAGAGGAGTCATGCCAGATAACTTTTTATTTTCTGATTTTCCTTTTTCAATTAAATTTGACATTTTTGAGGGTGAGCTTGGTTACAGACTATTAATCTGTGGCTGAGAGCCAAGGAAGGAAAACACATCAGTGGGAAGAACTGAACACTGAAAAGCTTTGTCTGCAGTACAGCATGCTAAAATGATGTTAGTGAGTTTTGAGAAACTCAGACAGCAGCAGTTTACTCCCATCTAACAAAGACATGTTCATGCACTGCTCTCAGAAAAGGAAATGGTGACATCTTCAAGCCTATTTTCTTCCTTTCTTTTACATTCAAAAGGCATACCAGCTAGTGAAAGCTGAGCACTAACTGATATCTGCCACCAGCTGGGCAAAACTGTCATGATCAACGTAAAGTGAAAGGCTTGAAACAGAATGAGAACATCTCACTGGACCTCTTGAAATAGCTGAATTTCCACTTTCAAGCAAACAAAGATCAGATGACAGATTCAGAGGATAAAAATGAGAAGTGCCATGATTTTAATCTGAAATCTGATTATCTACAGCAGCAGGAAGAGATTTGGATTTGAGAACTAGTTTGTACATTATTCTCTGAGGTATAAAGCTAAAAAATGAAAGCAAACAAAAAAAAGTATTATGAAGTGAAACTACCACTTAGTTGTACAGCATACTTTTGAAGATGCGGTTTTGACACCCAATCCTTAGGGTCTTTGTTCACTTGTTACTCAGGAAAACAAAATTCCATTTCAGCAGTGGAACAGAGAAAAACATTGAGTTGCAAGTTCTGGAAAGATCCAAGATTTGGATTTGAACATTATGTCTTGGATACATTCCTTAAAAGAAATAAACAAAATGAAACTAAAACCACGTGGTGGAAGTTAAACAGGCATCTGTAATCTTAGAATGAACAAGTGTCAAACGAAAGTTTTCTCTGGAAGTTTTGGGAGCACTTCTTCTGTCATGTGTCTCTCACATCCAGGAAGAAGCCCTGGAAAAGATTTCCAGTCAAATAGGAAATGGAAAGTGTTCGGCACCAGACAAAGAGGATCTTTGCAGAAAATTTTCATTGCGTGTTAAGGCTTTGATCACAACCAGGCAGTAATGGGATACAAATTGCTATTAAAACAAGTTATCAGTGTGAGAACTGTAGAGCAAAATTAAGGCAAAAAAGTGACCTCACTGGTAAAGATTATAATCCTCCTTCAATGCCAGTCCATTAATGATAGTAGTTGCTACAGCTTTTGATCACAGGGTCTTAACCCTTTAGCTTAAGCTATAATTGCTCATTCTTGCTGGAAGTCATTCGTGTGCCAGTGAGGAAGGGTTGGAGGAGTCCTTTTATATCACTAAGCCAGCATGTAGAAGGCTTTTCTTTAATTGCTGCTCAGTGAATCATGGTTATGTATAAGATAATTATGAGCGGTCTGTTTAACAAAACAAGAAATAGGGCTTTTTAAAGCATTTAACCACTGCTGAAAGCTCTAAAATCAGACACCAAGCTTGTTCCTTCTATACCTATTTTTTGACCCTGTCTGTCCTGCATTTTTGTCAAGCAAAAAGAAAGCTTGCAGTGAAAGTCACTTTTCTTTCTGTGTAAGACTCATAAGCACGATCTCATAACGCATTGCAAATATGATCAAAGAGTACAGATGTAGGCAATAAAAAAACAATGGTGAAATTATACCCAGCTGATGTATTCAAGCACTGCCATTAAAGAAACCCTCCTGAACTTTAATGCATTACAGAAGTGAAAGCATTGTCAGTGCAAGGGGGCTGTTAAAAGAACAGGTCTTCAGGTGAGTAGTACTTCCCACAGTAAACAAGTGTATTTAACTGGTCCGAGAATAATTACTAAACAGTTTTAAAAAGCAGTCTCATTTACAAAGAGAATTTTAGCTCTGCAGTTCCAAGGACACAGGCTCCAATCCACACTGTTCACCAGTCAGATATTTTCATACATGTTCTAGATTCAGTTCTACAACAGTGAGTGAAGGGGAAGCAGGTCGAACCTCATCTCACATATGGCAAATGAGGGCATGGAGATTCTGAAAAGAATCTAATGATTTTTGTGCCCAAGTAGACATCCTGGCAGCAATGCTTTCCAGAGAACTTGCTGTCATACAGGGCTTCACCTGTTCAGAAAGCACTGGTCCCACTGTCTTGAGATAGAGTTGTAAATGTCAGCACAGATGTATATTGGGACAAAAGCCTAACAGAAGGCACAAAGAAAATTGTGAAAAGAGAGTGAGTAGTCACTTATGAAAAGTTTTGTTCATGTCACTTTCCATGACATCATATGGATCTCTGTGTCAGCAGCAGGAAAAAAACCTCATTTCTTCAGGACATCCTCCAGTTATCTTAACCATGAAACTACATGCATCTCAGCACCCAATTCAGTACAAAGTCCTAATTAGTCCACAGAGTATGCAGTATGCCCACCTGCAAGCAGGGTTTCCCAGGAGAAAGAAAAAGAAAGTATGGACCACGTAATTAAAGACTAAGCCATACGCCACACAGAGGAGGAACAATTTCAATCCTATAGACAACCTGATTTCAGACTTTTCTAACTTTTGATTCTATATCCTTTTGTAAGTTATTCCACCCACAATGAGGAAGCTGGAGGAGAAAGGAACATGATGGTTAAGCATAGCAATCTGAAGATTCAGAATGCTACAATAGTCAGAAAAGACACATACACACAAACACACACTCTGAATTACTCTGAAGTTTCCAATTTTAAGTAAAATTTTGCTCAAGTATTATATTTAGCTGCATAGAGGGAGAGTGGTTAAAGACTCAAAGACAAATCAACAGCTGCAATGACTAATTTCAGCTATAGGTCAGCCCATTTTCAGGATGTGAAGAGAACACTATGTCAGCATTCTTCAGAGCAGAGTGAACTGACTCTAGATGACCACAACCCTCCATGGATTGCTTCCCCACATGCTTATTGGGGTTGATACAAATGTTACCTCCATCTCACCTCTCTCCCTTGAGTAGCACCCATTGCCGGGCTCCCCATCCTGACCTGCTGCCACACAAAGCAGGCAACAGCAGCAGCGTTCAGGATAGGCATGAAGGAAAAGGGCAGAAAGGAAGACAAATGGAAGGGAGAAGGGGCATGAAGTTGAGCTGAAGAGGACCAGTGCTGCTCTGCTGTGACAGAGGAAGGAAAGAGGCCCAGTTTTGAAGGCAGGAAGAGGTTTGTGGTGGTTTGGGCAGCACTAGCAGTACCATCTGTGAGCATTTCATAGTCTAGATCTCATGGAGGCATTGCACTGAGTCACTGAAAAAGATACTATAACGAATGTGCTCAGATGGAGGGCTTTTTCATTAAAAGCTGTAGGAATCAACAAAGGCCTCTGCTTACTTGCTTTTTTCTTTAATTGCAAAGTTTCTCACTTTGTTCTAACTCCCAACAGGTTTTCATTCCATTCATTGGACAGAGGATCCATCCTCTAGCTATGTTTAATGCCTATAAATTCTCATAAAAATCTTTGCAGGAGAGTGACAAAAAAAAATCTGCCTTACATTAAGTGGGGACTTGAAATCCTGCAGGAATAGCATTTTTATGACAAATTATTTGTATTTTTTCTTTCAGTGTCAAATCAACTAGTGCATTTGCAGCACCTAATTGAATGTCACAGTTGTTACTCAAAGCCAAGCAAGATAAAGAATATTAAGAAAAGAAGAGGAAGCAACATAATTCTCATTCTCTTCACTTTTTCCTTGAAAGACCAAAAACCACAATAAGATAGGCTTGATTTTCATGAAATTTGGGATCTGTATAAGCTAGGGAAATAATTTTGTTTGAACTTTCTGGCTCTTCTGTTCAGTTTTAGAATAGGATACTTCTAAGTCCCTTACAACATTAAATACAGGCTTCTGTAGTTGAAGCTTCTGTCTCACTGATATTTCCATGACATCGTGTCCAAATCCTGATTATATTTCACTTAAATTGTTAATAGCTTTTGCCACAGATCAGAGTCTTTGCATGTGAGTTTCTGAACAGTCTTACTGCTGTATTAGTCTGAGCTCAGGAAAATACACCACATTCTGCCGTTCTACCACTCCCCCTCCTCAGCTAGATAGGGGAGAGAAAATATAGCGCAAGCCCTGTGAGTCAAAATAATGACAGGGAGAGATTGCTCACCAATTACTGTGTGGGCAAAACAGACTTAGGGAAAAATTAATTTAATTTATTCCCAATCAAATCAGTGTAGGATAACAAGAAATAAAAACTAAATCTTAAAACACCCCTCCCTTCTTCCTGGACCCAACTTTACTCCCGATTTCTCTACCTCCTCCCCTCCAGCAGTGCAGAGTGACAGGGAATGGGGGTTGCAGTCAGTCCATCACACATTGTCTGCTGCTCCTTCCTCCTCAGGGGAAGGACTCCTCACACCCTTCCCCTGCTCCAGCACGGGCTCCCTCCAATGGGAGGCAATTCTCCATGACCTGCTCCAGCGTGGGTCCCTTCCACAGGCTGCAGTCCTTCAGGAACAGACTGCTCCAGCGTGGGTCCCCCATGGGACCATAAGTCCTGCCAGCAAACCTGCTCCAGCCTGGGCTCCTCTCCACAGAGCCATGGGTCCTGCCAAGAACCTGCTCCAGTGTGGGCCTCCCACAATGTCACAACCTCCTTTGAGTGCATCTGCTTGCTCCAGCGTGGGGTCCTCCCCGGGCTGCAGGAGTGTCTCTGCTCCCCCATTACCCCCATGGCTGCAGGGGCACAGCTGCCTCGCCACGGGCTGCACCTGGGGCTGCAGGGGAACCTCTGCTCCAGTGCCTGGGGCACCTCTTCCTCCTTCTTCACTGATCTTGGTGTCTGCAGAGTTGTTTCACATATTCTCACTCCCCTCTTCCCCCTGCAATTGCTGTCCTGCAGCAACTTTTTCCCCTTCTTAAATACATTATCCCAGAGGCACCACCGCCGTCACTGATGGGCTCAGACTTGGCCAGCAGTGGGTCTGACTTGGAGCTGGCTGGCATTGGCTCTGTCACACATAGAGGAAACTTCTATCAGCTTCTCACAGAAGCCACCCCTTTAGCCCCACTGCTAGCAAAACCTTGCCCCATAAACCCAATCCAAACACAAAAGAGAAGACAGTTAGGACAGAGGATCATCCCTCTAGCCTTTAATGCAGTAAAGCTCTGGTGTAGCCTTCCAGTACGAACAAAAACCACAAAGAAAAGCTAGATTCAAACAGAGCTCAATCAGCTGTTGGAGGAGTTTACGTGTAGCACTTCCACTGACCCGGGAGTTCCCCTCCAGAGCTACATTCCTAATTATAAGGTTAGTATTTGTCTAATTTTATCACACTGTAAGTACTTTTTAAACAGAGCCATACTTCCAGAAGTAGGTAGTCCAGGGGCATACCTGGACTACCCCTAACACACATAAATATTTCCCATGAAATAAAATGAAGAACCTTTTCTTGATCCTAAAGAAAAGTACACCTGCTGAACTGTGGAAAACTATAGAGGGAAGATGGAAACACTGAAAGCAGTTTGGAAAAGAGTCAAGGACTCATTTCAAATTGCCACCTTTGACTTTGTTTTAGCAATTTTTCAAATATTATCCCTGTTCCTCCTTTTACAGCATCTCCAAAGCAATCAGAGAACACAATACAACTATAACAATAGTGTTCAGGAGTCCTTTCAGGGGCTATACTGAATTTTGTCAGCTACAGGTTTTGTAGTAAGGGATAGAAAGCCTGGAAAGACAAAATATGGAGTAAGAATGAAGATTTCTGACCTGTCTGCCAGAGAGCAGCAGACTATTTTAATAATTCAATTAAGGCTACAATTTTGTGTGTAGCTCGTGTTCCACTTTCTTTGAAGAGGATCCCCACAGAGGGTCAGGGGCTTTTCCCACTGTGAGAGATAAGCAAGGCAGACAGCACGACTGGATTTCAAAATAACTGTTTTACAATTCATCTTTGACAAAGCCATAAATTTCTGTAAGCTTCAGTCCTAGCAGCTTCCCAGGAAACTCCATACTATTTAAAAGGCTGTTATGGAAATTGGCAATCAGCTTCAAATATATTGGAAGGGGAAGGTAGTGAGAAAATAATAGGTATGTTGTTATAACTTAGCTACTGTACATCCCAACATTATGTACTCGTTTAGAGTAAGAATAAATTGAAAGCAGTGGTAAAACTGTCCATTTACAAATTAATATTTGTCAAATTTGCACTTAAGGAGATCATAGCATAGCCTGTGACAATATGTCAAACATTTTCTGAGATAACAGAAGCTTGGTGTCCTGCTATTCAGCTTGAAATCGTTCTGCCCTGTGGCATCTGGACAGATGTTTCAATATTGTGAATTCTTCTGAAACTACCAAGGGAGCAAGGAAGAACAGTACTATTCAGCTATACAGCAATAGGCAAGCATGTTGTAGTTTCTCAGGGTAAGCTTTCTGTATGACAAGATGTTCCAGTTTTCCACTCTACAAGTGGTCAAGGTAAACTTCAGCAGGGATTGCCCATGGCCAGATAAAATACAGCAAACCCTAAGTATTTTTATGTACTCTGAGATTTTATGTTGATTATTAGCTCAATTTAAAAAAAAAAAAATATGTTGGTTTTTTTTATGCAGGAAAACCTAAGTCTAAGGTGCTTATTTACTGCAGCAAAAATAGATTGCAATAGATCAGATAAAATAATAGAGATCTTATCAGGAGCTAAAGGTTTGCCACTGCTAACAAGCTACTTGTGAGGTCAGTAACCTTTTCTGTCTTAGATCCAAAGTACAGAATACTCATTTCTTCTTATAAGTGCTGCATTGCTCTGTTAATGAGTGAAGGAGACCCACTGTCTGACTTCCTTCAGGCCTGCTCTTATAATGCTGCTTGAAATGATCTCATCTATCTCAGGCTGGGCAGCTGTGGGGTCTGGTTGAGAAGCCTGAATAAGAGAGCTGCTGAGCTGAGGACAGTTTGGGACAGTTCTGTAACAGGTTGCCTTTTTTCTAGGGTGAAGAAAACCAACTCCACTTCTAGACTTACACCCAATATTTATTCTGAGTCTGAATCCTCTGCCCTTTGGTGAACGGTAGCTGAGAACTTGGATATAAACCACTGTGGGTGTTTCCATTACTGCTTCTAAGGCAGGAGGCAGCTGAGGGAGATGAGCACATATAACTGATGTGAACTTAGTAATTGCAAGTGGACTGTTGTCACCTCGTTGCAGAGAGGTGAAGGGTTACACACAAGCACGCATAACGTTCTTGTCAGAATACACAGGAACACAGAGGTGAGGTTTTCCTCATAGAACAGATGTTACAAAATAACAAAATGACACAAATTTTAGAGTCAGTGAGAGTAGAATAGAGAATTCAAATCTCAGGAGAAAAGGAATCTGTAACACAGGGCTCTCTTTTTTGCTGACCATGCTGTTGGGCTGGAAGATACTTGGAGGTAACGCCAACTGCCCAGTTGTCCACCTGCCATTCCCCAGCCTTCTTTTCCCAGACTTCCGAAAAGACTCGTTGTATCAAGTTTTAATATCTCATTCCAAGTTAATTCACCTTGCTTCTTTAATTGCAGTCTCAAGATTAATTTAGATGACTAATTTATGCTGGAATACACCATGGTTGTTTTCTTAATTACCTATACCATTGATACAAACTCAGACAATCTTTTACCCTTTGACCACAGTGCCAGGCAAAAGGATCACGGCTGAAGTGTTCCTGGTGTAGCCTCACTTTCTTCTTTCTCAGCTGCAATTGCAGTCACTCTTCCCACAGGATGGCAAGCAATTGGAGGAAGGAGGAGTGCACACTCTTCAGAATAAGGGCTAACAAAGAACAAAATATGTGAGCAGTAGGTTGTTCTTCCACTATTTTGGGATGCTTTTCCCACTTAAAGAACTGAAGGAAAAATAAACATGATCAAAACATGATAAGTCTGTGTGAGGAGCAGTTCTGACTGCAAGTGAGAACAAGATGGCTGCAGTTATCTGTCATATCAGATTAGGTAAAATATGGTCTGATTGCAGCCGATGAAATGCACTTCTCTCTGATGAGGAAGTAAGATCACCAAAGTGTCATTGTTATCTGAAAGGAGGGGAAACCCTAAATCAAAGAAGGAGTATTATCTGAAATATGCAAACCAGCCAGGAACTGAGAGGATACAATGCTATTTTGTGTTCTGGATTCAGCCAGGTCCACTGTGATGCTTAACAGGAAGGTATGGAACTTTTATTGAGGCAAGAGACATACAGCAGTATATCAAAACTATGGGCACAGACAGCAGAAACACCACCCTCCTTACTATCTCCACATTGCACTCCAGGCTGTACCTGTATCACCGAGGAGTGGTTTCACTTGATGAAATGCAGCTCTTTATAGTACAGATAACCACATCTGAGCTTCTTAATTAAATTCCTCTCATGGCTGATGGAAAACACATATGTTTCTAGTGTACAAATCATCGTAAAGTAGATTTCTCAAGTAGAACAAACAACTTGTGCCTTAAAAGGGCTCATTCCTCCCCACTGATTATGAGGGGAGCCTGGACAAGTTTAGATACTGTAGATTGTGATGCTGCATATGTCTACAGTGATATGAAATCACTTCAGCAAATAAAATTGGCTTGCTATTTACTCATTCTTCCAGCAGAAAAATAAAATCAAACTCCATCTACATCTAAAAGATTAGACACAGGCTAGGATAATGGTTCACTGCACCCAGAACTGAGTTCCCCTATGTTGAGGCCATATTTTTTTAAAAGGTGAAGTGAACCACTTTTTCTCGTGTATTATTGTGCAACCAGTCAGAAACCCATGCAGGTAGAAGCTCTTTAAAAATACATGTTACTTTCCACTACCCTTGATCATTGCCCTGTCACAGGTCTTCCCTTGTCTACAAGGCTAAGAACAAGTCCTTTCTACTCTGCCATACAGTGGCTGTGAGCAGTGATTGACAATCACAAGAGAGGTTTTCTGCAAAAAATTTGGGGCCTGAAAGAATAATTGCAAGGTTTCCTCTCTTTTCTGCCCCCTTTTGTGGTCACGGTCACTAGCTCCAGCACTCACTTTCCCTCTTCTCAGATCACCTCATCTCCTGGAAGAACACCTAGAATTGTTAGAAGAATTGCTCTTCTCCAGTCTCTCAGCTTTCTCCAGGAGGGAGTTGTTCAACAGCAGTAAGAGGCACCCACTTTAACTTATTTTAACTCAAGGGAAAAATCAACAGGAATCAATGAAGGTCACATCTCCATGAGTGATTTATCTGTAGCAGTTACAGCAGCTCAAAGCAGAGTAAATTCCATTTGTAGAGGTAATTTCTCTGTCAGGCAGAGAAGATCTGTATGAACTGCAGTGCCTGGCCATCTGCCTGCCTCGAACCTTAGCTCAATCATATTGTGTAGAGAGTTCACAGCTTACTGAAGTCTAAGTCTGTAGAGAACAATTAGACTGTCTAATCTGGTGTCTTGTCCCCCATGCAGCTTAATGTTTCACACACATACTCCATACTAAACTCCAAAACCTTAGTTAAGCCTAATCATTTAACTCCTCTTTACCTTAGCTCTTGTGAGCTACACATAAGGGGAAAAAAAAACAAACTTGCTCAAAAAAAACGTGCAGCAACCTGCAATGAATTGCTTAGGTAACATGTAGTCAATGATCCAACAGGTAAATCATCCAACATGTAGCAGAACAGGGAAAAAATCCAAAGCCACAGATAATCCAGCCAGTGGAAAAATGCCATAAGTCAGACACCCAGCATGACCCTGAACATGTGAACAAGACAAAGGCCCACTACTACTGCGTTAGTGCTTGCCACAGTCCATGCAATCTCTAATAATTCAAACAAAGAAAGAAACTTCACTCCAGAGTATATCCAAGCCAATGGCACATAAGGAGGAAGAACAAGAGCAAGTCAATCTCCTTTCCCTTTCCTCAGACCTAGATATGCAACATGTGAAAGTCTGAATGATGAGATTTAATGATAGCTGTAATGAAAAGGTACAAGGGTTGAAGGACATTGAGAGAAGTGTGGACAGTTCTTCTCCTCATTTCCTTCTCAGAGTGACAGAAACACAACTTTAGAGACTCTCAGGTAAGAGTGGACCACTTTGCCTATGCAGATATTCAGCTCACATCCATGCAGAGAGGCTGTAGGATGTCTGCCAGAACTTGAATTAAAGCCAGTGTAGTCCACTTTAAAAATAGTAAAGTCTGACAACTCCAGATCTCCTTTGGAGAGCAGTTCGACTATTTCGTTGCCTTCCCAGCTAAAGAAGTATATTTAATTTGAAGTCTGAATCTTTGTAACTTCAAGCCACCAGATCTTGTTACTTATGTCACCAAGGTTGAAAAGCTCCAGACATCTTTTCCTAGCAAAAATATTTATACACGATCATTGAGTTACCTTCTCTTTGATTATTTTAATAGTGCCTACATCTAGCCCTGATTTTTTATTATTATTAGTTCCTGTTCCACTTCTCTCTTATTCCTCTTTTTATTAAAAGCTGGCTGACTGATGAGGAAGGCAAAATGTGAACAAAAATAAGCAAATTAAGAAAATTAATCTGCACAACAAGCCTTTCTGTTTTCAGACTGGTTAGATTATTTATGCATTTTTATTACCTCTGTCCTAGTATGGGAGATTTTTCTGGCGTTAGAATTCCTCAGTTGAGATACTTTTTTATTATTATTGTTTACTGATAAACTCACAAATGTTCAGCCAGAATGAACCTAACATTTTCCCTGATAAAGGAATGAATATAACCCATTGGCATGGCTTGAAAAGTTACTTGTGAATTCTACAAGTCATGAATTTTCAGGCTTATGTAGTTTGTAGCCCTGCACAGATAAATTTAGAAGGATTTGCAATGGCTGACCAGTTGCAAATTTTATTATAAGGATTCGAGAACAGACATTATCCCTTCAGCCTGTCCTCCTCTGTGACTAAAGAAAGATTTTCTCTTGTGCTAGAAAGAGAATCATATTTCCCTCACCAAAATATCTCCAAGTGTGTTAGATGACTACCTTATTTATTGAGTCTATTTACTGCTGTTGATGGATTGTATACTAACACAATAAACAGTGTCTTGAGGGAATGAAAAATATTTCTGCTTTCATTAGGGCTCTAACTTTTCTTTTTCTAGAAACATTTTCCTTCTAGGGTCCTCAAGGTGAAAGCAGACACCATTTTGTGCCTCGCTAAAATAAAGTAAATATTTCCTTTTTCTAATCATATTGACCTTGTGATCTATCATCACTGGAATTTATATTCCTGGGAAACTCTGAGAAGTTATCATTTCCCTCTCCAGGAATACAGATACCTTTCTGAGCTCTACCTGATTCAGGCCTAGTTTAAAATGAATGGAGAATATTCTTGGTATCAGATTCTGTATCAAGAATGAAAAAGGTGAAATTAATAAAGTGTCAGGAATAATTGATATTATATCCCAGAAATGTTATTAAACTGTCAAGCTTCTGATGAATTCACATAAACATACTTAAAAGTAGGCTCAACATTCTTCATTTAAGTTAGATGCCAGCTTTATTTTCTGTTTGGGAGCAGAAAAAACTACTGGGAGAAGCCATAAGACATTCCTGTGCTGTCCAGAAAGAGATCTCACACCAGTCATGGAGGGACAAACTCTGAGTCAGGTGAAAGAACAAAGTCCACTGGGAGAAAAGCTTAGTAGGAAAACACTGCTCTCAAGAGGTTAGCTTTACAAGAAGAAAATTATCTAGCTATGAAGTCACACAAAGCTGTGCTCCACTATGTACCCAGCAAGTCTCAGGACCCCAGGGTCATCTGCTCGATCTTCCCACAGGCACTCTCCCCATCTGTTTTCCCATGCCATTCTTACACCCCTTCCTGTCAGCCTCTGTGCAGGAGGAGATGAAAGCAGATCAGATTTTAACCGCTCATTCACTGGGAAGTAGGTCTTAGACTGTGTCCTGCACAGGGGTTGGAGGAAACCTAATGAGATGTTAAAACATTAGGTGGTTTAAGTAAATGTCAGGCATGGGATGATCAAGATTCATAAACTCTCCATGGAGACTGGAGTACAGTGAGACAGATTATCAACTATGAGCCCTAATGCCCAACAGTCAGTCATTAGTACCTACAATAATGGGTCATCAGTGTCAATATGAATTTCCTGTACAGGAGCCTCCAAGATTGCTGCAAGGCATTTCGTTCATAGAACAAAGAGGCAAAACAACAGTGGGAACTCATTATTTCAGAGGTTTTCTAAACTCTTTGGATTGTATAAAATAAATATTCAAAAGAAATCATAGATGCAGTTTGATCTATACTGAAGTTGCCAAGAAGTCCATCAAGGATCCCTCACAGGCACAGGGAAAGGATAGCATTACTTTTACATCCAGACTTGCAGAAAACACACTTGTTCCTCTTTCAGAGCCTAACCTTATTTTTTCTGAAGCCTGGAACAGTTGGTGGCAGACAAATCCCTATCATTGCCTGTAGCCATTCCTCAAAATACATCAATTATCCTACCCAGTTGCATTTCAGATGAATTATTCTCTGGTTACCAAGGCAACCAAATATGTATAATGAGAGAGAACCATATTTTCTGTTCATGCATACCTGGGCTGCCGGAGCAACCTTAGAAAATGGATCACCCAAGCAATGTAGTCCCAAGGGGACACGGTTCTTATCAGCTGTGGGTTGTCTGCCTCCAGAGCCAGGAACATCACCTCCCGCTCCAGCCTGTGAGGTGGTGTTTGCAGCACTAGACAGACCCCAAGGGCTTTGGAGACCGTTACACTTCCCTAACAGCATGAGAGAAAGTAGAAGACAAGTACTCATGGGAAAAGCAGACCATACTCAAATGCCTGCAGTTAGAAAACAAAGCTTGTAAAGTCTGTACTAAGAAATCTCTGGTTTTAACTGTATTTCTGCCACAGTTCCTGTAAGGACTAGAAGATGTTTTATGCTGGTTGACACTTGCAGACAAGTTATGTTCATTATCAGCTCAACTGCATATATTGCTCACAGGCCATCAGCAGTAATTTTCTTTGTATAGGCAAGACTTCAAAGCTAAGAGGAAAAAGCAATCTATAAGCAGACTTAACACCAAAATACTTTTAACGATGTTGGTATCAGCTTGTGTGTAGACTAGTCCTATGTGATAAGAGAAAGAAATGAAGAAAAATAATTTAAAAGCTTCTTGAAGTAATCTTTTATTCCTAAAGTCAGGAAAAAACTAACATTAAAATGGTGACCTGAATGGTGACCTGCAGGCAATACATTTATTGTGAACACCACTTGCCTGTCTCTACAGTAATACTTCTTTTGTTGGATTCCAGTGTTTATTCAGTAAGTAAGAAATTCAATAAATAATAAAACCCTTCCTGTGACAGTACAGTACAACACAGTGTGGAACACCAGCTTTCTAGACCCATAAATGAAGGAATATATTCAGGATCCCAAGTTACAATACAGCTGGATAGTTTTACACACACAAAAACAGTATAATATATAGTGTCTGGGCATTCTACATTTCAAAGAGGTTTCTGTTTTCCGGAACAGCCACAGCTTAGAAACAAAGCCATCAGGGAAAAAAGGTAAGAAGCAGATATGTTTCTGCTTGACACAGGCAGAAGTGTAGGGCTCTAAACTCTCGCTTAGGAGGAAGTTTAGAAAGACCTTTGTGCCCAACTGTGACATGGTAGTTATTCCTCCTCACATCCAGTTTCAAATATACTGTTGAGCTGTGTCAAGTGCCACAGTGACATCCCAATGATAAAGCCCCTGAATATCTCTTAGATAAAGATAGAAGAAGAAATATGTGTTAATAGGAGTATGTCATGGAGTATGTAGTCCAGACCACAACCAGTCCAGCCACTGGAGCACGAGAAACAGGTGCTCCGACAGTCTGCCCCATAGATCACATGCAGGGTGGAGGTGAGGGCAGACAAGGAGCCCTGTCCTTTTCCCATCCCCACAAGCTTTGAGCTCAGGTGCAGTGTGGAAGCTTATGTAATCACACTGGACAACAGTGGGCCATCACACCTACTGCAAAAACACGAGAACCCTCAAGAATTTATAATCCAAGAACAGGAATAGAAAAGCAGGGGCTAGAGGGTAGAAATGAGAGAATCTAGAAGAGGGCTGAAATCTAGGTTTAAGATGCGCCAATAGTCTAGTATGAATTACTAGAGGAATAAAAAGGATGATCAGCTCCTCGTTACAGCAAAGTGCTACTTTACATTAGTTATCAGCCAGGAAAAGTCTATCTGACTTGCAAATTGTGAAAAGAGCAACAGTGACTTGCACAACCTTGCACAACCCTGAAGGTTAAAACACCATCTCCTCGGTAAAGGGAAAGGACAAAGAAACACACTCACAAAGCATAGGGAACAATGCAATACAGTGTCATGGGAAAGCAGGAAGAGTCTCTGGTACTTTATAAATTGCTAAGCAGAAAACGTCCCTCTCTTCTGCAGTAATTTTCAAGCTTTTTTTCTTTTTTCCCTTCTCAGTGGAAAAAAAATTAAAACCTGACATTCTTCTGCAGAAACAGAAAGTATTTTGATGTCTTTTTTCACCCAGAGGAAAACCCAAGAGGAAGATATTTGCTTAGGGGACTGGCCCGTAAGGTTGCTGAGCCAAGTTCACGTCTCTCAGCAGCTCATTTCCAATAAATGGTCTGTCACATCTCAGGCCAGTGACTTCATTACCTAACTGTAAAACACTAGAAAAAAGTTAAGGTTTTAATCTCTCCAACCTTATCAAAATTAATACACTTCTGAAGAATATACTGCATTTGACAAAATAGCACACTGCATTGAAAATATCCTGATAAGGTCTACCTGGTCATATAGCAAACCACGGGAAGTGTCTTCAACAGCATCAGCTGAAGCCAGAATCAGACACAAAAGTGAATAGCTATAGAAGTGCTGTATTTTGCTGTCACTGAATTTAGCTAGGCACCAGAAGATTTCTTAAGAAGATGTTCACCTGCTGGAGGAAAACAATTCTGCAGAGTGACCCCTGAATATGTACATTTTCCATGTCACTAACATTTACTAGCAAATTATTTGTTTGCAATTCTTAAAGCACCTTCAGATTGATCTTTGCTGCAGTCACCTCTAGAAACCAACCATCTGCCACAGGCTGTCACTTTGAGCAGCATTCTTCTGAAGGAGAGTGTTATAAAGATGCTGTTTGACTTGGAAACACATTTATGGTACAACTGGGAAAGCCAATTGACTCTGATCCTTTTGCTGTGGTAGCAACATCAGTGGCAACCACATGAACACCAGGTATAAACTACAGTCCCATTCCCAAGCAGGAGCTTAAGAGGACACTTAGTCCGTACGCTTTCCTCTGATCAAGCATGATCAGTCCATTTCTCTATGGAACTCTAAAGCTGTTCTTAAAGCGTCCGGTCTCCAGACACAGAATCCATTCCAATACTCGGCCAACTCATAGCTTGAAAAGTAGCTTTAATCTCTTGTACAAGAACCCCTTTCTTTGCATTAGCCTCACTGCTGCGGCAGGCAGACAGACATCTGCTGGTCCTTTCTCTCTGTGCTTGAACCATGTTAAACCTACCTGAAGATTAGACAGCCTCAGTTCTTCCAGTCTTTCCACACAGATCACGGTTTCTAAACCTCTGAAAGTTCTTGCTGTCCTTCTCTGGTTACAGGTGATCATCCTCCACAAATATCAGTTGTTCAGCACATCCAGGGACAGACTCTGCTTGCAAGACCATCTGGTACCATTTACCATTTGTGCATGCTTGCTCCTTATGTACTTCCCCATCCAGAATCTCCAGAGTTTAGAAATGAGTTGTCTGATCCTGGAGGCCACAGCAAGGTCTGATCATGCCTTTTCTATGACATCTGGTACACTCCCCAGTTAAAGAAGAATCACTTCCATTAACAAGATTCTATTAAGCATAAGAGTGTTGGTCTACAAGGGGCCTCTTTGCAGGGAGCTCTACATTATGGTAGCATAAAGAGCCACCATCTCATTTGCATTTAGGCAACAAAAAAAATCCAACAATAATCTGCTGTACTCATCCTATACTACTCAGGAATATTAAGACATTAAGCCTATACACAAAAATTTATGTCTATGTGTGCAAGGAATTGGTTTTAAGATAATGCAGGCTACTTAGGAAAACACAATGCTTCTTTTTAAATTTTCTCCTTCCCAAAAAATTAGCATTTCTGTAACCACAAATTGCACAGAAATCAGCACATCGTATCTGTAGGATAGAACAGTTACTTCTCCACACTTAAAGATTAAAATATGCATAAGGCTGCTGGGAAATCATCTAATGCAGTTGTGTGAGGAGAAGCAGGTGGTGATGGTAGCGCAGAGGGAACAGTGCAAAGAAAGGGATCCAGTTGCATTTGCTTCCTAAAGCACGCACTAGACAAGCAAGCACAGCGTGTTTCATTAGAAACAATGAAATCTCCTTTTCAGATAGCTGGCATTTTGGCAAGGCTGCTGATAGATCAGAAACTCAGAGCACAATTTGTTTGCCATGCTGTAGCCTACTTTTGTTTAGTCAGACAGCCACTGTTGAACATGTTCCTGCTGTCAACAACAAACCTCCAGACCTGCATTTACAAGTCAGAGTGTGTATGTGTTGTGTACATGTGTATACGTGTGTACGTGAGCTCTTGCTCATTCTGTGACTAAAATTGTAAGCACCTACTATTTGCAGCCTGAAAGGCAGCCAAAACCTTTGTGTTCAAGTTGGCACAGGGAACTCTCCCTGTGCCCGTTCCATCGTATTAGCAGCACTCCATAAAATAGTAAAGGAGGATGAATAATTTTGAAACTTTTTGTGCCTGGAATTTGACGGTTTCACTTGCATCTTTGATGTAAAGGCAAAGCTTGCCTTTGTGCATGATGCATTTGTGACGTAATTGCAAGCTCTTTATAGGCAACTTGCCTTCCTAGCACTGAAAAGGATCAAAGCTTTTAATTAAGGGCCTGATCTAGCTCCTGCTAAAAAAACTGACTCAGACCCTACCAAACCTGCTTCGCAGCAAGGTCCAAAGGTTTCACCACAGTTCTGGTAGGAGCATAAATGAGTCTACCATTGGGCATTTGGATATTCAGATTCCATTTTTCAGAAAATATTCTCAGTGGTAGGCTGAAAATTAACATTTGCAAACTTAAAAAAGGTGGTGTGGAAACACTGCTTCAGTGATCAATTCAACTACTTCGTTGTCCCCTTCATCTTTCATGTACTGGAGTCCCTGACAAGCCTGTTTTTGGTGGCATTCCCCGTTAACCGAGCTGACAGCAGCTTCCACTTGGAGGCTCTCACACCACAGTACACCATGAGCTGCAGATAAGAGAGAAGGCACTGGCTTACAGAGGAGGACAACACTACAGAAGTTCAGGTACCTCATAACACAGCAAAACAATATTTTGGGTTTCTTGCACACAAAAAAAACCCCTTTCAGGTTGTTCAAATTTAAGAACGCCAATGCTGATCCACAGAAAACACTTTTATTTTTTTTAAACAGGCCTTTAGTAAACCATTCTTTGTTTTAGTTTAAAAGAACACTTGACTAGCTTTACTTAATTCTCATATATCTCAAGAATTTCACCTGAGGAAAAGATGATCTACCTATCCAACAACATTTCTATAGGGACTACATAATAATGTCCTTTTCCCACACTTTTTGCCCTTAGAAAGGCCTGCAGGACTGTCTGGATGTAGAATGTAATCTCAGAACTACTTCAGCAAACATTGACATGTCTCAATAAATATTAATTTCATGCAAAAATATGCATACATTCGAGTATGCTCTGTGCACTGTATTCAGTAAATGCATATAAAAATACTCATATTTTAAAACCAAGCTAAATATCACAATATAAAAACAGCAGCATCACAGCAGAAATTGCTAGGAATAGAACAGACTTGAAGACAGTTTATAGACTCCTTCCTTAATGTTACTCTCAGTTGCTATTACTCCATTAAAGTAATATAAATTATCAAAAGAAACCAGAAGTAGTATCATATTTAAGAGAGATGTACACTGGCTTTCTTGACAGAGGTTTCTTAGATCACAGTTCATACGTTTTGCAGATGCCTGTGCTTCGCTTGCAGGAGTTTGTACCATATGAATTTCAGTTACAGCATGTTCAACCACTTTTCCAAAGCTATATCCTGTCAAGAAAATAAGTGCAGAAATTTGGGGTTATGCTGTAGTTGTGTGTGTATGTGTACACAACTGGGGGGAATACTGAGAGAAGAAAGGGAAAGAGGCAAAATAGCAAAACGTTACTGGGGAGGAAGGGAGCAATAAAGATATTCAAACATTGCTGTCTCCTCTCAATTACCATAAATAATAGGACTGGAATCGTAATACCCAGAGATGCAAAGATGTCCAGTCTCTCTCACAGGCCTGTAACAGGTCACAGAAACTTCAGCAAGAAGTGACTTTGGTTATTTCATTGGTCCAAGAAAGCCCAACATCCCAGTGAATACCATCCAGTGCAGCTGAAAGCCTCAAATTTCACCTGAACCATTTAAAACATTAAATAAAACAAAAGAATCTGGAACAAAAGCTATGAACGTCCAACAACTTACAGAGAGGTTGCAGTAACTCTACTGGGTTTTTTTTCACATTCTTAAGGTATAATCCCTTATAATTCAGTCGTGTTCTGTTTAGAGAAATAGATATTATTTTCTGCCTCTCTAAATTGCCCTTGAACTTCAGCTGAGTAGTGCATTCTGCTTCCCCTCCTGATTAGGACTGTTTAGAATTGCCATGTCCTGTTAGGCAGCTGGTCTACTTCCCCTCATAACAAGCAAATTGTTCTCCTTCCAATACTAGGTATTTTTAGAAACAAGAGCTTTTGGATTAAAAAAAAAAAAAGGTTGCATATTACAAAGCATCACACTTTGCTCTCAATGTTTATATTTTTAAACTTTGTGGTGAACCTGACTCATTTGCCTTTCCACACTATCTTCACCTCTCCCTTTCACCTCCTGCCACTACTTTGGTCACACTAGGCCTGTCTTAAAAACAGCTCGAACCTTGTTTAGGGAAGAAGATTAGAAAACAGATAAAGGTGGATCTGCCAACGGTATTAAAGTCAGGGGTGTTTGGATGTAGTATTACATCTCAGCATATTACACTGATCCGTTTTCATCCAAGATTAGATCAGTGAACAGTGTTTTAAATATGAAAGTTCCATAAAGTCCTAGCACTGCATTTTATAGGAGACTCTTAACATGCAATTTGCAGAGAGCTTGAAGTCTGTGGACTACTACTAAGGAATTTATACAATAGGTAAGTAAAACAACCTTATTTTATTTTAAGTTTAAATGTGCACTGCTACCAGAGAACAGTGTTTTTGCACCGGTACCAGGACCTCCCTAAAGGTTACATTTCAGTGATACGCTCTCAGTCAGTTTTTTCAGTTCTCCTTCCATTAACTCTGGAGCAAAAGCATCCTTGGAAGGAGGGAGACAGAAATAAAAAGGCAAAGCATTAACAGGAGAAAAATTAAGTCCAGTTGCTCCCAACAAATAGTTCCATTGACTGGAAGTGAGGAATCTCCAATAAGAGCTGCAGCTTAAAGTGGGCTGTGCATATGTTAAGACAAAGCTCTGATGTGCATTTTGCATCTTGTGTTAGAGATTTGACTCCAGGAATGGAGTCAGAGCTGGGCATTCTTAGCACTCTGTGGAGCGTGTATTAAAATGGTCCCAAAAGCAATTAGATAAATCGAATGAAATCTGACTTGACAAGCAGGGGTCATCCTATTCTATGAAGGCTCAAGATGGAGGCCAAGGGGCCAAACAACTAGTGATTGAAGGGCGCAGCTAATTAAAGTGCCTGCTATATTAATATTTATGTTAAAGTTTCCAGTAGCTCTGGCAATGACCTAGCAGTTGGGTATACAATGTGTGTCCTTCCTTTTAATCATTTTCAACATTATTTCTCATATGTTTACATCCTTTACACAGGATGTTATACCTGCCTCTTCCAGCCTCAGACTGAAATGGCTGAGAAGTGGAAAAAAGGCTGGAAAAAAGTTAGGTAACAGTAAGTTTGAAAACAAGTCCATCTGATTTAGTTAGCAGAAAAAATGAAGCTAGGAAACACTGTGATTTTCTAGTTCTTTCTAGCTGTCAGAAATGCTTTTCCATCTTTATGATACTTTATCTTCATTTTATGGGTAGGGAAACCGAGGAACAGCTGTGAAGGCTCACTGTGAGATGCATTCACTAATCATTTGAGAATCACTACAACCTGCGATACCTACACAACAGTAGTCCAGAGGTGCAGACTGCTCCAGCTGAAAGCAAGTGGAGCTGCAGATGCTTTGTATTTATGTACGGAGAACTACTTTGTAAATTCATCAAGTAGGTATATGAAAGAGGGAGAGCAGGTGAGAAATTGCTACGTATCAAGCCACAAAAATAACCAACACAAAAACCCCCCTCTCTTCTCTTGCCGAAATAACAACAAAAAAAATATTGGGTTGAATTTAATTTTTCATTCAGTTCAAAATGGAGAATACTAGATGCACTTGAAATAATGCAACAAAAACCAATAGCTACATTCAGACACGAAAGGAGGAGAGGATGTCAGTGGGGCTGTGAAGAAGACATTAGGCTACTTCTCCCTCCACTAACTATCCCACGCACTTGGACTGACATGGGTGGACGCGACCCCTCCTCTGACCGTGGCCCCCTATCTTCTTGCTCCCCTGAGCCCTCCTCCCCTGTGGACACCTCACGTTGCCCGCCAGCCCCTGCACACCTTCGGCCACACACAGAGGGATCCTGTCACCCTCTGTTCAAACATGCAGACATACATTCGAGTGGCCAAGAAGAGCAGCAGTCTGCGGGGCCAGGGCTGCCCCTTACTGAAGCCACTGCCACAACACTGCCAATTGCGACATCTGACAGTTTTTTCAGATGGAAAGCAGGCCTCATGCCTACCTCATGGGAGGGCCCCACCACAGCACATCTTCCTCCCATCACTCCTGAGCGAAAACAGAGATCTAGTGGCTGGGCCAGGAATGGAGCCTGGGGCTTCCCCTCCTGCCCAAAAGCTGAAACCGCTGAATGACTGCAAGTAAAAACTCATTTCTCTCACCTCACATCTTCCCCTCCCAGAAAAAGTTAATGAAACTGGAATTTAAATTTGGCAACTTCAGCCTGGATCTAAAAAGACCAAAACATTATCTTTCAGAGAATAAAGTTT